>OW240912.1:99020971-99110024 GCA_933207985.1 Pelobates cultripes | reverse complement strand
ATATATATATATATATATATATATATATATATATATATATATATATATATATATATATATATATATATATATATATATATATATATTCTACCAATTAACTAATTAAGTTAAGTATTTTTATATATTTATAAAACAGGAGCGGCAACGTGGTACCCAGGCTAATTCTTTGAGCTCAAGTGGTCTGGGTGCATACATTGTCTCTTTAATGAATAGAACTCTGATTATAATATGTGTTATTTATAACTCTTTCAAGTGGCACTGCATTACTCTTTTTTTTGTAAACATTTATTTTTTCAGTATTGATCATCAGTTAATAGCGGATCAATTTTGTGCTGAACTAAGACATGGTATATCTGAGTTCACCTATTAGATTTTAAGTGTGTATCAATGACCAATAGATTTTAAGTGTGTATATATGGGCCTAAATAGATTTTATGCTTGCTATAAAGTAACAATGCTCTTGATGGCAGTAGTATACTAATCATTCATGCAAAATATAAGCTATATTTGAGACTTTGATCATGGATAGTGCAGCTGTACAAGTTCATACAGTTTTGAAGGGACAAGTATGTAATAATGATGTGAAGTAGAATAATAGAATAATTGTGTAATACATGTTGTTGAATATTAAGATTTGATTTTGTATTTGTGTATGCATCTTTCAAATCTTTGCAGCTCATATTTCAAAATTCTGAGTGGTAAAAGCAATAATGTACAGAGTGATTAACCCAATGCTGTCCAAGGGTTCTAATCTCAGGGCAGCATTTGGGCATATATGTTTCAGTGCTGACTGAGATTAGTGGGAGTTAATGTCCTGGGCAGCAGCTGCCATCATGCACCATCAAATTTTGCCTGAGATTATGGCACCAAGACTGCATTGATATGATCTCTGCTTTTCTGTTTACAACGGAGAATAAGTGCACAAATGACATAGCCTTTTTACAACTTAGGTAAAAATTAAAGGGATGAAGTTATAGTGCATGATAAAGCATTGCATAAGCCTGCCAAATGCTAATGTAATCCATATCTGTTGATTAATATATTAGTCATCAGTAAACATGTGTGCGGTATGCATAAGGCTATCCTAACTATAAGACTAATGACAGTAGAAAATTGGGCAGACTAGATGGGTCAAATGGCTCTTATCTGCCGTCACATTCTTATCTGCCGTCACATTCTATGTTTCTATGTTCCTATGTAATAATACCTACCTATCTGTCTGTCTGTATATATCACATACACACTTTTGAAATTATTAATATTGAGCAATAATAACAATTCACAGTCTGTGTAAATTAATTTAATTAAAGGGGCACTATAGTCACCAGAACAACTACAGCTTAATGAGTATAATAGCTCGCTTCAGGCATTTTCATGTAAACTCTGCCTTTTCAGAGAAAAGGCAGTGATTACATTGCCCCTAGGGACACCTCCAAGTAGCCACTTCTTACATGGCCACTGGAGGGGCTTCCTGGCTCAGGGCTGCACAGTAAGCAGCCCTGCCGTTCAGCGTCCCCATTATGCTGCAACAAAAAGATCACTACCATCCAGGATCACCATGGCAGTGTGGCAGGGTGCATTATGCTGCTGATTCAAGAACTGGCTGTTCATTTGCTGCCCAATATATCACACCCCTTGACAGATACCACTGCAATGATATAATCATAGGCGTGCGCACGGGTGTGCCTGGGCCCCTCACCGGCCCACAGGCAGGGAGGGAGGCAGGAGAGGACCCAGGGAGCTCTAGCCATCAGCTCCGCTGGGTTCCTCTCGCAAGGTTGGAGCGCTGCCACGGAAACACTCAGTTCTTGCGAGAGTGAACTCTAGCCCCACAGGCTAGAGTTCACTCACCACTGGACCACCAGGAATAGCAGCAGCATGTTCCATTTCTAACACCTTGTCAATTTGCAATATCTCTTAAAGACAAAGTACACAGTTTAAGAAATACAACATTTCATTCTAAAACTTGTAATATTTGCATTTGCCCATAACAAAAATAGTGCAATACTGTAATACATTAACATATAATAAAGGAGTTTTAAAAAAATGCAACTCACAAACAAAGAGTGGTTATAGTACCATCCCAAACCAGATAATAAAGAAGTTTAAAAAAATGCAAACACCAAACTGGAGTTATACTATAACCACTACGTGTTTGTGAGTTGCATTTTTTAAAACTTCTTTATTATCTTTTAGTGTATAACAATATTGCACTATGTTCTCTCTGTATTTTCATATTTTGCAGATTTATGAAAGAACAATATATTTTTTCTGTGCAAGTATATCTATAGGTTTTATTTGCTAATTACCACATTTGTGATTGCGCTACAATTATGTGGATCACCGATTGTTTTTATGATCAGGGTATTTTAGTGATCACTTATACAAATTTTTCTCTTTTTATGATACATGTTATAGATTGTGATATGTGTTTAGAATATTTAAGTAGTTTGCACACCAGAGATATATATAGCATCCTATTTGTATATCTCATACAACATCAAGTGTGAATAAAATGTTAAAAATGGGGAAGAAAACTGAAACACATATTTTAAAATTTTTGCTTATAAAAATGTTTACATGTTTAAGTGCAATTTAAGAAAAAGAACTCAAAACAGATTCATGTATCAGTCCTAATTGTTAATTGCCCGATATGTCCATAATCCAAAATAATTTTTGGTAGTTAATGCTAATCCAGTCCCAAATCCTTCCTAATAATATACCAATCCTACCCTTAACAAATGATTACATTAATTTTAATCGTATACCTAACCTAAGCTTAACCATACACTATCCCTAACCCTAAAACAGCCTTAACCATAGCTAAGCATTAATCTTGATCTTACAATAACACTTGTCCTTTACTAACCCTAACTCTACCAAAACACTAACCCTACCCATAAGGAATACCCTCTGCTATTAACAGTACTGTTCTCCGCAGATGGATTTCCTAGGTGAAACAGTAAAGAGTTCTATGTTACAGCCATCTACTAACTATTTTCACAATTACAGGAATATTTCAATATTAAATAATCTTGAAACTTCAGCATGCTGTACCTGCTAATTACACAGTTATAGATTGATACCTGAGTCTCCTTGGTTTGACCAGGAAATTAACCTTGCTCACACCACATTATTGCAATGGGGATTTAAATCCTAATTTTACCACATGACAGGAGGCTTCCTATTTTGTATAACTCTCTTTGCTAAACTCCACAGCAATAAAGAAAGTGAAAACTATTAACCAATCAAAATGCAATAGGGAGTATGTTATCCCAGTAAATAGGCTCCTCCTCCTCTTTCTTTACTGCTCCATCGCAGACAGGTCAGAGTTTTGGCTCTTCCCTTTATTAATACCTTATATGAACGTTTATTTTATTATCTTACTACTTATATATATATATATATGATTTCTTGTTTATTCTGTAAATTGTTCTTATCCTCATATTCTTGCATATTTCCTTCTGTATCTTTGTTACACTTCATATCTCTGTATTGCTGGGGCTGCTAGGGTTAACGTTCTCCCTAGTCTCAGCTTCTTCTCTTCTCTAATTTTCTATTCCCCACATTAATTTCCGCCCTCGGGCGGGCCCGAGTTAATCTGCAGGTTTTTTCCCCCTCCCATGTCCTACCGTCACTCAACGGCTCCCTCTCACCTCATTTTGCCGAGGCCCGGCTTCAGCCGCAGCTCGACTCATGCGGCGGCCATCTTAAATCTCGTGTCTCGCAAGATTGCGGCCGCCATCTTGGATTACACCGCGAGTGCCGCAAGCGACCACAAGACAGCAGAAACCAAAGGAATACTGCACAGAATAACAGAATAACACTTCTCTGCATAGTGTTATTCATACAGTCAGATACTGACTACAATACAGCATACTGACCTCTATCAACTACACCCTGTGCCAAAACACATATTCAGGCATTATGGAGACCTCTCAAAATCCGACAGATCTCCAAAATATGGTAAATGAGGCCGTAGCCGCCTCCATGGAGAAAGTTCTCTCCAAAATGATGGCCTCTGGCTCCAACAAGAGCAAACCATCAAAAGCCCACCTATCCCACCATGATTCAGATTCTGATGCTCCAGAATCGCATAAGAGCCATGAAGCCCACACGGGCAAACGCCATTGGAAAAGATAAAAGGGTCATCAAAACCCAAACAAAGGCAAAAACCCCGTTAAACGTACCAAACCCTCAACAGCCACTGCCCCGAACCCGCAACACGAATATTCTTCTGAGGAAGAAGAGACTCACTCTAAATCCATGGCCATCTTAGACGAATGGCAAGCGGACGAGTCGGAACTCTAATGAGGAGCTTGGGGCTCGGACTCCAGATCCCAATCCTTTTTCCTGCAGAACATATTTATGCGAGAACCCCAAGGGCCAGATACCGTGGAACCACCGCAGGAAGACGAAGACACCATCTTCGACCCGCTGGGCCAAAAACTATTCGACCCAAGAAAAATAAGACATCCACGCTCAGGCGACTGGACACCACCTGACCACCTAGCTAGGTTCATGCACCTGGATACGTAAATCCATGGACAAGACAGTTCGCAACCGATTGCGGTCAGAATGTCCGCGACCCTCTTTACCTGACCACGTTGCGGAAACACCAGAATTCAATCAGGTGATGACCACTTTTATGTCCGAGGTGACCGCGACCCACGCAAAGGAGTGGAGAAAGGGTTTAGAGGGGTACAAGATAAATTTCTGGATTCAGTGGGACCACTGTCCAGAATAATGTATTTGGCCGACGATGTCCTGGCTAAACCCGATCAGTTTGACACCACTATGGTGCGTGAATGGGCTCATGACGTACAGGAGTGGGCATAAAGATGTTTCTGTTTTGTTGGTAATGCCAATGTCGCCTTATCATCCGAGCGACGTAAAACAGCACTTTTCTGCATTGATGGAAAGTTGGTGGAGTTGGGCACCAAGGAACTAGGTCCTTTGGCATAGGGCAAACTATTTGGAGGTCCTTTCCTCAAAGATTTGAGCAGACATGTAAACATCTTCACATCTTTAAACAAGGCTCAGACCTCAATGTGGAGAGTCTTTAGACAAAACCCCACTAGGGGTGTTTTTGTACGGGCTGGCCGCCAAAGGGGCCATGCTGTCAGACGCTTCTGGCCCTCAGGCCCTCGCACTACAAGACCCCAACCTTTCTATCCAGAGGTGGGATAACGACCATCCTCTTACACCCAAGGCGCAGACAGAGGTCGTGGACCACGCACCTGAGGCAGAGCATGCTTCTCCACAGGTAAGCAACCGCTTCACCCAATTTTCTCTTCCAATGCGTACAGCAGGTCGCATATCTCTTTTCTTCCAGGAATGGACCTCCATCTCCACAGACGCATGGATCCTACAGACGATATAGGGCTACATCATCGACTTCGTAGACCAACCACGACAGAAGGAACTACCACGTCCCATCAACTGCTCAATAGAAGATACCTTCCTCATCAACAACGAAGTCCTGTACTCAAAAGGCGTGATCGAACCCACCTCTGACCCTCAAGGTTTCTTCAGCAACATCTTCTTAGTAAAGAAGAAAATGGGAGGCTCCCGCCCTGTCATAAACCTGAGACGACTCAACAAATACGTCACATACAGACACTTCAAGATGGAGGGCATACATCTTCTAAGGGACCTATTACAAGACAAGGATTGGTTCACAAGACTAGACCTCAAGGACGCATACCTATCAGTACCCGTCCACCAATCCTGCCGACAATTCCTAAGGTTCCACTGGCAAGGCCTTCCTTGGCAATTCACGTGCCTCCCATTCGGCCTCAGTTCGGCCCCATGGTGCTTCACCAAACTACTGAAGCCCGTTGTCACTCATCTTCGAGCGCAAGGAATTCGCTGCATTATATACCTGGATGACCTCCTGCTGTTCTGCTCTGACAAGTCCAGACTGGTAAGACACACATGCTATACCATGGATCTCCTGTCATCCCTGGGCTTTAAAGTGAATTTTCAAAAATCGTCTATCTCCCCATCACAGACGGTACAATTCCTGGGATTCCACCTCCAGCACGCTGCGGCTGCCGACATCAAAAATCTCGGCCATCCGCAAGGAATTACGCAGGGCCATCCGTTGCGGCACCATTACATTCCGCGCCCTCGCTCGAATAGTGGGACTACTCTCTGCTTCCATACAAGCAATATTCCCTGGTCCACTCCATTACAGGGCAATGCAGCGCCTCAAAGCTTCCTTCCTTAGGGAAAACCTCTCATACGATCAGCCGGTCCCGATGACAGAGGAAGTCAGAGACGAGCTCAGATGGTGGCTAGACAGCATGGAACGGCCGAGCCATCTTCGGAAAGACACCCGACATGATATTGGAATCAGACGCCAGCCTCTGGGGATGGGGCGCGACAAGTGAAGGTACATCGACAGGAGGCGCCTGGACCTCCCAGGACCTCAACATGCATATAAATCCTAGCGGGGTCATTCGCTATCCGCAGCCTAGCAAAGGACAAGTCGGACTGCTGCATCCTCCTCAGGATGGGCAACATCTCCGCAGTTCGCTATATCAACAGCCTGGGCGGAACCCGCTCCCGTCTCCTGTCAGAAATAACTAAAGAGATCTTCGATTTCTGCCTACGCCGCAATATCTCCCTCACAGCGGAATACCTCCCAGGGACGACGAAACTCACGGCGGACTGGTTCTCACGCCACTGGCGGGACACCAGCGACTGGAAGCTGGATCCGCAGATCTTCGACCACATAGCGGAATGTCGAGGTCCACTTCGCCTGGATCTGTTTGTGTCCTGCAACAACAGACAAACGACACTATACTTCAGCTGGCTCCTGGACCTGGAGAGCAAAGCGGTAGACGCATTCCTGCAACTATGGCCGAACATGGGAGCCTACGCCTTCCCTCCCTTTGCCATGATAGCGAGGATCATACACTACTTGATAAGTCAACAAACCTCTCTAGTGCTCATCACTCCGCTATGGAGAGGACAACCATGGTTCCCGGACCTCCTAGCCCTATCATACAACGATCCTCTTCTACTACCTCATAATCAATACATTCTCACAGATCCGAAAGGCAACCCTCACCCACTCAACTTGGACAATCATTTCACTCTGGTGGCTTAGACACTTTCAGGGGTGCCTGGCAAGTCAGCGAACTATCGCAGGCTGCTAAGGAACTGCTATGGGACTCATGGGCTCCAAGAACCAGAAGATGCTACCTATCTGCTTGGAATTCCTGGTCCACTTGTTGTATGGAACGAAACTACGATCCATTTCCGACCTCTATTCCAGCCATTTTGAACTTCCTATCCCACCTGTTCTCAACGCTAGATCGCTTAACGTAATTCATTCAGCTATCTCAGTGGCCCACGTCCCCATACTAGGGATCCCTGTAGGGAAAGATTCGCTGGTATGTCGACTCCTAAGGGGCATCTGATTACAACGTCCTCCACACCCCAGATATGCATGACTCTGGGACGTCGAAGTAGTCCTCCGCTTCCTGAGAGACTGGACACCTAATGACAGGCTCTCTCTACAACAACTCTCAGCAAAACTCACAGTTTTGCTCTGCCTGGTCTCCTTCTGCAGGGTATCGGAAATTCGAGCATTTAACATAGATGCGTTCTCAGTCTCCCCAGAAGGAGTAACGTTCCGGGTATCCCGTCGCACGAAAATGGACTCTACATCGGTGTTCTACCCCTTTTTCCCCACCGATCCACAACTCTGCGTTGTTTCTACCCTACGACGGTATGTGGAAATTACATTACCGATTCGGTCTTCACCCTCGGGTCAACTCCTAGTGTCATATGTTAGACCACACGTTCCCATCACGATGACCACCCTAGCTAGATGGGTTCGCTGGATCCTATCACTACAGGCATGGACGCTATCTTCGGGGCCCACTGGGTACATGGAGCGGTGGCATCCTCGGCCTTCATGGCGGGTGTCTCCCTAGCGGATATCCTCCGTTCTGCGGACTGGTCTAGAGAATCTGCCTTCTATTTCCGCCCGAACACCGGTGCAGCCATGTCTCTTATACAACAGCGTTAAAAAATGCAAAATAGGAAGCCTCCTGTCATGTGGTATTAATTAAAGATTATGCTAGCATTAGTGTACTTATAATCTTAATTTTAATAATGACAGGAGGCGAGTATTTTTCCATCCTTCCCACCCGGGGAGGAGGGGAACTACTGTATTTATATGTCTACGCTTTCTTCTCCATTAACTCTCGATTTCACTCTTCCTGAGCCAGTATGTTTGTATATTTCCCCACTGTTATCCGCAGTCAGTTAAGACTACTGTAAGGTTGTACACTTAGGATGTAAATTATATTATTTCAATGCTATCCGATGGATGACTGTCATTGCTACAAACAGTTTTAAGACCGGTGCCTAACCTTCTCATATTCTCCTTTCAGTTTAATTTCGTAAGAATGTGAAACATCTACAGCATATCCCTAGGATTACGGTTCATCACATAAAGACCATGATTCTTATCGGACGTTCACCCGTTGGTGCCTGTTTACCGCTCATGCCATGAAGTTTCATAGTTCCCTTTGGAAACCAACGTTGATGTTTGTTTACAGACTTTATTTACTGATCTACTTCCCTGTTCCGATGTCGCTTCCGAAAGAGGAGAAGCAGCCTGTTTACTGGGATAATATACTCCCTTTTGCATTTTGATTGGTTAAATGTTTTCACTTTCTTTACTGCTGTGGAGTTTAGTAAAGAGAGTTATGCAAAATACTCGCCTCCAGTCATTATTAAAATTAAGATTATAACTACACTAACGCTAGCATAATCTTCAATTTTAAGAGCTGTATTCAGCACTCATTTTGAGCACTGCATACAGCTCCTCTGACAATCTGGGGTCACTAAATATGTTTCCAGCTGACAGAGAGGGACCCCAGATATCAATTGATACCTGGGACTCTCTGGATTTAATTCTGCTCTCACCAAAACTGCAAGACTGTCCATACCATCCTAACGGTCTGACAGCCACCAGAGCCAGTCTTAGTTCTGCAATGTAATTATTGCAGTTTCTCAATGAATGCAGTTATTTATATTGCAGGACTAAGGAGGACAGGAACATTGCACCCAGACCACTCCAATGAGATAAACAAAACAATAAATAAACACTGATAAGTGAGAAAAAACAAACAAATAAAATGTGAAAAAGTGATGTCCTCACAAAAATACCTAAAGAAAAATAAAGAATGTAGGAAAACCACAGTATACGTATATCAAATATAAAGTATAAATAAAGAATAATAACAATCTGGAAAAATAAGAGTAGAATATTCTACTAAGGTGAAATTGCATCTAAAAAAAATTACAAATAATATATTATGTATTATGGTATAATACAGTAATCAAAGGAACACCCTAGTGAGTATAAGGTACACAAATAAATGAGGGTTTCAGGCTTATCACCTTTCCAAGGGTACTGTAATATAGATCTAATAGAATAGATGTAATAGAAATTCTCTTTGGTGGGAACAAAAAAGAAAATACCCACAATAGTGAAGATCAGAACAGATACAAATGTATTGTATTGCACTTAAAAGAATATTAAAGTAATGGGCATATCTCTACCAATAGCGGTAATCCAGCTGGACACAGGTCAAAGAGGCAAACAGGATCAACCCCAAACTGATGAAAATAGCAACAATGGAAAAATCTAAATAAAATAACAAACACTAAAATAAACGTTTGATTTTATTGCACTTTCATTTTAGTGTTTGCTTAGATTTTTTTTTTAATGCACTAACTGTGCAGGGTGTAAAAATGAAGGTAAACAGAGAATTAGAGAGATTAACCCCTTAAGGACCGGCCTGTTTTTGCGATGTTGTACGTTAAGGACCAGAGCGGTTTTAACACTTTTGTGGTGTTTGTGTTTAGCTGTAATTTTCCGCTCTCTCATTTACTGTTCCCATACAAGTTATACATTGTTTTTTTTAGGACAAAAAGGAAATTCTTTACATACCATTAAAGTTTTTGGACTTTTACTTGAAAAAATATTTTACTTACCTACAAAAGCTAATGAAAAAAACTGCTAAATAGATTCAAAATTTTGTCCTGAGTTTAAAAACACCCAGTGTTTACATGCTTTTTTGCAAGTTATATGGATATAAGTACAAGTAGGAAATTGCTGTTTCAATATATATATATATATATATATATATATATATAAATGTATCAATAGTGACATTGTAACACTATTATCTGTCATAAATCTCTGAATCACACCCCACATGTACATATTTTTTTTTAAAGTAGACAACCCAGGGTATTCAATATTGGGTATGTCCAGTCTTTTTTAGTAGCCACTTAGTCACAAACACTGGCCAAAGTTAGCATTTATATTTGTTTGCATGTTAAAAATGCAAAAAATGCTAACTTTGGCCAGTGTTTGTGACTAAGTGGCTACTAAAAAAGGCTGAACATACCCCATTTGCAATACCTTGGGTTGTCTTTTTTGCAAATGGTATGCTATCATGGGGGTAATTCTCATTCTTGGGCTACCATACACTCTCAAAGACAACATAACCAATCTAAAAAATGTCAATGAAAAAAAAAGTAAAATCAAGCCTTATATTTGACCCTGTAACTTTCAAAAACACTATAAAACCTCTACATGTGGGTTACTGTTATACGCGTGAGAATTCGCTGAACACAAATATTAGTGTTTCAGAACAGTAAAACGTATCACAGCAATAATATCAGTGAAAGTGTTGTTTGTGTGTGAAAAATGCACTTTCACTGACAATATCATGGCTGTGATATGTTTTACTGTTTTGAAAGACTAATATTTATGTTCAGCGAAGTCTCCTGAGTAAAACAGTACCCCTCATGTACAGGTTTTAGGGTGTCATAGAAAGTTACAGGGAAAAACACAGTGCTAGCAAATTAAATTCTCTGGATTTTAGGCCTGGGTTGTCAGGCATGTCCCTCAAATTGCGATCAATAAAATTACTTAATTATGTAAAAATATTACATAAATATGCATGTAGAATCTTAATAAATATATATATATATATATATATACACACATATTTATATTTTTGAAGTCTACGTGTATATTTGTATATTTATGAAATTATTTATGTCATTATGTATATGGACATATGTATATTTCATATTATTTTTATTTATACATATACATATATATATATATATATATATATCATTTCATTCTAAGTGTATTTTGATATAAATATTTATATATATTAATATATATATATATATATTTTTTTTTTTTTTAAATTATTAAAAATTATTTTACATTTTTATTTATTTTAATTTACTTATTTATATTTTATATATATATATATATATATATATATATATATATATATATATATATATATATATATAATATACACAAGATCCAGCGCACTCACCTATCCACTAAACAGCAACTTCAATGTTGAAAGATTTTATTTGTTTTTTTAAAAACACCTAATCTAGGCAAAAATAATGGGGGTTTAGTTACATTATATGATCATACAGTTGCATAAGCCTGCCACAACGTCAATGTACCCCATCTTTGGCAGGTCCTACACTAACAGCCTAATGTCTGCTCTTATGAGATTAACCTACTTGGGGAAAGAAATTCCATCTGGGGCTCTCTGCAGTACAAGGCTAAATAGGGCCCTGGGATGAGGCACCTGTGACAGGGAGGGGTGCAAAACCAAGGAGTTGGCTAGACTCCCAAATATATATAAAACAAGAGAGGGTTGGCTGCACTCACCTTAACATGCATAAATGGGGGTGCTGCTGGGGGCCAAATAATACAATACACAAGATCCAGCGCACTCACCTATCCACTAAACAGCAACTTCAATGTTGAAAGATTTTATTTGTTTTTTTAAAAAAACCTAATCTAGGCAAAAATAAGAGCAGACATTAGGCTGTTAGTGTAGGACCTGCCAAAGATGGGGTACATTGACGTTGTGGCAGGCTTATGCACTGTATGATCATATAATGTAACTAAACCCCCATTATTTTTGCCTAGATTAGGTGTTTTTAAAAAAACAAATAAAATCTTTCAACATTGAAGTTGCTGTTTAGTGGATAGGTGAGTGCGCTGGATCTTGTGTATTGTATTATTTGGCCCCCAGCAGCACCCCCATTTATGCATGTTAAGGTGAGTGCAGCCAACCCCCTCTTGTTTTATATATATATATATATATATATATATATATATATATAATATATATAGTTATAATATATTATATATATACGTGTGTAATTTAATTATATGTGTATTTTAATATTACTATATGTATTTATAAATATAAAAATACACTTAGTATGACATTATATATATATGATATGTTGGAAGGCAGGGCCTGAAGTTGTGGGAGGGGCTATAGACCTACTTAAGGGACTCCCCCCTTCCCTCACTTACCTTCGTTGGTCTAAACGAACAGCCTGTTACTCGCAGGCCTCCGTCGCTCCCGACTTCCTGGTTCAATTCGTCACTTCTGGCGAGACGCGGCGCCCTCCTCTGACGTCACGCGCCGACTTCCGTCTGCTCCACCGGCTCCTAACCCGGCACGAACGGCGGTTTCCAACCCTCCTCGCCTACCCAGTCCGGTGCGGTAAGCTGAGCTCCCACACGGGCACACAGAACAGAGACTCCATTACCACTTAGGAGTCTCTGTTTTCCGGCCGCTGGGGGAATCACGCTTATAGGGGGGGGGAAGGGGGAGAGGGGTACTTTTCTTACTGCCGGGACGGGAACAGGCCACAACCAGACCCCTATAACATTAGGGGTCCCTGTTCCCACCGACCACACACTGGGGGGGGGGGATAGATGATAAAGGCCCACCTTGCTTAAAGGGGACGTTCTGCTGCTGGTTGACCCTTAGTTCAGCCAGCCACCACCATTTGTTATGCATAAATAGGCACTTTCGGTCAATAATGTTTACAACTGGTATATTTATATGTTGAATTAACAATAAGCCACCAACAATGCCTATTAATACTTTCAGTATGTCCCTTCTCCCAGACGATGGTGAGGATATGTCAGTCCCTAGCACCCCGGCTAGGTCACTTACCCCGACGCGTAAGGACGACATAGGAAGTCCCTCGTCCATCAGATCGTGGACTATCCCTCGCATCACGGCGGAATTACGCAAACGCAGTATCCCTTTCCCGGCCACGGCCAGGAAAGCAGAACTGTTCAAATTGCTTAGAACAAACACCCTTATTACGGACGCGGGGGAAGGCACTAGTAGCTCCCAAGACCCGACTCTCCATTCTATGGTTGCCTCCCTAATTTCTTCTATGGGGAAGGTCAACGACAGACTGGAAAGGCTGGAAGCACGCAGCTCCACCATAGAGCCACCTGTGCCTCTCGCTGAAGCAGCCCCGGTCATACCCACAGCAATAGTGGGTAATCCTATACCTAACAAGGAAGCTGCACACGTTATTAACCCTGCCCACATGGTTCCGGACAATCTTAAAAAACACATCCTGGAGGGCAAGGACGTAAACTTGGTCTCTTTGCTCATTGCCTCCCAGGATGTAGTGGAAAACCGCTCTTACAACTACGGGGACATCTCTGTTGTTTTAAAAGCCAGAGACCCCAGACTCAGTAAGAAATTGACCATTTCCGATTTTGTCCTGTCTTTTGGTATCTTTAGGGATGTCCTGTGCACAGTTCATCCACATAGGAGAGAGGAACTGGACTTATATATGCATAAGCTGGTGGACCTGGGTAACAAATATGGTGGTTACACCTTTTATGACTATCACAAGTCTTTTTCATCTAAAGTGTCAGCCACATTGTCCCAGTATGGCATCCAGATGGATTGGAGCCAACTGGACAATGAATTGTTCCTCAGACACTTTGCGGGGCTCAGGACACCAGCTTGTGCCATATGTACGTCACCCGCTCACACAGCTTATTTGTGCCCTCTCTGCCCGGACAGCGCTCCCAGCACGTCCCTACAGCACCCCCTTAAAGCTGAGAAACAGACCAGAGACAAATTGGGTCGTCCGGTAGTGTACCTAGGCAAGTCACAAATTTGCAATAACTTCAATGAAGGCTCCTGTGGTTACAGCACTTGCCGCTTATTACACGTGTGCTCACACTGTTTTCGGGCACATGCGAAATCCATGTGCACAAATAAAATGTTCCAGAAACCTTATTTGTCTCCAGTGAACGTTCCTGTACTTGAACACATGCTGTCCACTCACCCCTCTAAACACCTGGTGGAATTTTTATGCACAGGTCTCACCCACGGGTTTCACACGGGGCTCATTTACATGCCAACAGGGGTGTTAGAATGTCACAATTTGCAGTCAGCCACTAATAACCCTACTGCAGTCACTAACTTGCTACAATTGGAAGTGGACCAGGGATTTGTCATCGGTCCTTTTGGTAATCCCCCCTTTTCCAGCTGGAGAACTAACCCTATCGGGCTGGTCTCAAGCAAAAATTCAGATAAACAAAGGCTCATCATTGACCTATCCGCACCCCACTCTTCAGCCATCCCCAGCCTAAACTCATTGATTCCTTCGGAAGAGTTTTCCCTACAGTACTCCACTATTGACCACGCTATTGCAGCTATCAGGTCAGCAGGGGTGGGGGCCTGGCTTAGCAAGACGGATATAGTCAATGCTTTTAAACTGTTACCTATACACCCCTCGTTATGGCACCTGCATGGAGTTAAGTGGCAAGAAGCCTACTATTTTTTCACAAAACTCACTTTTGGGGCCAAGAGTAGTCCAAGGATTTTTGACACTTTCGCAGAAGCTTTGTGTTGGCTCCTCCTTAATACCAGTAGGTGCCAAAATGTGATACACTATCTGGATGATTTTCTGTTCATCGAAGCCAATACCAACCCCCCGTGTAGCCTAGACAAAGCTGTCAAACTATTCACCGCACTCGGGGTCCCCGTATCACCCACCAAAACTGAAGGTCCAGACACAGTCATCAACTTTCTAGGTATTCTGCTGGATTCAGCAACTATGATGGCCAGCCTCCCTAGAACAAAGATTGATAACATTCTACATGACATTAACCACTACATGCACAGGGGGTCATGCAACCGTAAGGAACTACAATCACTGTAGGGTTCACTAAATTTCGCCATGCGCATAATCCCCCAGGGCAGGGCTTTCATTTCCAGGCTCCTCGCCCTGTTCCCCACCTTCACCAACAACTACAGGGAGTGCAGAATTATTAGGCAAATGAGTATTTTGACCACATCATCCTCTTTATGCATGTTGTCTTACTCCAAGCTGTATAGGCTCGAAAGCCTACTACCAATTAAGCATATTAGGTGATGTGCATCTCTGTAATGAGAAGGGGTGTGGTCTAATGACATCAACACCCTATATCAGGTGTGCATAATTATTAGGCAACTTCCTTTCCTTTGGCAAAATGGGTCAAAAGAAAGAATTGACAGGCTCAGAAAAGTCAAAAATAGTGAGATATCTTGCAGAGGGATGCAGCACTCTTAAAATTGCAAAGCTTCTGAAGCGTGATCATCGAACAATCAAGCGTTTCATTCAAAATAGTCAACAGGGTCGCAAGAAGCGTGTGGAAAAACCAAGGCGCAAAATAACTGCCCATGAACTGAGAAAAGTCAAGCGTGCAGCTGCCACGATGCCACTTGCCACCAGTTTGGCCATATTTCAGAGCTGCAACATCACTGGAGTGCCCAAAAGCACAAGGTGTGCAATACTCAGAGACATGGCCAAGGTAAGAAAGGCTGAAAGATGACCACCACTGAACAAGACACACAAGCTGAAACGTCAAGACTGGGCCAAGAAATATCTCAAGACTGATTTTTCTAAGGTTTTATGGACTGATGAAATGAGAGTGAGTCTTGATGGGCCAGATGGATGGGCCCGTGGCTGGATTGGTAAAGGGCAGAGAGCTCCAGTCCGACTCAGACGCCAGCAAGGTGGAGGTGGAGTACTGGTTTGGGCTGGTATCATCAAAGATGAGCTTGTGGGGCCTTTTCGGGTTGAGGATGGAGTCAAGCTCAACTCCCAGTCCTACTGCCAGTTCCTGGAAGACACCTTCTTCAAGCAGTGGTACAGGAAGAAGTCTGCATCCTTCAAGAAAAACATGATTTTCATGCAGGACAATGCTCCATCACACGCGTCCAAGTACTCCACAGCGTGGCTGGCAAGAAAGGGTATAAAAGAAGAAAATCTAATGACATGGCCTCCTTGTTCACCTGATCTGAACCCCATTGAGAACCTGTGGTCCATCATCAAATGTGAGATTTACAAGGAGGGAAAACAGTACACCTCTCTGAACAGTGTCTGGGAGGCTGTGGTTGCTGCTGCACGCAATGTTGATGGTGAACAGATCAAAACACTGACAGAATCCATGGATGGCAGGCTTTTGAGTGTCCTTGCAAAGAAAGGTGGCTATATTGGTCACTGATTTGTTTTTGTTTTGTTTTTGAATGTCAGAAATGTATATTTGTGAATGTTGAGATGTTATATTGGTTTCACTGGTAATAATAAATAATTGAAATGGGTATATATTTGTTTTTTGTTAAGTTGCCTAATAATTATGCACAGTAATAGTCACCTGCACACACAGATATCCCCCTAACATAGCTATAACTAAAAACAAACTAAAAACTACTTCCAAAAATATTCAGCTTTGATATTAATGAGTTTTTTGGGTTCATTGAGAACATGGTTGTTGTTCAATAATAAAATTAATCCTCAAAAATACAACTTGCCTAATAATTCTGCACTCCCTGTATGCCCGCATATCCTTGAACTGCCCTGCGACTGCCGACCTTCAGATGTGGTACAAATCCCTCTCTGACTGGAATGGTAGGAGCATGTTCCTTCCACAGCTGGATTCTCAGTCACCTGTCATTTGGACAGACGCAGCATCATCCGCGGGATATGCGGCCATTTTTGGCACAAATTGGCTCTGGGGGACGTGGCCAACAGAAACACAGGGCATCGAGGGGTTTCACACTAACTCTGCCCTCTTTGAGGTATACCCAATAGTTGCCGCAGCTGTCACTTGGTGTAGGTTGTGGGAAGGTCAGTCAGTACGCTGTTTCTCTGATAACATGGCAATATGCCACATTATCAACAAAGGCCGCTCTTCCTCCTTGATAATTATGAACTTCATTAGGAAACTGACATGGCTGGCAGCTACCCATCACTTCCACATTGTATGCTCCCATGTTCCCGGCATATACAATATGGCAGCTGACCAGCTATCTCGCTTTAAGTTTCAGGCTTTCAGACGGTCCCTACCCTCGGCAGCTCGTATGGCAACCCCAGCGCCAATCTTCCAAGACCTTGTCATGGAGTAGATGAACTACTTCAGCACAGCCTCACTCTCACGAAATTAGCTTTGTCCACTAGCACTCAACACTCATATCACAGAGCTTTTCACCTATATAAACAATTCATGTCTGACCATCACCTAACCAACTGGTTCGAGGTATCGTCACTAATGGCTTTTGCATCCTTTTGCCACCTTAAGTTAAAATTCTCACATAACACCATTAAGCTTTACCTCACGGGGATACAACACCACATGTATTACTCCTTGCCTAACCACAAAGGGTTCTTAACCTCATACCCCATCCGCACACTACTGAAGGGTATAGCAAAGGCAGACGGTCCAGCAACGCTTAAAAGATTGGCTATTGACATAGAAATGTTCAAATCCTTGTCCAACCTACTCGACCAGGCACCATTTGAACCCAATACAAATGTGGTTATTAAAGCCGCCATGTATCTGGCCTTTTATGGGTTTCTTAGACCACGAGAATTCACCGTTAGTGGCCAACTACATAACCAAGGGTGCCTCCTCACATCACATCTCACGAAACACACAGACTACTACGTCCTGTCTCTACCTAAGACTAAGACAAGTCAGATGGGGGAACCAGTTCACATAAACTACTACCCCACGGGTAACAATTGGTGCCCAGTAAAAGCACTAGACGTTTTCTTAGCCATGAAACCAACACAACCCGCAAGGCCTCTACTAATGTTGCACGATACCATTCTCACCACGGCGAAATTCATGCTTTACGTTCGAATGCTTATCACCAGGCTTGGTCTGAACCCTAGTAGCTACTCGGGGCACTCCTTCAGAATTGGAGCGGCCTCCACAGCCTCTAGCCAAAACGTTCCCGTTCATGTAATTAAAACACTGGGTCGCTGGAAGTCCTCAGCTGACGCCACCTACATCCCGCACCCAGTCCAAGAGCTTAGGAGGGCTTTCATTAAGATGTCTACTTAATAATGTATATGTATTTATGTATTTATGTTTACCGAATAAATGGTTATCTTGCTTTTCTCTTTTTGCCCACTTTATTTACCGGCCTACAGCATACATCGGTTTTGGCATACCTCAACCGACTATTTCCTTTTATTGTATTACCCTCCACCAGAGTATTCCATATCATATGAGAATGCCCCGAACACAAGTTGGAAGGCAGGGCCTGAAGTTGTGGGAGGGGCTATAGACCTACTTAAGGGACTCACTATAGACCTACTTAAGGGACTCCCTACTTAAGGGACCCTTCCATCACTTACCTTCGTTGGTCTAGACGAACAGCCCCACCCTCCACTCCCTTTAACTATATATATTTTTCTATGTAAGCCCCACACCTCAACCGACTATTTCCTTTTATTGTATTACTCTCCACCAGAGTATTCCATATCATATGAGAATGCCCCGAACACAAATATACATATATTATATATAGATATAATACGTGTATATATATATCTTATATATATACACATATATTATTATTTTTTACACTGATTGATTTTATTTTACTTTTTTTTATTTATTTTACAGATGCAGGGAGACTGCCTGTCAGCACAGACAGTCCCCGTGCAGGCAGTTACACAGGCACCTATTGCAGCCATGTGATCAAGCGATCAAGTGGCCGCGGGATCCTGATCTGCCGCGGGGAGACTGTCTTGGCAGACAGGCAGTCCCTCTGGACCGGGAGAAATGCTAATAGCCACTGGGGGAACGCCGGTGATCAGGTAAGTACCCCTAAGACCGTTATGATGGTTCAGGACCGTCATCGGTTCTCAAGGGGATGTTTCCAATGACGGTCCTTAACCGTCATCGGTCGTCAAGAGGTTAAAGAATACTAAAGAGAGCAAATAACATGTAATTTTAAAAATCGGATCTATTTGCTGACATGTCCATGTGATTTAAAGTATGTGGGCGCATGAGAAGACAGGTTTTTAAACACATTAGAGAACACATTTTTTTTTAATTTCAGGGTAGGCTAGAGAGACATAGTGTATCTATTCAACAATGTCATACAATCAGAATCACAGTGGTTTACATTTTTTGGGGCATTAAATTAGTGACAAAACAATTGAAGGGGTGGTGATTTCATTAAGTTAATGGGCCAGGAAGAAATTAACTTGGTTTTTAAATTAAACACATTAATCCCAAATGGATTAAATGTTGATTTTGATTTATGTAATTTTTTAGATGAATACATTTTTGACATATTTTAAATTAAAAATATTTTAAAAGTATTTTTTAAGCATTTTGTCAGTAAATTTTCTATTTAATCAACGTTTTTTTTTTTTAAGCCAGCTCAAATGTTGGGATATAATATTCCCTTTTACTATTTTATATTCCGTCTTTTGTGATTAGCAATATACATGTAACCTATATTGATCTTTATATCAAATATTTTTTTACACTTAAACTGCTGTTTTTGCTTTACACAATGTTTTCTTAACTGCAATTTCATTTTGCGTCAAATTACATAATTGCAGACTGTATTCAATTTGTAACAAATTGCTTAATTGGTGACTGCATTTAATCTGTACGACACAGATTCTGCTATTCTGTTTTTAAAGTTAGCGGAACAAAGTTATACTGTAATTTAATGAGCCAGCAGTCTGTGGTCTGAAGCTGATCTTGACAGACACCATAGCATCCAACTTTCACAAGGTGACTGATCCCTTCAGAAATGTTTATTGTGAGGTGGCACAATTAACATTTGTAACTCATATTTAACTTTTTTATATACTAACAGCCTGCACTATATATATATATTTTTATTTTTTTTTTGAGGTAACATCCTAAATGGGTTTGTGGAATACTGGATTACAAGTATTATATATATATATATATATATATATATATATATATATATATATATATTTTTATTTATTTTTTTGTGTATGTTGCACAGGAATTTGGCTTTGCTTTACTCCTCAGCACTGCAAGGGTTAAACAGTAGAGCTGTTGGTGCTCCTGTCATGCCCTGTCACTTTAATGGAGGAGGCTTGCCAAGGCCAAGTAAAATACATGCCTGGTTAGTATTAAATGGCTTGAAATATTAAACTCTGAATAACCATATCACAAATATGTGACAAAATGTTTCAGTATGCCCTGTTCCCCTCTTAACCCATTAGAAAAACAAACAAAAACAAATTAAATATATCTATACATGTTAGCTCCAGAAGTCTCTCGGCCTACTAAAGTTCAATATTGTGAAGTTCTGTGAAGTGGATTTGTACAGTGTCCAATAAAGCTTTATCTTGTGCTTAGTTATGGTGTGTCAGTTTTATGCTCACACTATGACACAAAAAGCTTTGCCAATATTCCATTACAGTTGCAAGACACTTTATCGACCTTACTGCAGTCTCCTTTAGTGCCTGTATGTGTGTACTAACAAGAGATTGACACTTAAAAGGCTTAAATGACACGGTTTTACTCACAACCTCACACTTTATAAAGTGTTTAACAACATGCTATCTCAAAGAATAAATAACGTGTATTATACAAACTTGAATGTAGTCCATAAACCTAAAGCTAAATGTCTGTACAAGTCCGAAATCTTTTATTTTGCATTTCATAAGTCCACTTATACATATTCCCACTCACACGCGCACACACACTAATAAATATATACATACATTATTTCATGCATACATTTTGTAATATTTGCATATGTAAGTTACAACCAATCACATAGCAGTATTCAAATTGTGGGATGACTGTTTACTCTGTCTAAAAAAAAAATCACTTTAAGCTTCCATGTAGTTTTTCCCCCCCTCTTTTTGTTTTTTTCCCTTTCCTTATGGCCACTTTATATTAATGATTGTATGTCTTCCCTTGCCACTTGCCGTTATTTATATTTATAACCTTATCTACCGTGTGCTAGATCTCAATACCTGTTGCAGCCATTTTGTTCTCCTCTGCCCATGACATTTGCTGTTTACCTATCTTTGGGGTTAATTTTAGAGATGGATTGTTGGAAAAATTGATTGGCAGCTGAAATAGATTCCTGCTATAAACTCTACTTATTGTCACATTTTGTCAGCTTGACTGCTATACATAAAGAAAAGTAGTAGAGGAACTGACATTTCCTTAATTTCAACAGAATTTAATAGGTAAGTACACATTCTGGCAAAGTATGTAAGGTAGTTAACTCTTTCAGTCAGTGGCGTACATACCGGGGTCCTTGTATGTACCCAGTGTGGCCAGACTCCTCTGCTGGGGGGCCCAGGAGCCGGCCACCTCAGGGCCCCCCGAGGCTGGCCCTGGTGTCAGCCGGCGGACAGGCTGGCGGGCGCGCAAGGGAGCACTCTCCCCTGAGTGCTCCCTCTTCAGCTCCCTTGCACACTGCACTGATGCTGGAGCCGGAAGATGACATCATCTTCCGGCTTCGGCATCAGTATGCGGCGCGTGAGGGAGCTGAACAGGAAGCACTCAGGAGAGAGTGCTCCCTCTTGTGCCCGCTAGCCAGCCCAACAGACAGACAGACAGCCAGCCCGCTGACCGGCCACCGGGCAGCCCCACTGGACCCCAGGGAATCCCCTCAGCTCACCCAAAGGTAGGGAGGCTTGGGGATTACATTTGTAAAAAAAACATGTGTGTGTGTTAGAGTGTGTGTGTGTGTTAGAGTGTGTGTGTGTGTTAGAGTGTGTGTGTTAGAGTGTGTGTGTATTAGAGTGTGTGTGTGTGTGTTAGAGTGTGTGTGTTTGTGTTAGAGTGTGTGCGTGTGTGTGTTAGAGTGAGTGTGTGTGTGTGTGTGTTAGAGTGTGTGTGTTAGTGTTAGTTTTTGTGTCAGTGTGTTTTAGTTTGTGTGTGTCAGTGAGTGTGTTAGTTTGTGTGTGTCTGTTAGTGAGTTTGTTTGGTGTCTGTTAGTGAGACTGTTTGGTGTCTGTTAGTGAGTGTGTGTTTTGTAAGTGAGTGTGTATGTGTCTGTCAGTGAGTGTGTATGTATGTCTGTCACTGAGTGTGTGTCTGTCAGTAAATGTGTGTGTCTGTTAGCTAGTGTGTATGCATCTGTTCGTGAGAGTGTGTGTGTCTTCAGCACTTACCTTTCTCCAGCGCCGGACTCCCTTGGCGCTGGGGATCCCTCCGCCCCGATCTGCCTTTCAGCTCCAAATGCGCGTGCATTCAAACCGCCCATAGGAAAGCATTACTCAATGCTTTCCTATGGACGTTCAGCATCTTCTTGATGTGATTTTCACAGTGAGAATCGCGGAAACTCCTCTAACGGCTGTCAATGAGACATCCACTAGAGACTGGATTAACCCTCAGTGAAACATAGCAGTTTCTGTGAAACTGCTATGTTTTCAGCTACAGGGTTAAAACTAGAGGGACCTGCCACCCAGACCACTTCATTGAGCTGATGTGATCTGGGTGTCTGTAGTGGTCCTTTAAGTGTATGTGTATCTGCATGCACTGGCGTACATACCACGGTCGCAGGGGTCGCAGCCCTGCGACCCCTGTGACCAGGCTCCCCGCCGCCATATGTTGCGGCCCTGGCCCGCGCAGAGTAAGTGCGGGGGGGGTCCATGGATCAGATTTCGCACCGGGGTACCATGGGTTGTGTGTACGCCACTGCTTTCAACATACAACATTTATCTGTTAGATACTAAAGTCAGGAGCCTCCTGTGTGTAATCAAATTTACAGAGCAGGAGATAAAAACTTTAACCCCTTAAGGACACATGACATGTGTGACATGTCTTGATTCCCTTTTATTCCAGAAGTTTGGTCCTTAAGGGGTTAAAGTAAGTTACATCTGATTGAATATAAAACCATATTGGTTTCATGCATGCTGTGTCAGTCACAGCCAGGGGAGGTCTGGCTAGAGCTCCATAAATAGAAACAAAAGTAAACTCCTGCAAGGTAAAAAACATGGAACATTTACAGTATTTAGAGCCCATATAAGTCAGATCTAAACTGTAATTGCAGGTACATCAATCAGATGCAGGTATAGAGATGTGTAGTCAGGTCCCCCAGAAGGCATAGAAATTCCTCTGTGTAGTAAATCAGGAACCAGGTAGATGTAAAATAAGTACTTTTATTAAACAACATAAAAAATAAAGCATACAAAATAAGTAAAGCACAACAAATTGTTTAATAAAAATAATACTTTTTTTTTTTACTTATCATCACTGAGAAGATTTCCACAATCAGGGAAGAGATCTCTAATCTCTCTCCCTCCCTTTCTAATACATCACCCAACCCCACTCCCACTCCCTCCGCTGTTTTATGCTCACTGGCACCTACTACAATGGAAGAGGTTTCTGCTCTGTTCCGGTCCTCCCGCCCCACCACCTGTTCCCTCGATCCTATTCCCTCATATGTCATCTGCACTCTGTCTCCCTCTCTTGCTATTTCTCTCATTAAAATTCTCAATCTTTCCCTTTCATCTGGCCCATTTCCCTCATGCTTCAAGCATGCAAACATAACGCCAATTGACCCCAACTCCCCATTCAACTACCGCCCTATATCGCTACTGCCATTTGCCTCCAAGATGGTTGTGCATGCGAGAGTGACAGACTTCCTCAAATCCAACTCTCTGCTTGTGTCACGTATCCTTCGTATCCATGTGGCAAAAACTGAGATAATTACCTTCCGAAGATCAAGGTTAGTGCCGTTTGGCGGTCTTCTGCCATGATGCCTGGCTTGTGCAGCATGTCGGTGCACGCCAGCCGCTGTGGACTCATGCAATTATTTAGCCCCATGTCAGTCCACGGCAAAAGAAGCACACACACATTTTGGGGTCAAGGGCTATGTACAGCAACTTGGATCTGCAAGAGGGTTATTTAAACTCACTTATTCCTTAGCTCATTGCCCTTTCGTGGTTTCCCTTAGATGGTTATCCGAGAGTGTGTTCCTGATCGTGTTTTTCTGGTTTATGACTTTGGCTTTGTTTTGACTTCCCTGATTTCTGGTATCCTTGACTTATATTCATGAATGTCGGGGATTCCTTAATTAAATTAAGTACCATTTGGAAGCCTCACTTGGGTCTTTCCCCATGGATAGAGCTAAAATTGGGTACTTAATGAACCAACTACAAGGTAAAGCCATAGCATGGGCCAATCCATTATCGGAGAGTAATAAGATTGTTGCTCATAATTACCAGGAATTCCTTGCGGAATGCAAATTAATGTTTGAACCATTGGAAAGAGAGAGAAATGCCTCTACTGCCCTAATGAGTATCAAGCAAGGGAACCGGTCTGTCTCAGAGTATACCATAGAATTCCACACCCTGGCTTCTGAGGTAGACTTGACCAATAATGGATTAATCACCGCATTCTCAGAGGGATTATCCAAAGCTATGCTTGATGAGATTGCAGCCAAAGAACTCCCAGGGAGATTAAAAGAATACATCACTTACGTGATGCATATAGGTTATCGACTTAGGAACAGGGAGATAACTAGAAATAGAACCAGACATATGAATGTTTCATTGGCGCCTCACTTCTCTAGTCCTGTGGTTTCTGGCCCTCCTGTGCAGTCTGAAACTGAACCTATGCAGTTAGGGGTTATGATACTGTCACAGGCAGAAAGACAGGAGAAAAGAGGGCCTTTGCTTATATTGTGGCATGAAAGGACATATGAGAAATGCTTGACCCATACGTCCAGAAAACTTGCGCATCTAAGAACCATAAGGGGACCGGTCTTGGGTGTGATGGATATGTCCCCTGATACTACCCAAAGTAGATTTCTCCTTAAAATTACTGCTCTATACAACAAGAAAGGTTTTTCATGTAAAGCTCAGATGGACTCAGATCAGGAAACTTTATCGACATACAATTTGTCAGTAAACACCTCACACTCATCAAGGAGATATCATCACCCCTGGCCGTCGAGGCCATTGATCGGAGACCTCTCTCTCAACCTCTAATTACCCATGAAACTATGTCCATTACTGTTACTATAGTAGCATTACATAAATAAATAATTACATTTCAGATAATTGCTTCCCTTCTTGTCCCATTATACTTAGATTCCCATGGCTTGTTAAGCATAATCCTCATATTGACTGCACTAAGGTGGAAACAGGGCCGGTGCAAGGATTTTTGACTACACAGGCGAAGATGCATTTTTCCGCCCCTCCTCCCCCCCAAAAATGCATCTTCACCTGTGTGTCATGTAACCCCCTTTTTAAATTTCTTACCCCCTTAAGTGTTTTTATCCTATCATTCAAATATCTTACTCCCTTTTTCTCCTTTGTTTATATTACACCCGCTTTGCTGTGTTTTATCTCCTCGTGTTTCTCTTACAACCCATTTGTGTATTTTTTACTTACTCCAGCCCTTGTCTGTTTCTTTCTTCTCCCCAGCTCCTTTGTGTGGCTCTTTCTCCCCCAAAGTCCCTTTGTACGTCTCTTTCTCCCCACAACCCTTCTGTCTGTCTATGTGTGTCTCTTTGTCCCCACTGTGTGCATTCAGCCTCTATGAGTTTCTCTTTGTGCCGCCCAGCATTCCTGTCCCTTTAAATGCCCCCCTCCCCCTATACCTTTCATTGTCCCACCTCCCCTCCTGTGCCTTTAAATGTCCCACACCTTTTATTGCATCCCCTGAACCTTTTATTATCCCCCTCCCCTCCTGTACCTTTTATTGTCTCCCCTCCTGTAACTCTTATTGTACCTCCCTCCCCTCCTGTAACTCTTATTGCCCCTCCATTTCCTCCTGTAACTCTTATTGCCCACCTCCCCTCCTGTAACTCTTTTTGTCCCCCCATCCTGTAACTCTTTTTGTCCCCCCCTCCTGTAACTCTTCTTGTCCCCCCTACTGTAACTCTTCTTGTCCCACTCCTGTAAATCTTCTTGTTCCCCCCTCCTGTAACTCTTCTTGTCCCCTCCCTCCTGTAAATTTTATTGTCCCCCTCTGGCTCTTCTTGTCCCCCTGTAACTCTTCTTGTCCCCTCCTGTAACTTTTCTTGTCCTCCCTCCTGTAGCTTTTTATTGTCCCTCCTCCTGCTTAACTTTCTTGCCCTCCCTCCTGTAACTTTTATTGTCCCCCCCTCTGTAACTCTTCTTGCCATCCCTCCTGTAACTTTTATGTCCCTCCTGTAACTCTTTTCTGCCCTCCCTCCTGTAACTTTTATTGTTCCCCTAACTCTTCTTGTCCCCCACCTCCTGCAATTTTTATTGTCCCCCTCTCCTGTAACTCTTCTTGTCCTCCCTCCTGTAACTTTTATTGTCCCCCACACCCCTCTTACCTTTCATTGTGCCCCCTTCTTCTCTCTCCATGTAGCATGGTTGAGCGGGTGGTACGCGGTAGAGGATCCTGTTTCCTGTCCCAGTCTGACAGGAAGCAGTTTGTTGCATCTCCTGTCAGACCGGGTAAACAGCGGCCCGCCAGCTCGGCAACTCTACACGCAATGACTGGCAGGAGGGGAGCACTATGCAGTCACCGCTTTTGCCGCCTTATGGTAGCACCGGCCCTGGGTGGAAATACTGGAATTGGGTAAAGAATGTAGTGAGAGATGTATGTTACGCATTACTAAAAGAGTGGGCATCGTTGCGCTACTGTCACGTATTCATCCGCTTATAGAAATGTGGTTAATGTCATTTACTGTCCACACAGGAAAAGTTGTGCCGAGCAACAACCTAATCCACAGAAGGTTTAATGCTGAGCAGTAATTGTGCAAATGAAAACCTGGTGTCATGTATTCATCCGCTTATAGAAAAGTGGTTAATTACATTTACTGTCCACACAGGAAAAGTTGTGCCGAGCAGCAACCTAATCCACAGAAGGGTTAATGCTGAGCAGCAATTATGCAAATGAAACCTGGTAACTGACTTTGGGGTCAAAGGCCGGTTACAGCCTATCAGAACTAAAGGAGGGGTATTTAGGCCCAGTTCTCAGCCTGCTCAGTGCCCTGTCGTGGTTTCCCTTGTGGTTGTCTGAGAGCGCGTTCCTGTTTATAGTTTTCTACCTGGTTTTTGACTTTGGCTTTGTTTATTGACTTCTCTATATTCTGGTATCCTGACTCCTGGCTTTCCTCATCGCTGTGTCCCTTTCTGTGTTCCCTGACCTCGCTAGTATTTTTGACTATTCTTTGTACGTTAAATCCGGCCATTCTAAGGACCGGTAATACGTTACTTATTTGTCATCCGTGCTGTACAGTTCTACGTGCTGGATCAAACAGTAATCCTGACAGCTACCTACTCCTACTCCTCAGCCTACCGAAATTCCTGTGCAGTACTGGGAGGTTAAAGAAGTGTTTAGTAAAAGTCACACCGATACTCTACCTCCCCACAGATTTTATGAGTGCTCCATAGACTTGTTACCCGGCACTATGCCCCCTAAGGGGGAAGTTTATGCCTTATCACCACAGGAAAGTAGGATTATGAAGGATTACATTAAAGAGTCTCTACAAAAAGGTCACAGGTAAAGGTACGTAAATCTTCTTCACCTGCAGGTGTGGGGTTCTTTTTTTTATATCCAAGAAAAATGGAGACTTATGGCCATAAATTGATTATAGGGCATCAAAAATGCTTATCCAGTCCCCTTATCTCAGAATTGTTTGATAGACTCCAGGGCGCTAAGGTGTTTACCAAACTCGACCTTAGGAGTGCTTATAATTTGGTAAGGATTAAGTCAGGTTATGAATGGAGAACTGATTTAACATGAGAAGTGGTCACTATGAGTATCTTGTGATGCCCTTCGGCTTATGCAATGCTCCGGCCGTATTTCAGGATTTCATTAATGATGTTCTCAGAGACTACATTTATACTTTTGTCTTAGTATATCTGGATGATATTCTCATTTATTCCCCCGATCTCCAGACTCATCATAGGCATGCATGTGAAGCAAGTATTGCAAACTTGGCTTAAAATGGGATATATTGCAAACTTGAGAAATGCATATTTGATCAGATGGAGGTAAAGTTCTTGGGATACAGAGATGGACCCTCGCAAACTAGAAGCCGTTCTACACTGGCCATTACCTAATGGGGGCTATTCAAAGGTTTATTGGGTTTGAAAATTACTATAGGAGATTCATCAAAGGTTTCTCTACTGTGATAACTCCCATCACCGATATGACATGTAAGAGGGTTAACTGTACTATATGGTCTAAAGAAGCTAGAGAAGCTTTTGAGCTTGACCTGCTTCAGTCTGGATTCCGCGCTCGTCACTCTGTTGAAACAGCTGTGACCAAAGTATCCAACGGTTTAATCGCTGCTAAACCTCACGGCCATTACTTTATCCTAATTCTCCTTGATCTTTCTGTTGCATTTAACACTATTGATCATCAACAGCTTCTTCTCATTCTCTGTAATCTCAGTCTACAGGATACTGCTTTCTTCTGGCTCTGCCTCTTCTCCCGAACCCCTCTCTGTTGGCATTACCCGAGGTTCTGTCCTTGGTCCCCTACTGTTCTCTATCAATACTGCCTCCCTTGGTAAACTCATCAGCTCCTTTGACTTCCATTATCATTTACATGATGCACAAATCTACCTGTCCTTTCTTGATCTCTCTCTGCCCACTCATGTCTCTGACTGCCTCTCTGCATTTTCCAACTGGATGGTTGCTCACTTTCTTAAGCTCAACCTGTCCAAAAAAGAGGAAGTCTTTCCTTCCTCAAGTGTGTGTCCCGTGTCTGCCTCCCTCCAAGTCAACGGCACCACCATCACCTCTACCTCGCAGGCTCGCTGCCTAGGTGTTCTCTTTGACTCCGACCTCATCTTCACCCCTCACCTTCACCCCAGTCGATCACCAAATCCTGCTGCTTCCATCTCAAAAACGTAGTTCGCATCCGCTAAGGTGCTGGTCCATGCCATTGTTCTTTCTCGCCTTGACTACTGCAATCCCCATCTCAGTGGTCTTACGTGTTCCCATATTGCACCGCTGCAATCCTAAATGAATGCTGCGGCGAGGCTCATTTTCATATCCGCCTGCACTTCCCACGCCTTCCCCCTCTGTCAGGCCCTATATTGGCTTCCAGTTAGATATAGGGCTCAATTTAAGATTTTGGTGCTTGCTTACAAGTCCCTACATAATGCTGCTCCAACCTTCCTATCCTCCCTAATACACAAATATGTCCCGTTGTGGCACCTGCGCTCTGCCGAAGACCTCCGCCTATCCTCTGTCCGCACTCCCACATCTGATGCTCAGCTCAATTACTTCTTCAGGACTGCACCTCTTCTATGGAACTCCCTTCTCCTTTAGACTTTCACCCAGTCTCAAAAATCTTTGAAAACACGCTTTTTCAGGAAAGCATATCATCTAAACTGTTAGCAGGTTTTCATCCCCTCCCCCCCATGACTCCTCTCCTGTCAAAAATAACTTACTACGTTTTGAGAGACTACTTTTCTAGCAACCTATTTCACTACCCCTACTTATACCCTTTGTGTCACTATACCCCACTCCCTCTAGCATCTAGAATGTAAGCTCATTGAGCAGGGCTCTCAACCCCTCTGTTCCTGTGCGTCCATTTGTCTGGTTACAATTATGTGTCTTTTAGTCCACCCATTGGACAGTGCTACGAAATTTGCTGGTGCTATATAAATAAAGAAATAATAATAATAATTGATGTACCTGCCGTTACAGTTTAGAGCCCACTTACAGTTGCAAGAAAAAGTATGTGAACCCTTTGGAATGATATGGATTTCTGCACAAATTAGCATTAAATGTGATCTGATCATCATCTAAGTCACAACAATAGACAATCACAGTCTGCTTAAACTAATAACACACAAAGAATGAAATGTTGCCATGTTTTTATTGAACACACCATGTAAACATTCACAGTGCAGGTGGAAAAAGTATGTGAACCCTTGGATTTAATAACTGGTTGAACCTCCTTTGGCAGCAATAACTTCAACCAAACGTTTCCTGTAGTTGCAGATCAGACGTGCACAACGGTCAGGAGTAATTCTTGACCATTTCTCTTTACAGAACTGTTTCAGTTCAGCAATATTCTTGGGATGTCTGGTGTGAATTGCTTTCTTGAGGTCATGCCACAGCATCTCAATCGGGTTGAGGTCAGGACTCTGACTGGGCCACTTCAGAAGGCGTATTTTCTTCTGTTTAAGCCATTCCGTTGTTGATTTACTTCTATGCTTTGGGTCATTGTCCTGTTGCAACACCCATCTTCTGTTGAGCTTCAGCTGGTAGACAGATGGCATTAAGTTATCCTGCAAAATGTCTTGATAAACTTGGGAATTCATTTTTCCTTCGATGATAGCAATCCGTCCAGGCCCTGATTCAGCAAAGCAGCCCTTAACCATGATGCCCCCACCAACATACTTCACAGTTGGGATGAGGTTTTGATGTTGGTGTGCTGTGTGCTGTTCCTTTTTTTCACCACACATAGTGTTGTGTGTTTCTTCCAAACAACTCAACTTTGGTTTCATCTGTCCACAGAATATTTTGCCAGTACTGCTGTGGAACATCCAGGTGCTCTTGTGCAAACTGTAAACGTGCAGCAATGTTTTGTTTGGACAGCAGTGGCTTCCTCTGTGGTATCCTCCCATGAAATCCATTCTTGTTTAGTGTTTTACGTATTGTAGGGATGTTAGCATTTGCCAGTGACTTTTGTAAGTCTTTAGCTGACACTCTAGGATTCTTCTTCACCTCATTGAGCAGTATGCACTGTGCTCTTGCAGTCATCTTTACAGGACGGCCACTACTAGGGAGTGTAGCAGCAGTGCTGAACTTTCTCCATTTATAGACAATGTGTCTTACCGTGGACTAATGAACAGCAAGGCTTTTGGAGATACTTTTATAACCCTTTCCAGCTTTATGCAAGTCAACAATTCTTAATCGTAGGTCTTCTGAGAGCTCTTTTGTGCGAGGCATCATTCACATCAGGCAATGCTTCTTGTGAAAAGCAAACCCAGAACTGGTGTGTATTTTTTATAGGGCAGGGCAGCTGTAACCAACACCTCCAATCTCATCTCATTGATTGGACTCCAGTTGGCTGACATCTCACTCCAATTAGCTCTTGGAGATGTCATTAGTCTAGGGGTTCACATACTTTTTCCACCTGCACTGTGAATGTTTACATGGTGTGTTCAATAAAAACATGGCACCATTTCATTCTTTGTGTGTTATTAGTTTAACCCCTTAAGGACCAAACTTCTGGAATAAAAGGGAATCATGACATGTCACACATGTCATGTGTCCTTAAGGGGTTAAGCAGACTGTGATTGTCTATTGTTGTGACTTAGATGATGATCACATTTTATGACCTATTTGTGCAGAAATCCATATCATTCCAAAGGGTTCACATACCTTTTCTTGCAACTGTATGTGGGCTTTAAATATTGTGAGTGTTCCAAGTTTTTTATCTTATTTGTTATGTATATACATATTGCCCTATGCTGGCTTTTTATGTTACAGCACCTAGGTATTTTATACCAATAACAAGAAAACCATCTACCACTGTGTGAGCGATCACCTTAACCCCAGTTCTATTTTATTTTTAAACACTAGCATTGCTATACATACCACACAAGCATGCATACAGCACTGCTGGAGAAAATGGTGAACAGGTATGTTCCTGTGGCATCTTGCAGTAAGAAAGTGTAGCAGAGGTAAGCATGTGTTTTTACATTCTTCACTGCACCCTAGAAAGGCTGAAATAGCTTTAACTGGGGTAAAAGAATGCAGAACTGTCACATATCTAGGAGTTAAAAATAATATGTGGCAGGTATGTACTACAACATACCCCATATCATGGGAGCATCACTCAGTAATCTGGAATACATTTTTGATGACAAAAAAAAAATATTCAGTAATTCAACACATGTTTTAACACCCATTGGATGCTGTATCAAACCTGTAATAAAGATATCAGTAAATGACAAAGTGTTTGTATTTGTGGGATGGCTGAATAAACTTCACTATAGATTAATAACGGAGTACTGAGGACTTTTGAGATTTCACTTCCCATTACATGACATTTCTGCTTTAAAATATACACTCTACGTGTAAATTTTTAGATTCCTTGCAAACATACAGGATTTGAAGCTGTTGACTAGAAAAGCCTTGAGCCAATCCTTTTTTACAAATTGTTGCAGATGTAAGAAAAAGATTGCAAGAAAAGACTGACATGGCATCCATTGCAGAATTAGCCACAATGGGAACATATGTGTACCGTACCTTTCATTTTTGTTTGCGGCATTTTATTCATCTGATGCTTGTGTTTGTTTTGCATAAAATTTCTTTATTGCGAACGACACCTTGATAAAGAGTCCAGCAAAATACATATCTAGTGAACAGCCTTTCAAAGGCTCAATTTGCATACGCTAGTATAATTCCTTATACTTATATTGATGTTGTCTAACAAGGTGAAAACTGACTGTCTGTAGGTGGATCATTTTGTTTAATATTTTTGTATCCATTGCTAATCTCAAAAGATATGTTAAAAGCAACAAGACTGAATACAAATGAGAAATAATATAACATTTGCTTAGGCATGCAGCATATTTTCCTGTTAATAATTTTTAACTGATTTGTGCTGTCCCCATTGTGTGCACTAACATTCTTCTGCCCTAAATATTTAATATTTTGGCCCAAATTATAATTTATAAGGTTTAACACAGGTGTAATTCCATTTAAATGTCAACTATCCTACCATCACTTTAATTGGAAGGTACCTACTAAATATGATCAGCAATTATACCTGATAATGACATTTACTACTCAGTGTATTAGAGTGCTAATGCAAAAAGTATAAATATAATGCTCATGTTAACATAAAGAGTCTCCAGGAAACCACAGAAACTGCAACACCTATTCCTATTCACAGGCTGGCACGAGGGGCTCACCATTCGATTATTGTGTAAACCATATGATGCCATGTTCATAGGATTAGGCAAACACATGGAAACACATTCCTTGTAGGTTTCAAAGCTTTAACAGTTCTTCCAAATTTTCCAAATTTGGCAGAAATTCAGTTGTGAAACTAAAAATATGCCAGTGCTTACTAGCCAGACGCCGCATTTAACACTTTTTTTTTTTTTTTAAATAGTCCTGTAGGGGTCTATTCAAGTAGATCGCAAGACACTTTTATTTTACTGTCATGGTGAGTGATTGTTGTAAGATTCTATCTGTCAGTGTCAAAGAGCTAAATGACCCTGACAAATGACACCTAGCAGTACAAGACATGCATAAGTCGCATATTGTGATTATATAATTTCAGGAAACTTACTTTTGTGTATGCAATCCTCCGCAGATTTGGTCCAAAACATACCCCAAATCATACCAGGCATACGCCACACATAAATCTAAATCAATTTCCATATTCTTCCATAAAGATTTGAGTTTCCAACTCACTAATAAATATGTTGATGACTTGGGGCATTAATTAATCTCAGTGGGTACACTGAATGGCGGTCAAATGACTAAAGCATCCATATGCGCTCCAAGCGACTCTCAAATATTCGTTTTACGTAAATCACTGAAAAAGATCACCTCACTAGGGCAGGGACACTTTATAATTTGTGGAGATTTTAATTCCACCTTGAACCCTGAGTTGGATGGCAAAAGGGATATGGGCAGGCGCCCACTCTCAGTGAGGAATAGTAAGGCACTGTCCAACTTCCTACACCTGCACGACCTGTATGACACATGATGCACCGCCTTCACAGACGAAAGAGATTATACATATTTTTCTCCCACACACTTGACCTACACCCACATAGATATGTGTTTTGTGAATAAATCCACATTACCAAATATTAAGGAGGTTTCCATAAGCCAGAGATTTTGGTCTGACTAGGCTCTGGTCATGGTATCACTCAAATCATTGTACCTGACTAGAGGAAGAGTCAAATGGAGATGACATGAATCCCTGCTAGACGACATAAAACTGCTATCTAAAATGGCTTCATCCATAACTAATTATTTCCTTGATAATAGAACAGAGGACTCGACCATTTAAGTACAATGGCTTCCTCATAAAGCAGTAATTCATTCATCCAAATGGGCTCTTTTCCAAAACAAATCTTCCCTAAAAAACCAAGGAGGATATCGCCAAGGAACTGGAACTTTTAGATACATCAGAAAAAAAAGCCCCATCCCAACATACCACACAAAAATAGCAGTTTTACGAAATCCTCTAAACGCACAATCACTGAAAAAGGTAGAAACACACACGCAGGCTCTTAAACTCTGTTACAAAATGCATGGCAATAAAGTTGGAAAATTATTAGCGAACAAACTGAAAACTTAATATTTACAAACAAAAATTCTGTACAATAACTCTACACAAAACACAAAACTATAAAATCCTTCTGACATAGTGAATGAGCCAGCAAGCTTCTACAAATAATTAAAAAAACTTAAAAAATGACCTTACAGTGCCACAGCCCAACATAGACAACATAGAAGACTTGCTAAACCTGATAGACTTACTAAAAATCACATGCTAACAAATGCAAATGTTGGATACACCATTCACGGAAGAAGAAGTTCAAAAAGCTATTACTTCCCAAACATAAAGCCCAAGCTCCCGATGGACTGTCCAATTATTATTATGTTGAAATGGCTTCATAGCTGACCTCCACCTTTCCAAATTCTTTATTTATAGCGTGCAAAGAAATAACATAGTGTTCAGTAAGCCACAACAGCCTCTGCACACAGATCGATAACAAGTCATATAAAACAGGGTTATGGCATTTGTATAAATCGCACATTTTAAAGATTTTATGGTAGCTTAGCTTTCAGGCTAACTAGTAGATGTCTGGAGCTACTGTGAAGGGAGAGTGGCTGACCTTTGCATAAACATAGGCATGTGGCTAATCATTGTAAGGTAGTACGGTGAGTGAAGTATGAGGAGATGCATTGAGCTGTTAGCTAATATAGACATGCTGAGTTGTTATGCTGAACAATACTGTAATTGTGCCACTGGGTACTGGTAGCAATTTTCTTAGTTGAAGGTAGCTCCATTTTGCCCACAGAGCATAAGAAAACAAAATAAAGACAACATGAGCGAGAACATATGAAAAAGGACACAGGTACTGTGTTACGACAGCCCTCGTATGCCACACTTCAGTAGCCTCAGCACAGTAGAGAGCGGTAAGGCATTTTTTAAATTAAGGTTCACTTAGTGCTTGTGTCAGGTAAGAGTGCGCTGTGGTATGTTATCTTAAATTTACATGTTACGTTGAGTAATGTAGGGCGTGATAATGGTGACAAGACCGTGGGTCTAGGAGAGTGACCCAGCCCTGTGGGCCTTATGTAAGGAAGCAGTGGTCCTGTCTTACACTTAGGCAAAACTGTGGTCAGTCGGGTGTGTTGATTGTTGATTTACACTCAGTTACCCCAGAGTGTTGGGGGGGGGGTGAGCGTAGGGGAATATCCGGTGTCTGTGTCCTCTAATCGGGACATATTGTAAGAAGTGTGCGGTCGCCAAGGGTCATCTGTATTATCTATGACCCGGGAACTCTAACAGTGCCGGGCGGTGCTGCATACTAACGAAACATTAAAATGATAACATTTAAACATTTAGACATTTAAACATTTAAACATCAGGGGTTGACCGGTATCTGGTACTGGTGTGGGAATCAGTCCAGGTCTTTGTGACTGCTGGTGCATCACGAGTCAGCCGGTGTCATCTGCAGAGCGTGGGGTAAAAGGGTGTCCATCTGTGACTTGGACATGCCGTGTTGTCAGAAGACATGGTAAAGCCCAGTCCTTGCAGGAATGTCGCTGAGTCCTCTGCGGTGGAAAGCTGATGCATGCTCCCGTCTTTCTGGACTATTAGAGCTCGAGAGGGCCCCCATTTGTAGCTGATGTCTGCAGAGCGTAGGATCTTTGTCACCTGTTGAAAATACCGTCTCCATTCCAGAGTGGAGCGGCATAAGTCCTGTAAGAGTTGGAGTTGCATTTCCTCGAACTTAAGAGGTGTTCTGGATTTTGCAGCATCCTGCAGAGCCAGCTTGTCGCAAAGTAGCAGGAAACGTATCAGGACGTCTCGGGGAACCCCAGCCGGGGCCCTGTTTGACTTAGCCAGTCTGTAGCAGCCGTCTACCTGAATGCCCTTCACAGAGCGCTGTGGCAGTAGGGTAGTCCATAGCTGGCGTAAGAAATGGGGCAGTTCCTGTTCGGTAACTGATTCGGCTATACCCCTGATTTTAAAATTATTACGCCTCCTTGCGTCGTCCTGGGTGTCCAGTCTGACCTGCATGCTTTTGTGTGATGCTTGGAGCTGTAGCAAGTGCTCGTTGGTGCTTTCTTGCTTTTGGGCTAGGGAGGTTATGGCATCCTCGTTAGCCTGCAGTCTTGCTGTCACCACTGTTATATCCTCACGCATAATATTCAAGTCTGCATTGAAGAAGGCTCTTATGTTCGTTAATAGAGCTTTGATGTCCCCTTTTGTAGCTGGGGCTCTTAGGTCTTCCTCTCTTTGAGGGCTGTTCATGCTCCCTGGACAGGGGATTTCGTCAGGTGCGTCTAGGATTTCTTCCTCAGAAGACGTATAATAGGCGTCTATGTGTGGCGCCATTTTGGGCCTAGGCCGCGGCTGTAGGAGGTCAGCAATATCGCGGGAGCCGTTCCCGGTAAGGGTTTTTAGCTTTTTCGCCTTCTTCCCCATTGTGAGCTGTATTGTTTGACCCGGTCCCGGGCTGGTTTAGGGTAGGTAGGTGCCCCAGTACTTGCCGTTTATTATGCCCGCCGCGGGAGCTTAGCCGACATGCGTCTGCTCTCTTCAGCGTTGAAGCCACGCCCCCTTATATCATGTTTTGAACATTTAGTTAGGCACATTAAAACTAGGAGAATATTTCAGGATAAGACACTGTAGAATATTGCATATTCTATGTTTCTATTGATTATATATATGGATGTGTGGATTGACATAAGTAACAGATGGTATCAATAAGTCACAAGGCTTTCTTTGTCCGAGAGCTCTGGAATGTGGGTGTGGGGGTCTTGTCCTTATATGGCTAGAGTTATATGCTGACGTTAGTATTAGCACATCTAGATAGTAACAGAGGGACACGAGGTCGGTCTCACTCTTGGCTCGGCTCTGTACAACGATGTAACTCTCCCATCAGAAGTCCAGCAATTACCATCTGCTGTTGAATGTCCATTATCCTGTAACATCATTTGTTGTTTTATGTATCCGTAACTAAGAATAAACCTGAAGAAACCGTAAGTCAGATTGCGTATTACTACTTTTCAATAATATAGACATATATTATTGTGGCGAGCATTTGGCCCAAGATTATATATACAAAAGACGTATATATATCAATCAACTGAAGATAAGAAGAAATTAAGAAAGAGTCTACATTAACATCCATTCATCTATAGTTTTTTACATTGGCTAGCCAGCCAGTCTTCTATTCAAAGTTTTGTTCCCAATTCAAGGGGGGAGAGAGAAGAATCGAGTTACAAAGCTATTTTGGAACTGGGAAAACAAACTTGAAGAGAAAAAAAGAATCTAGATTAGCATAGAAGAACGGTGGTTTGTAAGAAAAGGAAAGTTTTCAAATCAAAGACTGTACAAGACTATTTTCTACAACTGAGACAAAAAGCACAAGATACAACGTGAATTCTAGAAGCAAGCACGTGGCAGAGATTGGCACGCGTCCAGAATCAAGCGTCCAGAACTGCGCAGCTGTGTGGATGAAGCAACGAAATAGACAGAAATAACTGATCTGGTAAAGCGTGACAGATCCTTGTGGCAATAAATTAGGAAAGCATTCCTTCAGACATTTGGATATCGACTGTTGGAAAGAGACTTTTCATCTGATCTGCAAACTGTGATGGAAGATTCTACAGAGTTCATTCGATACAGAAGATTAACAGACTTACAAAGAAATAAAAGATTGACACTAACATACATATATATTCCTAAATATTAATGAAGAAAACAGACAATGAAAAGTTATTTAACAGTTATAAGTATTAATACCAAAAGAGAGTACTTATAACAATATAACACATGGAGTACAATTATGATAGGATAGTATTATGAAAATAACTATTACATTATTACCTATACATAGAATGAGAAGTATCAGACGTAGATAAAATATGAAGTTGATAAAATTACTTAATTCTACAAAGATTGAGTTCAATAGGATTTCATAGATAAATTATAATAATTAATTTGTTTATAATCGAGGTGAAGTAAAACAAACAATGGTAACAAAAGGAAGAAAACTAAGGAAGGATAATTTATATTGATTTATATTAAGTAATTATATACATTAAGAAAGCCTTGGATATAAGAGTTCAAAGATCCAAGAGGAATTGAATTGAATGGAAAGAGTATAGTACACAATTATATTTGACCTAAGTCTATAAAAGGTATGGACTAGGGAGAATAGGTTTCTGGATATGACGGTATCCAATGAATTGAATAAGTTGTTAAGTTGTTTTATGATTACCCTGAGTTTGTTAGACACAGACTAGGAATAAGAGTTTCTGGGCAGTATGATCCCAAGTTTATTTTTGTTTATTTTATTTTAGTCAGTTGAAGTGTACTAAGGAATATGGATTGGTCAGAACATTAGGACAATCCTGCTTTTAAGATGTATTACATTAATAAGTCATCACAATGCTAATGAAGAGAGTGATGCTAATGAATTTAAATTGTTCTTTCCAAGTTCTTTTAAAGTAAACTATGTTTCTATTGAATTTAAAGTTTGTTACTACAAGGTGGAATTTTAGTGAAAATTATAATTATGTAAACTAAAACAAATCTATGATAGAAAGATTTCTGGGTGAAGAATTTCTAAATTGAAGAATTATTATAGAACTTCATGGTTGATAACACATCCTTTGAATGAGACTTATAAGTAGTGTTGATATATTTCAGGTAGTGAGAGCCTACTGAATATACAAATTAAATACTATGATTGTAAAGTACTGATACAATCATCACTAGGTGGTATTAATGGTATAGGAATGTAATTCATGAATACAAATGACCTAAAGATTTTAAGGTTGCTAGAAACCATATGATTCATGGAAATATAATTGGACAGGATATTATAGTAATACATGTATTAGTATTTTAGTAATATCAGGTATTGAGAATGAAAATACTATACTATATATGTGTCTGTAGGAATATGATAGTGAAACACAGTTATTATTATTTAGAAAGTTACGATCTTGATTTTGTTGTCTACAAAGACATGATTGTACCTGAGCAGGTAGATCTTTCTGATTGCTTTATTGTTTATTGGATCAACATTTGTAAATATTTTATTTTATTCATTTATTATTGTTATATATATGTATATATTATGTTCAAGTAGTTATGATGTAATATGGATATGGATATCAATACATAGCTGAAACAGAGGGAGTTTTGAAGTAAAGTAAGCAGTATGAGGGATAGAAACTCGACCTTCTAAGAACTCTCATATAATAGAAAGTTGTGACTTCATCTTGTTCTATGCTCAATGAATGTGATACAAGTGATGTATGAATGGACAGGTTAGTGACATTGTGTTATGGTTTTAAAACAAACCATAAACAGAGGGAATGTAGAATATTGCATATTCTATGTTTCTATTGATTATATATATGGATGTGTGGATTGACATAAGTAACAGATGGTATCAATAAGTCACAAGGCTTTCTTTGTCCGAGAGCTCTGGAATGTGGGTGTGGGGGTCTTGTCCTTATATGGCTAGAGTTATATGCTGACGTTAGTATTAGCACATCTAGATAGTAACAGAGGGACACGAGGTCGGTCTCACTCTTGGCTTGGCTCTGTACAACGATGTAACTCTCCCATCAGAAGTCCAGCAATTACCATCTGCTGTTGAATGTCCATTATCCTGTAACATCATTTGTTGTTTTATGTATCCGTAACTAAGAATAAACCTGAAGAAACCGTAAGTCAGATTGCGTATTACTACTTTTCAATAATATAGACATATATTATTGTGGCGAGCATTTGGCCCAAGATTATATATACAAAAGACGTATATATATCAATCAACTGAAGATAAGAAGAAATTAAGAAAGAGTCTACATTAACATCCATTCATCTATAGTTTTTTACAGACACTCCTGCAAATGAACAATAAATTACTTTGTTTGCAGACTATGTTCTCATGTATCTCACCCAAAGTGATCTATCCCCAATCTGCTCAAGCTCTTAGAAACATAGAATGTGATGATAGATAATAATGTTTGGCCCATCTAGTCTGGTTCCAATTTTCTAATACTCTCATTAGTTCCTGGCCTAATTTTATAGTCAGGATAGCCTTATGCCTATCCCACGCATGCTTAAACTCCTGGTGGAAGGCTATTCCATGCATTCACTACCCTCTCAGTAAAGTAATACTTCCTGATGTTATATTTAAACCTTTGCACCTCTAAATAGAAAAAATAGAAGAAACTTAGAAGACTACAGCAGAATCTTGTACTATAGGAAAAATAAAACAAATAGGCAAGCACTACCAATTTGTCTTCCATCCTCTGTGACACAAACACTGCAACACCGTTTTACTTTTGATTGGAGGAATAAAGCATTACAATATTTAGGAATAAATCTGACAAAAAATTATAAATCCCTATTTCACAAAAACCACATGGCCTTACTTCATGATCTTACTAACCATCTGAATAAATGGACAGACCTCAACATGTCATGGCTAAGAAGTATCCACACTATTAAAATGATGATACTACCACACATCTTATATCTCTATCAAACCATAATGATAGCATTATCAAACAATATATTACACTCCGCTCTGCCCGTGATCACCTCCTGTCTGTTGTCCGCACCCGTACGGCCAACTCGCGCTTGCAGGACTTCTCACGGGCGGCTCCCTTCCTATGGAATAGCCTGCCTCCCGCCATCAGACTCTCCCCTAGTCTTGCATCTTTTAAGAAGTGCCTTAAAACCCATCTCTTTAGGAAAGCTTATGGCCTCCAAGACTAACCCCTACCTCACATACCTGTCTCTTGCCCTCTCCTAAAGGGCAGCCCACCTTATTTGATTGCAAATTCCTGTCCTAATGTGTTTTACACCCCACCTCCTACAGAATGTAAGCTCGATTGAGCAGGGTCCTCTTCAACCTATTGTTCCTGTAAGTTTATTTGTAATTGTCCTATTTATAGTTAAATCCCCTCTCATAATATTGTAAAGCGCTACGGAATCTGTTGGCGCTAAATAAATGGCAATAATAAATAATAAATAAATAATACACAGATTTCAATCAATCCTAAAAGTTTGGAAGATAAAACCCCCAAGGATAGCCCAAGGAATGTAGTGGCTCACGTTTCACAAGGGGGAGCCTGAACATTCTGGATGTTCAAACATACTATAAAGCCTCAATCCTTCAACATGGCATGGGCGTTCTGAAATATCCCAGACCTCTTATATGGCTTAAGCTCGAAAATGCCTGCTGCTATAACTACCGAATAGAAAGTCGGTTATGGCCATTGCTTTCCTTAATACAAATTTGAAACCAAAGTCTTCCAAGTACAAAATTCGTGTTGAATAGCTGGAAAAACTAGAGCAATTATAGGCATTACAAACGCCCTTCAAATGGCACCAGACATCCGCTTAGGAAATTGAAGTGGAGGTGGGGCAATCACTATTGGCTCTTTATGTAATTCCACAGGAATAAAACCATTCTTAGATTTACAATGATTCTCTCTACCCCTGAAGGAAATGTTTTACCTATTTGAGAATTAAAACATTATAATGTCCAACAGAATAACTTCTAATCCTTTCATACAAACCACACCCTTTCTTCAATATTGCACTAACGCAAACAAAATGAACAAAACACTATGTATTTAAATGCACTGAATGATACATGAACTAGTGAAAAGGCACCCTACACACTACAATGGGAAAAATAATTGAAAATCTCAGCAGACCTTACAGAATAGTTACAGGCTCTATGCTTAAACATCAAATATAGCAATAGTCTATATAAGAGGTAGGCACCCTTTTAGTAGTACTGTGCCACATGGAGATTTTCAAGACCCTTGGTGTGCTGGTACGTTTTTTTTTTAAAGTGAGGTGTTTATGTTGCTGTATTCTGCCTGTGTTATTTGTGGGTGCTGCAGTTGCTTTATAGCATTTTATTTGTGCCTATGTGGGCTGTTTTATTGTATAGAATACGTTCATGAGTAGTTTGTGGCATTGTGTATGGTTGTGTATGATACCTATTAATGTGGACTGTGTATGGGGGCTGCTTGTAGAATTGTGTGTGGATGATATGTCACATTGTGTGTTTGGTGTGTGTATATGTGCAGTTTAGGGAATAAGATCCATGAACTTGTGGCAATATCGGCAACTGATAGTGTAGATTTAGTCGCTGTAACTGAGACATGGTACAATGAGAACAATGACTGGGACATAGCAATACCAGGGTACTCTTTATATAGAAAAGACAGGGAAGGCAAGAAAGGGGCAGGGGTGGCCCTGTATGTGAAGGATAGCATAAAATCTAGCCTAATAAAAGTTAGTGAGGTGAACATAGAGTCCGTTTGGGTTACTTTGGAATTTGGTAATCACACAGTAACTCGTGTAGGTGTGATTTATAGGCCCCCAGGACAAATTGAAGAGTTAGATAATCTACTAGTTGAGGAAATAGCTAAAATGACAATGAAGGGGGAAGTTATCATCATGGGTGACTTTAATCTTCCTGTTGTAAATTGGAAAACAAAAATAGCTGCTTGTGCCAGGAGCACACATATTCTAAACTCCCTACTGGGATTGTCTCTAAAACAAGTTGTTGAGGAGCCAACTCGTAAAAAGGCCATACTAGATTTAGTGTTAACAAATGGAGATTTGGTATCAGATATTACTGTAGGTGAAAGTTTAGGATCCAGTGATCATCAGTCAGTGTGGTTTAATATAAGAACAGTGACTGAGTCCCACCACACAAAAACAAAAGTTTTAGACTTTAGAAAAACAGACTTTTCTAAAATTAGAATATGTGTAGAGGAGTCATTATCAGACTGGAGCAATTTAAATGGAGTCCAAGAGAAATGGAATTATTTAAAAGTTGCACTACTGAAGGCAACAGAAAATTGCATTAGGCTTGTCAGTAAAAGCAACAAATTCAAGAAACCACTGTGGTACTCCGCAGATGTGGCCAAAATAGTTAAAAACAAAAAGTTAGCATTTAGGAATTATAAAAAAACCCAGAGTGAGGAAGACAAAATGATCTATAAGATTAGGCAGAAAGATGCTAAGCAAGTTATAAGAGCTTCCAAATCACACACAGAAGAGAAAATAGCACAGTCAGTAAAAAAGGGGGACAAAACATTTTTTAGATACATAAATGAGAAAAGAAAAGTAAAACAAGGATTAGTTAGATTAAAAACAAAAGAAGGAAGGTATGTAGAAGAGGATAAAGGTCTAGCTGACTGCCTCAAAGAATATTTTTGTTCTGTATTTACAGATGAAAATGAAGGAAAGGGACCTCAGTTGAGAAAAAGGATAAATGAGTCATTTATTACACGTGAGTTTACAGAGGAAGAGGTTCTATTTCAACTGTCAAAAGTAAAGACAAATAAGTCAATGGGACCTGATGGAATACACCCAAAGCTATTAAAAGAGCTTAGTGGTGTACTAGCAAAACCATTAACAGATTTATTTAACCAATCATTGTTAACAGGAGTAGTCCCAGAAGATTGGAAGTTAGCGAATGTTGTGCCCATTTACAAGAAAGGTAATAGGGAGGAGTCGGGCAACTATAGGCCAGTAAGCCTTACTTCAGTAGTGGGGAAAGTGATGGAAACCATGTTAAAGGATAGGATTGTTGAACATCTAAAAACACATGGATTTCAAGATCAGAGACAACATGGGTTTACTTCAGGGAGATCATGCCAAACTAATCTTATTGATTTTTTTGATTGGGTAACTAAAATTATAGATCAGGGTGGTGCAGTAGACATTGCTTACCTAGATTTCAGTAAGGCTTTTGACACTGTTGCACATAGAAGGCTTATCAATAAACTGCAATCTTTAAGTTTGGATTCCAATATTGTTGAATGGGTAAGGCAGTGGCTGAGTGACAGGCAACAGAGGGTTGTAGTCAATGGAATATATTCGAAGCTTGGACTTGTCACCAGTGGGGTACCTCAGGGATCTGTACTTGGACCCATTCTCTTTAATATTTTTATTAGTGATATTGCAGAAGGTCTTGATGGTAAGGTATGTCTTTTTGCTGATGATACTAAGATATGTAACAGGGTTGATGTTCCAGGAGGGATAAGCCAAATGGCAAATGATTTAGGTAAACTAGAAAAATGGTCAGAATTGTGGCAACTGACATTTAATGTGGATAAGTGCAAGATAATGCATCTTGGACGTAAAAACCCAAGGGCAGAGTACAGAATATTTGATAGAGTCCTAACCTCAACATCTGAGAAAGGGATTTAGGGGTGATTATTTCTGATGACTTAAAGGTAGGCAGACAATGTAATAGAGCAGCAGGAAATGCTAGCAGAATGCTTGGTTGTATAGGGAGAGGTATTAGCAGTAGAAAGAGGGAAGTGCTCATGCCATTGTACAGAACACTGGTGAGACCTCACATGGAGTATTGTACACAGTACTGGAGACTGTATCTTTAGAAGGATATTGATACCTTAGAGAGAGTTCAGAGAAGGGCTACTAAACTGGTTCATGGATTGCGGGATAAAACTTACCAGGAAAGGTTAAAAGATCTTAACATGTCTAGCTTGGAGGAAAGACGAGATGGGGGGATATGATAGAAACATTTAAATACATAAAGGGAATCAACACAGTAAAGATGGAGACTATATTTAAAAGAAGAAAAACTACCACAACAAGAGGACATAGTCTTAAATTAGAGGGACAAAGGTTTAAAAATAATATCAGGAAGTATTACTTTACTGAGAGGGTAGTGGATGCATGGAATAGCCTTAGAGCTGAAGTGGTAGAGGTTAACACAGTAAAGGAGTTTAAGCATACGTGGGATAGGCATAAAAAAATTGGGCAGACTATATGGGCCGAATGGTTCTTATCTGCCGTCACATTCTATGTTTCTATGTTTCTATGTGTGTTTGTGCGTGCATGTGGATAGTTTGTGGGGACTGTGTTTGTGTGGGGACTGTTTATATTATTTTCATAAGAGGGAGGCTTATTCTGCAGCTCTGTGTTTATCTATCAGTGAGGGCAGTTTCCATAGCTAGTTACTGGTAAAGGGCAGGAGCTGCAATAGTTGCTGCGGGTTGCTCTACTCCGGGGGGGGGGGTTCCGAACAGCAATGCTGAGATCACATTCTCTAAATGCTGCAATGCGTAAATTGAGGATTGGCCTTCACTATCAGCAATCACGGTTTGCACTAAGGACTCCTGATAAGCCATGCCTGTTTGTCTCTGGTAGCCTTGAGTGTCGTACAAAGGCACCCAGAGTGTCATGCATGGCACATATGCCATAGGTTGCTGACCCCTGGCCTATATCACTGGGAACCATTTGGTAAAATTTTGATGTAGTGGTACTTGCTATCCCACAAGCTTGCAATTTACACCTCATCCTTGGCCACCTGATGGAGATGTGGCCAGGACATAGGACACACTTACGCACATCTTTTGGGAATGCTTCAGACTGACACAATTCTGGCACCAAATGGAAGCTATTATACACAACATGAAAAAAAATAACTGTACTCTTTAAGCCGGATTGTTATCTGTTACCCATAATACCAGCACTCACCACAGACCCACAATGGATGGTGATTATACACCTATTACTAGCAGCAAAGATAAGCAATCAAAAAGTGCACATACCCCTTCATTAGATGAGGTGTTTCAAAAGGTAGATTCTACATACTATCTGCAAAAGATGGCTTATAGGCTACAAGGTAGGGAAGCTATTCATAGCAAACAATAGTAAATGTGGTCAGAATCGTTTAATTTCTAAAACACTTTAGGTATATCCATTAAAGACTTCCCACAAAGATAAGACTTGGATAGAGTCTGCAACCTGTAAATAATTCAAACGAGCCCTGGGTACCCCCCAATCCCTCTTATTTCCCATTTCTCTCCTTCACTTTTAATTTAAATTTTTCTCCACTATTTTTACAATCGTCATCTCTTTTCTCTATTTGACATTTGACAAAAGTGCATGGTTTTCTATTACCACTGACATTGTCTAAAAGAAAGCACAGTGTGTCCATTGAGATATTGTGCCTTCAGATTCTTGATTTGAAGTTTTCCAGGCAGAATAATGTATATGATATGACCAGGCTATATGTATTGCTCTGGCTATAAAAATGTTGAAGATGGATGCATCTTAACTATCTATGTATGCTCCACATGCACTGTACAATGTGATTGTATGCTATTATTTCTGTTGAAAAGTTCAATAAAAATGAGATATTAAAAAGAAAAAAAATTATATATGTATATGTGTGTGTATATATAAGCAGCAAAAAGAACAATCTTTAGTTGATATAAGACTTTTTATTTATTCCATTAAAATGATGTCAACATTTAAGCTCCAGCATGGAGCTTTCATCAGGACAAACAAACTTGCTGACATGTTGAAATCATTTTAATGGAATGAATAAAAGTTAAGTCTTATTTTAACTAACATAAAATCCGTGCAATGCAGTTCTTTTTGCTGCTTCTACATGATTTGCCAGACCTGCACCAGCAATACCACAATTGACCAGGAGTGCAAACCTTTGCTGTTTATATCCACGGTTCGAGCACTCAGGAGTCCTGGTCTTGTTTATGCCCCGGTGAGATCTCAAGCCACAATATACGTATAAAAGATGAGAGCACTCTGGGGTCTTTATAGATGTGAAGAAATGCTTTTATTCAGCAGAAAACATACATCGACATTTCAGTTCAGAAGAACTTTTTTCAAGACCATCTTTATATATATATATATATATATAGTTTAACAAAGAATCACATTTTTGCCTCATTCCATTTTAAACATGGATTCCTTTTAATTTGTGTTTGCAGTATACAACTGCTTGGAACACAATTTAGGATAAGATGCAAAACCAGTGAAGCACTCATGGACAGCTGTTTCGTTGTTAATGCAACTCTTCAGCATGAGGTTGGTTACTGGTTTGCTAATTGAGGCTTGGTAGTGCTTGGGAAGCAAAATCTAAATAGGTTATGGTGGGGAAAAATTGTGATTGAAAACCCCTTCCACCTGAATTATGTGGATAGTTAATACAATGCTAAACAAAAATCTGCACACCAGTCAAGCCATAAGACTTGCTTTTCCCACAGAAATCCCAAATCAGCAGTGATGTTACAACCGCAAAGGATTCTGGGTGGGCATATGCAAATTAGTTTAACAAAGAATCACATTTTTGCCTCATTCCATTTTAAACATGGATTCCTTTTAATTTGTGTTTGCAGTATACAACTGCTTGGAACACAATTTAGGATAAGATGCAAAACCAGTGAACCACTCATGGACAGCTGTTTCGTTGTTAATGCAACTCTTCAGCATGAGGTTGGTTACTGGTTTGCTTATGGAGGCTTGGTAGTGCTTGTGAAGCAAGATCCAAATAGATTATGGTGGGGAGTGGTTCACTGGTTTTGCATCTTATCCTAAATTGTGTTCCAAGCAGTTGTATACTGCAAACACAAATTAAAAGGAATCCATGTTTAAAATGGAATGAGGCAAAAATGTGATTCTTTGTTAAACTAATTTGCATATGCCCACCCAGAATCCTTTGCGGTTGTAACATCACTGCTGATTTGGGATTTCTGTGGGAAAAGCAAGTCTTATGGCTTGACTGGTGTGCAGATTTTTGTTTAGCATTGTATTAACTATCCACATAATTCAGGTGGAAGGGGTTTTCAATCACAATTTTTCCCCACCATAACCTATTTATATATATTTATATATATATATATATATATATATATATATATATATGTCCTAACATCCTAACTGTATTTTCATAATACAAAGTCAAGTACAATATCAAAATACACTTAGAATGAAGTAATATATATATAAATATATAAATAAATAAAAATAAATATACATATATACATATAATTGCATAAATAATTACATAAATATACACAGAATTTAAATAGATGTATTTATATATATATATATATACATATATATATATATATATTTTTAAATTCTATGTGTATATTTATGTACCGTATTTTTCGCTCCATAAGACGCACTTTTTTTCCCCTCAAAAGTGAGGGGAAATGTCTGTGTGTCTTATGGAGAGAATGTGAAGAATTACTTACCTGTCTTGGAGCGTGGGCCGGCTTCACAGCGCGCTCCGCGGTCCAGGAACTTCTATTTCAGGTTCCGGTTTCCGGCGGGACTGAAAGGAAGTGTGCACACTTCCTTTCAGTCCCGCCGGAAACCGGAACCTGAAATAGAAGTTCCTGGACCGCGGAGCGCGCTGTGAAGCCGGCCCACGCTCCAAGACAGGTAAGTAATTATGGGACAAGGGGAGGGGGAGACACTATGGGACAAGGGGAGGGGGACACTATGGGAGAAAGGGAGGGGAGACACTATGGGACAAGGGGAGGGGAGGAGACACTATGGGACAAGGGGAGGGGAGGAGACACTATGGGACAAGGGGAGGGGGACACTATGGGGACAAGGGGAGGGGGAGACACTATGGGACAAGGGGAGGGGGACACTATGGGAGAAAGGGAGGGGAGACACTATGGGACAAGGGGAGGGGAGGAGACACTATGGGACAAGGGGAGGGGAGGAGACACTATGGGACAAGGGGAGGGGGACACTATGGGAGAAAGGGAGGGGAGACACTATGGGACAAGGGGAGGGGGGACACTATGGGACAAGGGGAGGGGGGACACTATGGGACAAGGGGAGGGGGAGACACTATGGGACAAGGGCAGGGGGACACACTATGGGAGGGAAAGTGCACTATGGGACAATGGGAGGGGGGACACTATGGGATCAGAACACTAATGGACAAGGGGAGGAGGAGTTAAAGAACACTATGGGACAGGGTAGGAGGGGTTAACAATCACTATGGGACAGGGTAGGAGGGGTTAACAATAACTATGGGACAGGGTAGGAGGGGTTAACAATCACTATGGGACAGAGGAAAGGGGGGTTAAAGATCATTATGGGACAGGGGAGAAAAAAAAATATTCTGAACAAACTGTCCCATGGTAAGAAACACTATGGAACAGTTTGTTCAGAATATTTTTTTTTCTGGGTTTCCTCCTCTAAAAACTAGGTGCGTCTTATGGTGAGGTGCGTCTTATGGAGCGAAAAATACGGTAATCTTTATACACAATTAAGTGATTTTATTAATTACAATTTGAGGGACCTGCCTGACAACCCAGACAGAAAGTCCAGATAATTTAATTTTCAAGCCCTATAGTTAACCCTGTAAGCACTGGCATACATACCAAGGCCGCAGGGGTCGCAGCTGCAACCGGGCCCATCACTCCAGGGGGCCCAGCTGCCCTGCAGACCCCTGCAACTGGGTACCCGCTGCCATGTTTTGTGGCCCCGACCCGCGAGGCAAACCACAGAGGCCGCACATGAAGGGGTCCATTGGGGCCACCCGATGGAGATGGATTGTCAGGGGGCCCGGTCAGCACTGTGATGATGTCAGACAGAGCTGGGAGGAAGTGACTGCCTCGGTGGTTCCAAGACCACCAGATATGTACATATGTACTCTCCTCTTCTAGACACCACCAGCATATATCTGGATTGCTTTTTTAAATTTTGTGTAGAAAATATAGAACCCTATACCATCTAGCCAAAATCTTATATGAATTCTCATGTATAATTATAGATAATGAACATGTTATTTCTGTCATTTTATTCCATTGTTCATTTATGAATATTAATCCAAAGTCTATCTCCCACTTCCTAATGTAGTAACATTTATTAGATGTTTCATTTTCATTTAACATTCTATATACTTTAAATGTCAATCTAGTCTGAGATTCCTGTGTACAACATAACTTGTACAAAAAAAAAGTAGGTGCTTTTGAGATAGAAGCTTTTTGTTTTAGAGTTGTTATGTAGTGTAGAATTCCATTTTCCATGTAGTGTCTCTGAAAACTATAATCTTGTTGTTCATTTGATCTGTTGTATTCATTTAGAAAGTAACCAATATTGGGGTGTGTTACCTTAGGTGGAAAGATTCTTTCTATATTTCCTCTATCTAGACCTGGTGGAAATTCCTCATTAAAAATAAGGGTGTTGGGGGCGGGGGAGGGGGGGATGGGGGCATGGCTGACAGCAAACAATCCAGACGCATGAATGTGGAGCTCTGTCCGGAAAATAGAACAAATAACACCACAACAGGTGACCGGATCCCAAAACAAGAGCCAAAACCCCCATGACCATATAGCCATCTAAAAGGTCCACACTCTACACCAGTACTCACACGCCCTCCCTTCCCCACTCCAGCCACCGCCTGGAAAAAGCAGACATCTAACACCCCACACTATATAAACCCATAAGCCTACAACACGCAGCATTCACCAACAGGTGCACTTGGCTGCTTGTTCATAGGTAGTTAATATTTTAACCGTGGCTCTATTGGGTCTAAATACCCTTGGGCCAAAAGCTGTAGGCTTTATGTTATAACCCCTTCTCTTTTGTGATTAGTTTATGTTCATCAGTTTTAGCCTTTTTATTTACCATTTATTTACCACTTAAGGATACCTAGTGCAGAATGATACACCGTTTATACATTATCTCAGGAACAGCTTACACTTATCCAGGATCCCTCCAATATGTTATACACCATATTGAACTTACAGATGTCATAATGTGTTGACTCATATATGATGTTGTTGATTATTATTACCTTATTAGTCTAATACCGCGATAAAGATGTATTTTGTGTGTGCAAAACTTAATAAAATACAAATTAAAAAATATATATATATAAGGGGGGTTATTAAAGAATTTTTAGAAATAATATTTTTTTTAAATTTATTTCCTTTGAAATTTTATAGGTACAAATGACAGTAGGGTGATGATGAATGTCTCTAAGAACCCGATCAATATTATATAACCAAGTAACTAACTGAATGAGAACATTAAAAGCATTTTGTTCATCCAGGAAATTGTCCCATTATGTCCTGACAGATATATTCTTAAATATAAAATTTTATTTTTTACCCATTTAAATGTAAATTTTTTTGGTAATAAGTTAGCATGTTTTTTTCAGTAATTGAAATATTTAGTATTTCCGATTTGGATTGATTTACTTTATAGCCTGCTAATTCTCCATAAGCTTTTAGTTCTTTGATAATATTAGGAAGGGATATCTGAGGCTTTGTGACAAAAAATGAAAGGTCAATATTTTATATTGTTTACCCCTTATTTCTAAACCAGTAACATCTATATTTTTTCTTTTGGCATTAAGTAGAGGTTCCAAGACTAATGTGAACAATATCGGGGACAGCCTTGAAGTGTTCCGTTCAACAGGGGAATTGGACCAGGTAGATGGCCATTAATAAAGATGTTTGCAATAGGTGTATCATGTAACCCATTTATCCATTTTAGCATTTTAGGTCCGATGCCTATATGTTCCAAAACTCTAAATAAAAAGTCCAATTCACTCTGTCGAAAGTGTTTTCGGCATCTGGTGATAATATTAATGCCGGTACTTTATCTCTTTTAGATTCATATATTATATTAATCACCTTAGTTGTGGCGTCTCTTGCTTCCCTACCTGGGACAAACCCAACTTGACCTGCTCCAATTAAAGATGATACTGATTTTTTTATTCTTTCACTCAATATTTTAGCGAAGAGCTTAATATCGTAATTAAGCAGTGATATTGGTCTATAGCTTGTGCATAATTCTTTGTCTTTTCCCAGTTTTGGGATTACTATAAGCTGGGATTCTTGTGATTGTATTGGAAGATTTTCATCTTCAGATAACGCACAATACAATTTCACAGGGTTAGGTTCTAAGATGTCTAAAAAAGTCTTGTAGTAGACCATTGTTAGTCCATCTGGTCCGGGACTTTTACCATTTGGAAAAAATGTAATAGTCTTATTTATTTCTTCAAGTGTTATAGGTTGATCTAAGCTCTTGATCATGTCATTATTTAATTTTTACTTTCATATGTTCCTTTAGATATTGCTTAATCTTTTTATTTCTATATTTTATATTTATATTCTTGTTGGCTGAAAGGTTGTATAAATCATGGTAATATTGAGAGAATATTTCTACTATTTGTTCTGTTATATTAAAAGTATTTTCTCCTTTTTTGATTTTTTGAAATATAATTTTGTGCCCTCTTTTCTGTTAACATTCTAGCGAGAAGCTTATCAGATTTATTGCCATATTGGTAAAACTGGCTTCTTACAATACAATTTCTTTGTATTTTTAAGTTTACTTTTTTTGCCAAGTGCGATCTTAACTCTACGAGTTTATTATATATCTCGGGTGTAGCATTTAGTTTGTGAGAAGTTTCTAATTTAGTTATTTTATCTATTGTATTTGTACAAGTGGCCATATTCTTTTTCTTAATGTGTGATCCCACTTAATAAATTGTCCTCTAAGGAACACCTTATGTGCCTCCCATATATGTGATATTGGTACATCCGGAGTATAATTTTCAATAAAAATATTGTGATATGTATGATCTGAACATAACTATCCACCCACTAGTTTTTAATAAGTTTTCATTTAGTCTCCAATTATATATCTTCTTTTTTAATTATGGAATTTTTAGACTGAATATGATAGGAGAGTGGTCAGTCCATGTTCTAATACCTATTTCTGTTTCCTCCACTAAGTGTAAGAATCTATGTGTCATATAAAAATAATCTATTCTTGAATGTTGTTTGTAGGGAGCAGAATAAAAAGTGAAGTCTTTTATATCTGGGTTGAACATTCTCCATACATCCATTAATTGTAGATCATTCAGATCTTTTTTAATATGTTTAAGCTTTGAGTATCTAAGTGTAGAGGAGCATGTAGAGGTATCCATTAGTGATGCCCTCAGCAATTTAATTCAGTTTGTTCACTATAGAACCTATAAAGATGTTTTGTTTATCATTAGGGACATAAATATTTACCAATGATATCTGTTGTTTGCCCACGGATCCCTTTGGGAATATTGCTCTTCCTTCTTTATCATTCCATTTTTGTTTAATCACATTTATACAAATTTCCACCCCCTTCTTCTTTTGTTTAGGTGAATGAGAAAAGTATATTTGCGAGAATTTGTAATGATTTATCACTGGCGCTTTGTCTCTAATATCGATATTACATTAGTTTAGTTCTCTAAACATTAATGATCTTTTTAGGGGAGAATTTAATGCATTAGCATTTATTAATAGTGTTTTAAAATTATCCATTAAATTAATGTACTTCTTTTCCTCCTTTCCTTCCTTCTCCTTTCCTTTCTTTTTAAATTTTCAATAGGTTTAAGGTCATAGGAGGTCTTGTTTCCGTGTGGCTAACAGGTAGATTTAGTTGGTTGTAGTTGGTGGAACTGGTTGTAGCAAAGGGAGTTGAGGAATGGACGATTCTGGGAACAAACAAACAAAAATACATATAGAAATTCAAGCTCTCTCGAGTATATATCCCTCCCCTTATTGGGTCCCTTGATTCTTTAGGGGCTTTCATCATCTACAAAGCCATCGTGTTCTTAAGAGTCTATAGACACCTATGGGTTTAACAAAAACAAATAAAAAATGTGAGAAAAATAAAGATTCCATAACCTCCCTCCACGGGAGCAATCTTATTTTTACTTGTCTTGTTACTGCTTTATATGTGGCTGACCCACTTTAACTAAGGGTGTAAAAAACCTGATATAAGGGGATGATATTGGGCAGGGGGGAGGGGGAGACTCCATAGGCGGGAAAAGTCACAGTAGGGCATGTCTGTGGGATAAAGAGTTCTTTCTCAATTCCTATTGGGGGCATCTTTTTCATACAGGGATGTGATCTAGATTTTATATATAATTACGATTTCATCTATTTAATATATTTAATATCTATAGGGCAATACGGTCTTATATTTGTTTAATTTATATAGTTTTACATTCATATTTTGATATCATCTTATTTACCCCCTATTTCCACCTATCCTTTTTATCATCTCCCTTCACCCTAATTCCTTCTCCATCGCTTTATTTTAGGAATGAGATTTGTTTGGGAAGTAGAGCAAAGGGGGAAAAAATCCCAGAGGGTTGGGGAGTGGGTGAGCGGGATAGCCTTTGAAAACAGTTTATCCAACTACCAAGCAAGCTTCTTTGACAGCTTCCCCACAGAAAGCAACCATAGTTGTCCGGAAACCTGCCCCCTATCCATAAACCGAACAATTATCGACCCTCAGGGACAATATCTCACAATTGCCGGCAAAATTGGCACACGCAAATACGCGTTTACATCAGTATATGCACCAAACACCCCCTCCAGCTCATTCTGGCAAACGCTCAGGGCTCACCTGGCACTCTTTCCCTCACACCACTTAATACTGGGTGGGGACTTCAACACCACTCTGTCACCCTCAGTAGATAGACATCGTGCCCAGGCCCGTACACGCCACTTACCCCCAACGGCTAAAGCAGGCAAGATGTTCTCCGCATTTGTCTCCTGTACATGACTGATAGATGCATTGAGATCCCAACACCCCACAGTTTTGGACTACGCTTTCTTCTCACATCCACACCAATCACACTCCTGCATCGACCTCTTCTTGGTCTCACCTGCTCTGGCGCCCATGGTCAAAACCATTGGCTGCATTGCATGGTCAGACCATGCGGACATAACACTCACGATCACATTACCATGCACGATCCGACCTTGGTTGTTGAGCCTGAACACCTCCCTTCTACACAACCTGCAGATCCGAGATTCGATTGCTCAAACTATGTCAGAATATTTTAGCCTAAACATGGATTCCGTAGACTCCAAATGCTCACTGTGGGCAGCTCACAAGGCTGTTCTAAGAGATCAATGATCAGCTTAACAATGATATAGATGCAAATATTGACCTTTGTTATATTCAGAGGAAGCCCAAATTATTATTATTTCAAGTGCACTTGGAGAAGCGTGAATTAGACACCAGACACATGTTGGTTATAAAAATAAGCCGCTGATCTTTATTATGTCAGTTGTGTTTTTATATATTAAAAAGTAAGTGCTTACATGCAAATAGTCATAGGACAGTAGTAGTAAGGGAGTGAAAGGGTGAAAGGAGTACAGATAAGACATAGGGATGAACGTCATGTACGTATAACAAATAAGTTCTGAGAAAGAGCAGACTGATTGAGAAGAGACATCTTAGGAGAGGGCTATGTGCTCCCGGAACTAGACATACATGGTCTTAAGTGTTATTTTAAGCATCAAGCATTTCCTGAGTCCAAGTTAGCCTATTTTAATATAGGATATCATAATGACACCTATAAGCTTGAACCTTGGCATCAAAGTAAATTCTATCACAGCAACCATACACAAAAAACAACAGGTAGCCCAACTAGAAAACACACTGAAGACCTTCAGATCCCTTGAGGCAAAACTTAAACTTAAAACCACACTGGAATTGAACATGCAAATCTCAAAATGTCAACTTGACATTAAAGAATACATGGCGAAAGACTCGATCAGGACCTGACAATGGTCGAAACAATTATTTTATGATAAAGCTAACCAGGCCGATACGTTATTGGCACGCAGACTTAAACTAAGAATGGCCCAAGATAACTACTCTGGACGGATCACCGAAGGAAGATCCAGACCGAATTGCTGAGGTATTTCAAAAATACTTCAAAGAGCTTTATGAACATGACCAACACATGCCAAAACCCAGCCGCAAACAAAACCTTCATTGGCCACTACTTGGGCCAGATCCTACTACCCTCCCTGTCCAGCACTGACACTAATCAACCCAATCACACCTGAGGAAGTAGCAGGGACACTAAAAACCAAAAAAAAGCCCTGGACCAGACAGATTTACAGGACTACACTACAAAACATTCGCCCCCCATGCTGATCCCACACCTCTGCAATCTTTTTAACGCTATATTATCAGGAGAACAACTGCCGAAAGAAATGCTTCATGTGAATATTTGCCTCCTCCCCAAACCTAACAAATTCCACCTAGACCCTGGACATTATGGACCGTTTTCTTTACTCAACGTGGACATAAAACTGTTCACAAAACTTTTAGCAGACCGTCTATGCCCCTTCCTGCCTAAGCTAATACACCCGGACCAAGTGGGATTTATCCCCACAAGACAAGCCAGCGACAACACGACACGGACGTATGACCTCATCTGGACTGCACACCAGACGCATCCCGACTCATGCTTTCTCTTGACGAGGAAAAAGCATTTGACAGACTATTATTGCCCTTCCTTTTCGAAACCCTACAAAAATTAATTCTCCCGACACGCTTTATAAATGCACTGAAAACACTGTATGCCTCACCCACAGCCAACCTCTTGTTCCCACTCACCTATCCACCCACCTTCACAATACAGAATGGCACATGGCAGGGATGCCCTCTATCCCCCATCTTGTTTGCATTATCCTTAGAACCGCTCCTGCAAACCCTCAGGCGCAATGTCAACATAAAAGGACTTAAAATACGCAGGGAAGAATACAAAACCGCAGCATATGCAGACGATTTGCTAATAATGATAACAGAACCTCAAAACTCCCTACTACCACTCCTATCTACATTAGAGGCATACGCTGGAGTCTCCAGCTATAAATTAAACATTGATAAAACGAAAACCTTTCTGATACACATTGCTCCACCTACCCTTGAAGCTCTGCAACGAGCCTACCCTTTCAACCTACAAGCCACTCGCATACAATATTTAGGAGTCTGCCTACCAGCAGATGTGTCCAAATGTTACCCCCTAAACTACACTTCCACAATACAAAAAATTACCCAAGATATATCTACATGGAAGGACATGCCTATCTCCTGGCTGGGCAGACTAGCCTCTATTAAAATGAACATACTCCCAAGATTCCTATACCTATTTCAGGCCCTCACCATATCAATCTCAGGCACAGACTTTAAAAGGCTGCAAACGACAACTGACAAGTTCATTTGGTCTAACAGACACGCTAGAATTAAAAGACACTCTTTATGTAACCAACAAAGCAGGAGGCTTAGGCCTGCCACACCTCACGCACTACTATCAAGCAGCGGAACTAGCACAGGTCCAGAACTTGCATGCACCGTTCAGGGTCAAGAGTTGGGTGGACCTGGAGCACGATGTTTTCAGCAGGGACTTCCCCTCCCTTTACATTTGGTTGTCAAAACAAGCTAGACTGCCCCTAGCCCTGACAACTCCGGCATTAACCAATACCATTAAGTATGGGACAAAACGACACAAATGTGGACTAATTTCGCACATGTCGCCACTCACTTAACTGCTCCGCAACACACAATTCACCCCGGGCATGAACCCTAGAGATTTTGTATGCTTTGAAGACAATAATCTCACTCGCTTATACCACTTTTATGCCAACCAACAAATAATACCATTTACAGACCTCCTGCAAACTACCTCTTTCCAGACGTTTGACCTTTTCCCACACATTCTGATCAAGAGCTTTCTCAAAAAGTCGGCTAACAAATTAGCAGGAACTATGGCCCTGAAGCCCTTTGAAAAACTATGCATGCAAGCACCAGTCCACAAATGTTTATTCTTTTTATTAAATTGCTTTCTTTACATGACATATACAAACAACATACAATTCGGTTAATTTGAATTAGAATATGCCTCTAGATTAAACATATATCAAACATATAAATACAAACATTTTTCCGGCAACATATATCGCATTGAGTGTGTCGCACAGTGGATCGGCGTGTTCTAATGGCTATTATCCTTTAATCTATCTAAACAATATCAATTCCTTGAACAGGGGACTAAGTGATATTAATTTCTTAATCAGATCTTTTATCTCTACGTTGTCTTGTTCATTAATATTTGAGCGTTTATTAACCGTCAGCTCCATTTGTAATTTAAATAAATAATTGATTTATTATATTTTTCCATACTGGTACATTTTTCTATTTTCCAATTTCTGGCTATTAGAATTTTAAAAGCTACAAAACAATGTAAAATTTAACTTAGGTCAGATCAAATGTAATAAAGCTACATCCAGCACAAACCTAAGTCTATATTCTATCATTTTGTATATAAGAACAAATATCTTTTTTCATTGCACCATTATTTCAGTACAGCTCCACCAGGTATGTATATATGAACCTCTACTCTTTCACACCTCCAATAGAAATCATTTGTCAAAGTAAACATTCTAACTATCCTTGAAGGTACCAGATACCACTTGTTAATAAGTTTATATTGAGTTTCCTGCAAACCTTTACAATGAATAGCTTTCCTTGTCTCTATTAATGATTTATACCATTCTATATTTGTGATTTGAATGTTTAATTCATTTTCCCATATTACTAAAGCATTAATTTGATCCTCATTTTTATTCATTTTGATCATACTCAATGCTTTGGAAAGAACTTTATAAACTTTGTTTTTGTTAAAAATACTGCATAAATCCTCATTTATTCCTGTTTTACTAAACCTAAATGTTGCTTTAATGCATACTTTACTCTTAGATAATTAAAAAGTTCATATGAAGGAAGATTAAACTCTATTGTTAAATCTGAAAATGATTTTAGTATTTTCTGTTAGGTGGTCTATAAAAACTGTATCAAATTTCTTTGCAAAATCCAAGTAAATCATATCCAGAGGAACACCACAATCTATATTTCTACTAACTTTTTCATAGAAAGCAATTAAGATAATTTGGCATGACCTATATTGTTATAAAACAATGTTGATTCCTGCTAATGATATTGTTTTTTAATATAATTCGTGAATTGTTTTCCTGAACAGCCCTTGAAATAACTTACCAACCACAGATGTTAAGCTCACAGGTCTGTAGTTTCTGGGTTGAGCTTTTTTTATTTTTATTTATTCTTTATTTTTATTGTGGAGTATCTCCACTGATTTAAAGGTAACATACAGTCATCCATTGCAAAAGGATAGAAGGTAAGCATGACAATAAGTAACAATATACATGAGTCAGTCTTGGTTACGCGGACTTGCAGCTCTGTTAGTAACAGTAAAATAACTAAGAGAAAAAGTAAACACGCAGGTCTGCATATCATGCCTGCCACCTATGCGGGTTTGAGGTGTACAGTATGCTATGACATTTCAGCAGATCATAAGGGTCTAAGGTTAACAAGTTAGCACTGCATGATGGCACCTCCAGTGAGAGCAAGATGTACTTTATGGTATAATTTCTCAAAAGGGCTTAGGATTAACGGGGTTGGTGCTTCTAACTAGCCTCTCAATCAGGTTTTAAGTGGGCAGCCTGGTATAGCGAGTAAATAGCTCATGTGGGTTAAAAGACCAACTATGTGGTTCAACATGTTTTTCCGTTCGTGCGGGTCCGGTACAGGCCGTGTGGTATACCTCGCTGGGCGCCCTTATAAGGTTACATCCCGCTGGTCACTCATGTGAGCTTAAAATTAAATGCTTTGGCACCCCCCGTTGGTAACTCTTGCAATGGTAAAGGCCTAACGCGTTAATTGTGTCCACACGCACCTCACGTGAGGTCATGATATGCACATTGATAATATATTAGCTACATATGTGGGACCACAGTAGTCTCGCTGGCAGCGAAGCCTATCAACTCATATAGGGACTAGAGTAAACACTTCTGTGGTACAGTTTAGTCACCCTAGGGGGGGTACACTGTTCCTGATGGTGGGATGGTGGGAGGTTAGGTTAAGCTCTTTGGTAAAACCTATTAACTACTCCCATGTGGCTAGTATATCTATATTGGTAGATCACATTCTTGGTTCACGTAGAATTAAGGCAAACACATTGTTATTACATGTTAACAGCCCCACTGGGGTCAGGGTATACACATTAAAGAAATATATTAATTATTTTTATGGGGTCGTTATAAACACAATGACAGTATGGGTTAACCATTCATGTGGAGTCAAAGTCTCACTCCGGCTGTACCCGGCAGTGTCCCGAGGGGAATGGGAGCAGTCACATTGGTGGGGCTCGTCAGTAAATCCTGTGATGTAAAGAAAAAAAAAAATCAACTGCTAGTGGAGGGTTCAAGATCAAGCATGCACATAAGGGATAAAAAATAAAAGTACGTGTGGCGTCTCTATGGGGGCTCCTGCGCACTTCTTTGGGCTTCTGCTTCCAATCTGGGTGCTCCTTGTGTAGGGGCAGACAGTCCCCTAGAACTCGTGGATGATGTATGCAGCAGGCCTAGGGTGTTAAGGATCTGGATCCTCGTGGTCTCCCATGCGCCATCTTGGACAGGGCCTGTTGTTGCGGCCTTTCGAAAGACCTGCGGATGTCGGCCAGGAGTGTGCCCTCTGCCTGGGCCAGCTTCTTATGTTTTCTCCCCATCCTCTGGAGGGTTTAAAGTGATGGTTAAGTCAGTGGTTTCAGCAATTTCCGTGGCTTTATAATCATTTTATGTAAACTTGAGCGGAAGCATCTGTTCCCTTGCACAGCTTGCCATGCTCCCCCTCTGCATTGAGCTTTTAAACCTTTTTTATATGTAGGCATCACATCTGCTTTTCTCCAATCATCCGGTTTAATTCCTGAAAGAAAGGAATCCTGAAAGATTAAAAACTGTTTATGGTTATGTCTACATTAAGCTCCCTAAGCACTTGTGGGTGAATACTATTTGGTTTTGGGGCTTTGTTTACATTACCTTTATTTAATTATTTAATTGCTGCAGCACTTTATCCTGTGTTAACAAATCACATGTTGGCTTTAATCTACTTGGATCTTGCTAAGGCATTTTGTAACAAGGATTTGCATATCTACAGATAGATTCTTCTTCCCTATATACTGAAGAAAAATATTTAGAATTCCTGCCTTGTACTTATTTTCCTTGGTTAACTCACCCATCTCTGTTTCCAGTTGCCCAACATTTTCACTCAACCTATTTGGCATTAATGTAAAATTGGGGGTTGGTTTTGCTCTCTTTGAGCTTTTCATGTTTGGCCCATCTAAGTGCTCTTTTTCAAGTCATATTGTCATGCTTATATTTGTTAAATAATGCTATGATGATTAAATGTTTTGAATTCCTTATAGTTATCATTTGTTACTTGACTGACCCTTTTATACTTATTTCCCAATGTTATGTATTAAGAAATGCACTTTTTTAGAATTTGTTTAATGACCTTCCAGTCATCCTCTGTGCTTTGCCAATGAATAGTTCTTGCCAGAGTAAGGATGTCCTTATCCTACCAATATAAGCATTTTTGAAATGTTTAAATTAAGCATTTTTGTACAGCTTAAAACCCCTTCTGTAACTTACCTGTATCCAATGACGAAGACCCTTAGGCTCCGCCTCCACTCCTTCCCACACCAACTGAAGTAGACAGGGGAGAAGCGGATGCGTAGCACAAGCCAGCATTGAGAGACATTGGAGCCGAGCTCAGGTAAGTCACCCCTTCTGCACCAAGGGACTTGACCTAGGGTGGCACTATCAGGAGCTATACTGCCAGGAAAATAATTTTGTTTTCCTGACACGATAGTTTCCCTTTAATTAATTAAAAAAAAGGATTATTAAAATCTCCAGTGATTAACAAATTACCCAGATGTGCAGCCTTATTATTTTGAGATAGCACTTGCTTTTCTCCATCAGTATTAATGTTTAAGGGGCTTGTAAAATATTCCTACTATTAATGGATGTCCCTACTTCCTTCTATGCATATTATTACCCATACGACTTTTACATCCTCACCGATATTAGGGTACTATGATGTAGTGGTGGGCTTAACACAGGGATAGGCAACATTAGACACCCCAGATGTTGTGGACTACATCCCCCATAATGCTCTTACACCTATAATGCTGGTAAAGCATCATAGGAGGTGTAGTCCAAAACATCTGGAGTGCTAAAGGTTGCTTAACACAATATGGCCATATGGTTTATTTGAAATCCCATATTTGTTTGCTAAGATGATTTTCAGTAGCCTTGTAAAATTTAAAACAGTATTCTTGATTTTGTGGGCGCTGTTTCTTTAACTGCATTTAGTAATTTTTTTCTTCACCATAGTTTTTGTTGCGATTTCTCACTTTAATTTATTTGTTTAGCACATGGCTTTTTCCAGTTGCAAAACCATGATTCTTTGGGAGTCTTTGACCAATATGACATTATTAGAATATCTAATCTCTTCATCATAAAATACATTTGTATCTGTATTTAACCAGCAACACTAAAACAGCCACAAAGGTGAGACAAAAACAAATATATTTGGGTATCTAAATAAGATACTTTTGGAGTATGAATAAAAGCAGAAAAATTAGATCGGAAAAGGATGATCTTATGAAATAAAAAAGAAAAATAATAAAAAAAAATTATGGGAACATAAAAAATGGGGAATTTAATGAAAACTAAATTAATCAAAATCATCATTCAATCCAAAGGGAGATAAGGTTTTTAAGGTAAATGTCCATTGTGTTTCCTTTTTTACTGTTCCTCCTCTCCAAAATAATGAAAAAAAAATAATATTTTATTCACTACTTTTGCCGGGTGTGCTGGGTGTGCCTGGGCACACCCTAATCCCCGCAGCACGCCTATGTATTGAGACCGGCAGGGGAGATCTCAGGATCTCCCCTGTCGGCTCATGCAGAGCCGGCGCTATCCGAGCGCCGGCTCTGCTCTCAGCCTCCCTCCCCACCGACCCACAGGCAGAGAGGGAGGCAAGAGAGGACCCGGGGAGCTATTGCCGGCAGCTCCGCCGGGTTCCTCTCGCGAGATCTGAGCGTTGCCGTGGCAACGGTAAGATCTCGCGAGAGTGAACTCTAGCCCCGCAGGCTAGATTTCACTCACTACTGGACCTCCAGGGAAGGCAGCAAGGAAGGATCCCCCTCCCTATATAAGGTGAGTAGGGAGGGGGGATATTAAGTAATCTGCCCCCACCTCCACTGGACCACCATGGAAGGCAGCAAAGAACAAGAATCCCCCCTCCCTACATAAAGTAAGAAGGGAGGGGGAATATTAAGTAATGTACCCACAGACATAGAGCACCTACACAGACATACACAGCACCCACACACACACACACAGCATCCACACACACACACAGCATCCACACACACATACAGCATCCACACACACGCATCCACACACACACAGCATCCACACACACATACAGCATCCACACACACATACAGCATCCACACACACACACACAGCATCCACACACACACAGCATCCACACACACAGCATCCACACACACAGCATCCACACACACATACAGCATCCACACACACATACAGCATCCACACACACACACACAGCATCCACACACACACAGCATCCACACACACACACACACACAGCATCCACACACACAGCACCCTTACACACAGCACACAAACAGCACCCTCACACACACACACACACACACACACAGCACACTACCAGTACCCTCACACACAGTACATTATAGGAGCTAAAAATGAATAATACAGAGAAAGGGGATAAGGAAAAAAAGAGAGGGAGGGGGAAGGGTGAGAAATCCCTTAGCTGATAGTACTTAACAACAGTGTCTAAAATCTGAAGCGAATACTTCCCCCCCCCCCATGCCTTCGAGAGCACCTAACTATTCCCCAACTAGAATGCCACACACTGCATACACCCCAAAAAAGCAAGATAGCTAAATGAAAAAAAGTGTTTAAAAAATAATTAAGTAATTAATGCTGCATGTTAGTTAGCTGTCTAGCATGGTAGGAGGACAGCATAACCGAGAACCCTGACGCGCACATTTCACCCAACCTGGCTCATCAGCCCCTCTGATTTGAAACATTACAGACAGTAGTGAAATGCAGTATAATAGTGTCTTTGACAACTTACAAATAATGAAATATAAAATAAGAGAGGTTAAAAAAATACAATATGTAGCAAATGAACAGCTTTCATATCACAGGAACAAGCACAACAGTGTGGTATGAGAAATCCCACACCTCGTGTATAACACTTGAAAATTCACTTAGGGATTGTAACATAAGTGAGAGGTGTCTATACCAATTTAATCAACAACCTGACTTATTGTTTATACATTTTTAACAGCACCCAATTTGAATGAAATTTCAATAAAAACAAAGAGTAATCCCTTTGGAAGAAAGGCTTTTGTAAAATAATTTGAGCAATGTAAATTGTCCACATTGGGGATAATACCATAATGGTAAGGCTGTATGTAATTGAATAAATAGAAGGAAACAAGTTTACAACATTAAATTTATGTCCAATAAAATCTAGTCTCTTGAGGACAAGGAACAAGCATTTGCCCTTGAGGGGGTCAGATCCCAGAGGGTTAAGTAGCTTTTGTTCCTTTAAGATATTTAAGATAAGTATCTCGTGTCTGCTAGAAATTGTGACTATGGTTTCCACACTACTGAGCAAAATGTGTATTTAATAAAATAAACTGGGTGGAGAACCTACTGTTCATCCCAGCCCCCACCCAATGGCATTGGGTTGGGCTTATTTATTTTAATAATGGGGAGGACCTAACATAAAACCAACATATCAGAGTATCTTTACTGAGACTTCCCACCTTCATTTTGCATGTAGCCCTTGAGAAGCTCACTTGGATTTATTTTTATTGTCATACGATTATTATTTATTTATTTTTTATCAGATTTTTCTGAAATGTTTTTTTTTATTCTCAATACTAATGTTGGGAATAATTAGGTATTAATGGAGATTTAATGGTAAGAATTTTTTTTACAGTTGTTAGATAATTTTGCCCCTCACTATTGTTAGCTCCCTGATGTGGGGTGGATTGCATCTAACATGGAGCATTGTAGAATGGTATGTCCAGTCCCCTTATCACATTTAATATCTTCTTCGCCAGAATAGCACGTTCACCCCCAGTGATTATTAAGTAGCCCCTCCCCCCCACTGGAGGGGGCTACTGGAGGTTGTGGAGACATTAGGGCCTTCTTGGTTCTTAAAATAAATAGCTCCTACCCCATTGACAATTGGTGTGACAGGTTGCACATTAGAATTTCCACATTTAATAGTCTATTCACACTGGCCATGGGGGAGGACAAAGCTATCAGCCGATGCCCATGGGGCATTCAAAGGCCCCTCTGTTATTTTACAGGTCACTTTTCCATTGAATTGGGTCTTTCTAGTTCACTGTTTAGAAGATATGTAAATATGCCTCCACTCGTGGAATGGCAGGTGCAGGCATAAGTTTAAAAACCTTGCTTATGCTAATGTGGGGTGGTCATAGCCACCTGTTAGGATTATTTTTTAACACTTTTTTTAATGTGGTGGCTGGCTAGAAAGCATTGCCAAGCTGCCACATGGTTAATATTTGTGCCACTAATTTTTTTTTTAATTAGTTACATAGTTAGTAAATAGTAAATAGTTTGGATTTTTTTAAAATGTTACCAATCCGAGTCTGTCTTTTTGCAGTCCGGCAGTGTTCAGTTCAGAGTCAGCTCGGAAATATCCAGACATTGTTAAATAGTATGAACTATTGACTCTCAATGGATGGTTTAGCCTAATTCCGTACGGGGGTTATTCATACTTTAGTGAATTACCATTTCAGTCCACTTACCCAATGCATTTTATATGTTGAGCAGACATACTCAAGTGCCCGAAGGAGCATTGTTTCATTCCATGCTGGTTGCATAAGCATTAACCTGAGAAAAATATAATATCTGTATGTATGCATACATCATATTGACTCACTGCTAAATGTACTTCTTAATTTTATATATATAATATATATTTTGTTATCACTATTTTTATGTTGATATTTCTATAAAGTAGTATGGCATAGCTGATATGAGGGATGGTCCTGTAGGAAGGGTAAGTGCACTATTTTGGAATTTATATCCTGAAAAAAAACTGTATTACTAGACAGAGTAGCTATACATCTAGAGGAGGATTGACAATTTGAGTGTACCAAAAGTAAAAAATTACATACTGAGCACATACAGTATATCTGTCAGCACTATGTGACTCGGTGTAGAAGGCAATGTCATAAACCTTTTCCCATAAAGAACATTTCGCAATTGACATGATGAGAATCAGCCAGTTGCTGCCTCGATGTATCCCACTTTGCAATCTGTTATATGTTTTTTTGTTAATTTATAACATCACTCATGTTTAAATAAAACGAACCAAAAATACATACAGAATTTTGGTTTTGCAGTATTTCAAATGTTTACTCTAGAGAAGACAATCTTATATTTTTAGCTCTCTTACGGCAACTGCTCGATGCTTATTATTGACCTTGGGCAACCATGGTCTGATTCAATTAATTATGTAGATAACTACTGTGAATTCTTTGTTTTTTATGTCTTACAAATCGTTTTTTTTTTTTTTTAAACGCCCTGCAAAGCAACGCTGGATTTTTCCTTCTACTACATGTGCTATTTAAATGTTGCCTCTCTTGTAGCTATTTATTACATCAAAAGAACTGAAGCGTAGCTTTTTATAATTAAGATTAATGCACGGTTATATGATCTTAGCTTGCAGGACTTTAACATCTATTAAATTCATGTAAGTTGAAATATAAGGATTAAACTATTAAAATAGCATGAAAATTAAACTGAAGTGTAACCATGGTACTTTTACGAAGTGCAGTTCCTTTGAACTGCCATTATTTTATTTTTATTACTTTTAATAAGTGATTATTTCAGAGAACACGTACAATAGGTATTGAAAAATGATGGCACAGTAGGAACTTAATCATATTAAATACCAGTAATATTGTCACAGACTTTTTACATATTATTAGTGATGTGCAGTGAGTCACATGGTTTGGATATAGATCAAATTCATGCCCTGATTCAGGCATGTTGTATAGGAAAAGAGCAACATTTTCTTCATATCACTAGTAGTTCTTTATTCACTTATACACTACCTATAAACTTTTATTTTCGTCTTTACTTTTACTTGTAATAAGAAGACATCACTCCTAATTTTTAAAGAAACACTCCCACCCCCATAATAAATTAAGCTCACTACATGGTTATTTACGTTAGTAGTAATTCAAAGTGAATTTTAACACTAGGGTCAGTGTAGCTGAACTGAATGTATAGCGGACTTAAGAGTTTTTTTTTTTTTAATCCAGTTTGCCTTTTTTGATCTTAAAAAAGGCAAAATAATTTAAAAATATTCACAGTCATATTTAAAGGGTACAGAAGAGAAAAAGGAGAAGGGGGGGGGGGTGTGTAATTTTACATACAGGGTGACAACTGACGTTAATCAGATATATTTTTGAATAGATATAGTTTGGAGTATATACAGTATAAAATAGGTAAAGTTTTTCAGGTAGCATACATTTGTTATCATAGCACTTGAAACTGAGGATTAGACTGAGACTGGGCATTGTCCTTTACCTGGACCTGTCGTTAACTCTGGGAAAGTGACCCTGACCATCGCTGTGATTTTTGTGTAGTATAGTGTTACTGTGTGGTCTAGTGTTGTGAGTTGTCCTCCCCTATCCACATGTTTACGAATGTGCCATAGCTAGGCCAGAGATTGCCAACTGAGGTGGTAGACATGTGCCAGTATATATAGCACGCAGCTGAGTTGGAGAGCATCCAGTGGCCTGTGTAGTAGTGTAGGCCGCTCAGTCCGGGCACTGCAAGTGGTTGTGTGCGGTAGGGTGTGAACTACAGGTATTCATAGTCCTCGGCTATGAATCTCACCCATGGATTCCATGTTTCCCTGAAAAGTGTGTATCTGTGGGAGACGGAACCGTGGATCTGTTCCAAGGTTTTGATTGAGTCCACTTTCGCTACCCATTCTCTGATTGTGGGGACTTCAGGATTTTTCCATTTTACTGGGATGAGCAGATTGGCTGCAGTAAGGAGATGTGTCAGGAGGGCTTCCTGCGTCTTGGGGATTGAGGTGGGTAGGATCAGAAACAGCAGAGTGTGTGGGGTATGCGGTAGTTGGGTACCTGTCACAGTGTTGACCATTTTGACAATGTTGGTCCAGTACCTTTGCGTAAGCGCACAGTGCCTCCAGATGTGTGCGAGGGATGCCTTTGGCTGGGAACATTTCCAACAGATATCTGGTGTGTCTGGGAAAATATTATGGATTTTGACCTGGGAATAATGCCACCTGGATATTCTCTTGCATCCACTTTCTTGTACCTTGGTGCATATGGATGTCGTGTGGATTTGTGATAGGGCAGTCCGCCATTGAGGTGTTGTGATCTGTATATTCAGGTCTGTTAACCAGGTGTCTGAAGGGGGGTAACTGGGCACCGTTTTCGTCCTGCAGGATTTTGTAGAAGGTCGATAACTGTTTAGTTTTGATGTTGTGGGTCAGGCAATGTGTCTCAAAATCGGATAGGGTGCGGGGGCCCCTGAGTAAGGATGCGTTGGCCATTAGAAAATGGGTCAGCTGAGCATAACAAAACACTTGTAGTGTATACGAAGCCTCAGGGCCCACCAGACTAGCCAGTGTTCGTATGGAGTCACTCTCGACCACCGAGCCTAGTGTCAGGTAGGGGGCATCAAGCATTTTATTGTATCGTTGGTATGTCCCAGGTTGCATTCCTGGAGGGAAGAGTGGGTTATACGTGATGGGGAAAAAGGGGGGGATGGGTGGGAAGAAATATTTCCAGTTCTCGCATGTTTGTCCATGTCCTGAGTGTAGGGAAGATGGTGGGGTGTGCGGAGCAGCATGAGAGCAGTTTTGAGGGGGTGCCTCTCTGACAAGGGAGTGTATAGAGAGGTACTAAGCTTACCGCGCTTTCGAGGGCTACCCATTGACGTGTCGGTGGGTGTGCGGACCAGTCGTAGATCCTGGAAAGAATAACTGCCTTGTAGTATTGTTACATTTGTGGGAGGCCCAATCCTCTGCAGGATCTGTGTCTGATGAGAACCTCATATGGGGTTCTGGGTTGTTTCTGTGCCCAGATAAAGGTGGTGAAATGTTGCCTGAGCTTAGTGAAGAAGGGCTTGGGTATATCTATGGGCAAGGTTTGGAAGAGGTAGAGTATCTTAGAAAGGGAGTTCATTTTAAGAATGTTGATTCTATCGAGCCATGAGAACTGCTGTTTATGCCAGACTTGTAGGTCTCTTGAGATGGCTTGGTACAACGGGTCGTAGTTCAGGGCAAATATGGAGGACAGGTCCACCGATAGGCAAACTCCTAGATACGTAATGGAACCGTCTGCCCATGTGAATGCAGCTTACAGGAGGGGGGAGTAATTTGAAGTAGTAATATTTCGCTTTTTGAGAAGTTAACTTGAAAATTGGAAAGTTTATTATACAGGTTGAGTTCTTCTAGGTGGGGGGGTAGCAAGGTGGTTGGTGTTTATATGGTGAAGAGTAGATAGTCAGCAAACACTGAGATTTTGTACTCTGCGTTTTGTATTAGGATGCCCTTGATGTCTGAGTTGTCCCTGACTCCATTTAAGAAGGGTTCAAGTACGATAATAAAGAGGAGGGGGGGAAAGGGGGCAACCCTGTCTCGTGCTGTTTCTAATGTGTACTGGTTCTGAGAGTTGTCCGTTGACTCTTAGTCGGGCTATGGGAGTAGAGTAGATGGCCTCCATCCACTCCATCCACCGGGGTCCGAATCCTACCCTGCGCAGGGTGGCTGTCAGTAGTGACCAGTCCACCCTGTCAAATGCCTTTTCCGCATCAAATGAGACGAAGAGGCTCTCATTCTGCAGGCTTTTTGCCAGATATATACGATTTAAAATTTTTGTGGTGTTATGTTTTGCTTCTCTATTGGGGACAAAGCCTGATTGGTAGGAGTTTATCAAGGTTTGGAGCAGTGGTTTCAAGTGGGTGGCTAGTATTTTTGTAAATATTTTCACATCTAAATTTATCAGGGAGATTGGGTGGTAGCTACTGCAGTTGGTCGGGTCTTTATCAGATTTGGATATGAGGGCTATGTGGGCCTCCAGAGATGCCGTAGGGAAGGTAGCAGAGTGGGCGAGGGAGTTAAATGCTTGTGTGAAGAGTTTAGATAAAGAGGTTGTGAATGTCTTGTAGTATTTGGCTGTAAAGCCATCGGGCCCTGGACTATTCCCCAGTTTGAGGTGCCGTATAGCTAAGGCAACTTCATCTGAAGATATTGGTGCATCTAGCATTGGAAGGGCATTTGCGGGGATAGTCTGGTGGACCCTATTAGTCAAGAAGTGTTCAATGTCTTGTATCGATGGAGGGGAGTCTCTCAGGTTGTAAAGCTTAGTGTAGAAGTCGTGGAAGGCTGACAGTATGTCTGGAAGTTTATATGACACGGCTCCTGAGGGGGTTTTGATTTTGGAGATGAAGGTCGACTGCCTTTGTTGTTTAAGAGATTGTTTAACAGCATTTATTATGTCCTGTAGAGCTGACCGTTTGGCTGTAAGGGCTTTGTAGGTGCTCAGGCGTGTGACTGTTTTATGTTTGGTTTCTAGTGCCCTTATTTCTTCTGTAAGAGTACAAATTTTGGCCTCTCTGATCTTTTTGTGTTTTGCTGCCAGCGCTATTATCTCCCCTCAGTATACATTTATGTGCTTTCCACGTGATAGGCGGGGGTGAGGAGGGGGTAGTGTTGATAGTGAAGTAGTTGTTTATAGAGTCACTGAGCTGTGAAACTACTTTCGGATTATTGAGAAGAAGGTCGATGAGTTTCCATTGGAATGATTTTTGTGGGATGGTAGGTATGTGCAGAGCTAGAGATAGGGGTGCATGGTCCGACCATGTGATTGAGCCACAGTTGGTGGATTGTACTAAGTGGAGGAATCTGTGTTGAAGGAAGAGCATGTCCAGTCTAGAGTACGTGTGTGTGGTGGATGAGTAGAACGAGATGTCCTTGGTCGTTGGGTGTGTGGTGCGCCAACAGTCGTATAGCTGTGCACTGTCTAGGAGTTTGGCCATCCATGTGCGTGTAGATGTTTGGTATTCTGTAGTGTGGGACGTTGTGTCCATTTGTGAGTCCAGTGAGAGGTTAAAGTCTCCACCAAGGATTAGAATACCCTCGGTGAATTGTTCTATGGCTTTGAGCTGAGTTTTGAACACGTTTCATTGGAGTCTACTTGGGAGATATGTGTTTACCAGTGTGACTGTAGTCTGACCGATTTAGTCTTTGACCATGAGCAGTCTCCCAGCGTCATCTGATTTATGGGAGGAGTACGTAAAGGGCACATGTGCCGAGAGCAGGATCGCTACCCCTCTCGTCTTAGTGTCAGTGAAGTTGCTAAAGTAGCCGGTTGGGATCCTTCTGTTTCTGAGGGTTGGAGCTGCCTCTTTTTTGAAGTATGTTTCTTGCAAGAAGGCTATGTCCGCCTTAAGTGTGTGTAGTTCATTAAGAGCCATGGAGCGCTTTTCAGCGGCGTTGAGGCCTCTGACGTTGAGTGTAACAATGCGTACGTTGGCCATTGGGGTGTGTGACTGTGGCATTTTTTTCGCTTCGGTCTGCCTGTCAAGGGTTGATGTAGAAGTTGTCGTTTATGAAAAAAAAAGGGGTGTATGGGACTGATCCTGAAGGGGAAAAAGGTGGGGGTGGTAATTATAAACCTAAACTATGTACAAAGAGGAGTGCTGTCTGCCGGTGCTGTGCACCTGTAGCAGGAAGCGGCAAGGTGTGTTGACAGCAGGGGGTATCCTTTGCTGGCATACCTAAAGTGGTTAATTCTGACCACTGGGGTACCTGGTGTTCACCGTGGATAGGTCACGCCGGTGTTTGGTTGTAGGAGATGGAGAAGGGGAGTGGGAGGGTACGTCAGTGGTGCATCTGCTTTTCATCAGTGGATGAGCAAGAGTGGGTTTGGGCTGTGTAAACAGTGAAGTGGAATGTTTGTCCGTCAGGTGCTGATCTGGGCTCCTGCCTCATATACTTTTCCATAGGCAGTAGTACAGTTACCATCTAGAGGCACTGCTGTGACTCGGGGTTATCTGGGCCATTTAATGAAGGGCAGGCAGGTCAGTGTGTTTGCCCCTTCAGCCACAGCCCAGGGGTCTCTGAGAGGTCTATTATGAGCTACTTGGGGCTGGGCGAGGAGACGGGAAAGAGTGCTGTAGGCTTTGGTGTAGTCTAGTGTAGAGGGCTGAAAGTGGATGTCTCATTGGAAACACATATGGTCTATTTTGCACTATAGGGTAAGACATCTGGGAGTGTCGTTTTGAGGGGAGATTTGCTCAGCGTTGCAGGGTCTAGCGTGCACAATTATATAGAGATATTTATACATATGCGTTTTTTTGTTTGTTTGTTAAGGAATGCCTTATGTCCCAGGCATAAACTTAGGGGGGGGGGAGAGGAGGGTGAGTGAGGAAAAGGAGTGGGAAAGACACCCTTCAAGAGATCCATGCAGCATTGTTAACCTTCCGTAGGGACCTCTCGTCCAGGGTTAAATTTACAGCGTTGCTTGGGGGGTAAATTGATCACAGTTGTTACCCGTGTCACTGATCATGAAAGGGGGGGGGGGGGAGGGATCAGGAGTGTGTCCCTGAAAATGTTGAAACATCACATTTCACAGTGCAGTTTGACATAACTGGTTAACATAAGCATATTTTATCTCAGGGAACAATGCCCGCAGGATCGGTACCTATATCACATACTGGTCAATATCTTGTCGGGTCAAGGTATACCATACCATAACCAAACCTTAAAAGAGAGGAGGAAGGGGGAGGGAGGGGTGGTTAGGTGTGGATAAGGGGGAGGAAATTATGGACATTATCAGGGAGTCAGCCGCAGAGTCGTACATTTGTAAATACACTTGGTATCGAGTTCACACATCTATTAAGTGGTACTAGCCCTAGGGGGGTTACATTCAGCATGTAGTGATCGGCTTTACTCGTGCGTGTTATTCAGTCCCAGTGCAGCAGTGAGTTTGACGTGTGTCGGGCTCAGGGATCTAAGTGGTCGTAGCCGCTATGTCTTTTGGGCCAGGTACATGAGCACCCGCACACTTTTGTGATGTGCAGGCCTGCCAGGTAGATGGGAGGGAAGGGGGGGCAGGATTGGGAATGTGGCCCCAAATAATGCATATATAACACAACCTACATTGCATTTTGATAACATTGGGAACAGCGCCCCCGGGACAAAATTACATTCTATCCCGGGCGGCGACGCCCACATGGCAGGCACATATATCATATGTTGAGTAGGATCATATCAAGCTATGGTATGCCAGGCAAGGAGAGAGGTAGGAAAGGCGGGGGAGCTTCTCTCTGAGCTGAGGTAGTATATCCGGTAGACTTTTGTAGTCATCGCAGGTAAGTCTTTTGCATGGGAGGCGTCGTCTGCAATCAGGTCAGGATGAAGGAGTGATGGGAGTCCGTGGCAGTCCAGTAGCGCCTTGGTGTAAGTTCCAAGCAATTAGTAATAGGTTGCGGTATGTGCTGGTCCATTTGGTGGTGCAGCTGCCCAGTATGTTCTCCGTTTCTTGGGTGTTTGTTGCTAGTGATTTCTTTGTGGTAGTCATGTTGTATTAGGAGGCTGAACAATGCCATACCAATCTGGGACCTGGAGGTCAGGTAAGTCCATCTCCCTTAGGAACACCGGGACATCATGGATCGATGAGATGGTATGTGAGGCCCCGTTATCGGTGGCTGTGAGTGAGAGTGGGAAGCCCCAGCGATACCGCAGGTTCCTAGCCCGTAGTTGGTCTGTTATTGGCTTCAGTACTCTGCGGGCCTGTAAGGTCATCCATCAGGATATATAGACACTGTGTCTTGGAGCGCTCTGATTTGCGCTTGCATCGTGTCTCTGTCTTCTTCTAGGGAGGACACTCTGTGTTTTGTCTGCTTGAAGTCTGCCCCTATAGCATCTAGTTTGGTCTGGAACGAGGCCTCTAATCTGTGTAGCATAAGGGCCAAGTCTTGTTTGGAGGGGAGTGTTTGAGTATCTCCCTGATGTCTGGGTCTGTCAAGTGAGAGGAGATCTCAGACCCTGCCTGGCTCATCGGAGCGGAGCAAGTCGGAGACGAGTCCGGGGCTGTTTTGGGGCCTACCGGGTCAGGAGCATGCTCCACTGTGTCCCTGAAAAATTTAGTCAGAGCCTCAGTTTTTACTGCAGGGGTCTTGCCAGCAGAGTGTTGTCCAGCATTGGAGCATTTTGGGTGTCCCATTTTAAGGGTTTAGTGCCCGATCGCAGTGGATTGGCTGTCCAAGATTGAGGAACTCAGCGGTTTGGCAGTCAGCTCCGCCCCCCAGCTCTGCTTTTATAAAGTTTGTCAGCTAAGCTTGTATTTTCACCAATACATTTATTTTATTTACTCCTTTCACGACTAGCTGATAATAAAAATGCAAATCCCCCCCAAATGGAAGTACAATAACAATCTGCTGATGAGGATTCTAACATGCTGTATGAGCAACCAACATCAATGAAAAGGCTATTAAAACCACTCAATGTCAATGCCCTCTGAAAGATATTACTCAGGTAAACACGCACATAAGGGTGTGAAGAATTGATACAATATATCAAATAAAGTGAATTCCAGTAAGTAGGAAAGCCAGAAACTAGTCACTTTTATTTTGTATGCAGCATCAGTTATGAATAAAGAGGTTGTAACGGAGCTCCCCGTACTCCGACCGAGTATCCTCCGTTGATGGACGCTTCCTAGCTTGCACCGAGGACCACAAGCACCGCACCGGACACCACAACCACTGCAGACTCCGCAACCGCTGTAGCTTGACTGGAGTCTCGCCGTCTTCCTTCCACCCTGGATCAGCTTCTGTCCTCCAGGACCGTGTGGGTAATACCTCTTCCTTCCACCCTGTATGAACCACCAGCATCCAGGACTGTGTGGGGAAGACCTCTTCTCCAAGGAGAGCATGTTAGGAACAAGCTCTTAAAAGAGCTAAGTGATTCAAGCTCAGGGGAGTATGCAGAGCATAGCAATCCCCAGTGTGATTATAACAGCTCCCTCCAATAACGTGACAAAGCTTCATTTAGAGGGATCAAGAAGAACTTACTAAAACTTTATTTTACTTGGGACTAGCCCATATGGTCATTACATTAACATTGCTGTGAAAACTCAATAAAATTACAAACAGTCAAATCATAGCAGGTAACATACAGTGACTTATTATAACACAATAGCATATTTTTAAAGGGGTGGGGAAGACAATAATTAACAGAAAATATCTCACGTGCCTGCAGAATTAGCAATATGCAAATGAACCAGTCTTGCTATTCAGGTAGTGCATATTGCTGTTGCTACCAACAGAGGGCACTAGACAAGCTCCATAGCCAAATCCACCTAGTTGGTAGCAAACCTCAGCAGTACAGGAGAGCAGGCAATACATTTCACAGTAAACACACACACTATAAACAATTACATTACACACACCCTGCACCTATAATGGGTACAGGGTGACTTAAACATAAGATAAATAAAGCAACCTACATAAATAGTTTGTCTGAATGTAGAATAGGGGCTTTAAAGCCAAATACATCAAAGAGTCATAGTCACAGGGGAGGAGGCTGGCACGCAGGCCTCTCCAGGACCAAGTGGCGAAGGGCACTTCGTCACAGAGGTCTTGTTATGAGTAGTACAAGTGTATAAAAAATCATGTTTTATTTGCATGAAAAGAGAATATATGTGAATGAAGAGTGGATATTACGTGGCACATTTGAATGTGTCTGAGTGCAAATACAGAGGGTCAGTATGTGTCTAAATGCAGAGATGTGGAAATTCAATGTGTTTTAATGATTTTGTTATGTGATTATGACTACATACACTGATCCGCCACAACATTGAAATTGCCTGCTTAATAGTAGGTCCTCCTCGTGTTTTAAAACCAGCTCTGATGCTTTGTTGCATAGACTCCACAAGACTAGATCCTCCTTGTGTTGCCAAACCAGCACAGACTCCTGAACAGGTCATATGGTATCTGGCACCTAGACATTAGCAACAGATCCTTTAAGTACAACAAGTTGCATTTGTTGGTCCAGTATATTCAACACATGTTCAATCGGACTGAGATTTGAGGAAAAGAGAGGCCAATGCAACACCTTGAACTCTTTGTCATGTTCCAAAAACCATTCATAAACAGTTTTTGGAGAGTAACAACATGCATTATCTTGTTGAAAGAGGCCGCTGTCAACAGGAAATAGCATTGCCATGAAGGGGTGTACATGGTGCTCAATGTCTAGGTAGATGGTATGTGTCAAAGTAACCTCCACATGAATGCCAGGACCCAAGGTTTCCTAAAATAACATTGCATAGAGCATAACACTGTCTCCATTGGCCTGCCTTCTTTCCAAAGTGCATCCTGTTGTCAACTCTTCACCAGATAAATAATACCTAAAACACTTGGCTATTCACCGGTTCTATGTGATTTATTAGCCCAGGCAACCTTCTTCCACTGCTTCATGTTCCAGTTCTGACACACACGTTCCCAATAAAGGTGATATTGGTGGTGGAAAGTCTGCAATGCACTGTGTGTGCTGACATCTTTCTATCAAGGCCAGCATTGAGTTTTTCAGCAATTTAACAGTAGCTCTTACGTGTGATTGGACCAGATTGGCTAGCCTTCACTACCCACATGCTTTATTGAGACTTGGCTGTCCTTCTGTGCACTACATTTAGTAGGTACTAACCACTGCATATCGAAAACAGTCCACAAGACTTGCCATTTTGGAGATGCTCTGACCCACATGTTTATGCCTTAGATGAAGGTGCTTCAGCAGCGCCAAAACGTGTGTCAGGCTTTGCTTTTTTATTTTTTTCACTGCACGTTCTAGTTTGGTACTTCTTTATTATGGTGGGAGGGTTTATACAGCAATCAATCAGGGGAAACTATTTTTTATGAGGTCTATTTAGGGCATTTTCTACAGATAGCATGGATAGAATTTTCTCTAATGGAATGATGCTTTTGTTGTTGTAGTCTACATTCTGGCTAACTTAGCTAGCGACCTACAAGACATTTGTTGGTATAATAGATTAGCCTGGCTAGTTGGGACCTTTCCTTTCATGACAGCATCAAAGGATTGACTGGGAGGTCTTTATACCTTTGCAAGCGTTCAATCAATTTTTTAGATAGCGACCCTGAAGTAAAATTTTTCATAATCTCTGTGTTTGCCATTTTCTCTCCGTTAGCCTCTCAGACATTCTGCACAGCAACAATGGATAATATTGTTGCAGCATCTCACAAGCTTATCAGTGTTCAGCATTATAGGTTTTATATGCTAGCAGTAACGTTATCCCACTAGTTTATTTATGTTCTGTTTTATAGGCTAGCTTTATCACTTTTTGAGACATAGATCTCCTGTTGGTTGGCGAGGCTTATGCCACATAGGCTTTCATATTATAGCTACCCTCGTACCATAGTTCAATAGCTTCCGTCATTCTGCTACCCCATTAACCCATTAGGTTTTCTGAGCTTATTAGCTTCCCTTATGGGGATGATGTAGAGTGCGATTTTTTTATGTGATACTTATGTTCTTCAATAAATTGTGGTTTTAAATTTAAATATATTTCTTGCAAATCCTAGGGACTTTAATGTGTCCTCTGGACTTTATGTCCATTGGCCATGTTTAATGTACATTTTGGCAATTTTTAGGGTTAACCCCTTCCTAAGGTCCTTTGACACACTACAGGTCCCTTAATGGGACACTCTTTCTGTGTTTAGTTCAAATTCAAAATTAAATATTATGCTAGATTTCTTCTACTTATAATAATTTTACTGGTAACAGGAGGTGAGTATTTTCCCACCCTTTCTCTGGTTATGGTGGAAGTTTATTTTCATGCAGTATATTTTAATGTTTTGTTCATTGAGATGCCATTTATTGATCTTAAAGTCTGTTTAGCGGAGCATAATTAATGATTAACTATTTCCTTAGTATTATATAAAAATGTATGGTGTCGCTGCATGTGCTGTTTTGCTTTTTGTATTTGGGAAGCCAGTTTTCTTCACTGGCTAAGCCTGTTATACAATTTTGTCTTGTTCAGCTTAAATTTCTTTGGAGGATGAATGCTCCAATTTGGGCATGTTGTCTGAATCCACATTTCTGAGGGCATTGCTGTCAAAGCTGTTGTTCTATTCAAATCTCTGGTTACCTTTGTTTTGCCGTAAGAAAGATTAGGTGCTTTAGGCTGCTTCGCCTCTTATATATTTTGCTTGTGGTGTTCAGTAAACAAAAATATGCAAAATAATGGCCTCCTGTCATGTCATTACTAAAATTAAGATTACAAGTACACTAAAATTAGCATAATCTTCAATTTGCATTTTCTTTTTTAATCAGCATTAGTTAGATTTTTTTTAAAAAAATGCTTATGAGATGGTAGTCACCATCACCAAGAGATTTAGATAGACTATTTATTTAGGTCCCTGGACTATTCTTATGTTTTAGTCACCCATTGCCCATTACAGATGCTGGGTGTGTGTAAAATATTTAGTGTTTAGCATTAAGTGTTTTGTTTGCTCTCCTGTACTGGTTACGATTGCTACCAACTAGGTGGATTTAACTATGGAACTTATATAGCGCCCTCTTTTTTTAGTAACAGCTATATGCACTGCCAGAATTGCAAGGCTTGTTAATTTGCATATTTGGTTAGATTTGCATATTGCTAATTCTGCAGGCAGGAGAGATATTTTGTGTTAAAGGACCACTATAGTGACAGGAAAACAAACTCATTTTTTTAGGTCCCCCCCACCCTCAGGGTCCCACTCTCGCCAGGCTGAAGGGGGAGGAAGAGGTTAATCACTTACCTTTCTCCAGCACCGGGCTCCCTCGGTGCTGGGGAAATCTCCTTCCTCTTCCAATGTCAGCGCTGAATGCGCATGCGCAGCAAGAGCTGCGTGCGCATTAGACCAGTCCATATGAAAGCATTTCGCAATGCTTTTCTATGGACGTCAGCGTCGTCTCACTGTGATTTTTACAGGGAGAAGCGCAGAAGTGCCTCTAGTGGCTGTCAATGAGACAGCCACTAGAGGCTGGATTAACCCTATTATAAACAAAGCAGTTTCTATGAAACCACTATGTTTACATCTGCAGGGTTAACCCTAGATGGACCTGGCACCCAGACCACTTCATTGAGTTGAAGTTGTCTGGTTGCCTATAGTGGTCCTTTAAATATTGTCTTACTTACCCCTTTATAAATATGTTACTATGTTATTATACTTCCCTGTATGTTTTCTGGCATGTTCGGCGATTGGGGCAGAAGCGTTCCAGGGTCCCTGCAAGCAGCTAGGAAGCAGATTGGGCGGAGGTACTCGTGGGAGTACAGGAACTCCATCACAGCTTATTTTAAAATATTTTTATGATATTGTTATGTTTTCTAGTCTTGCAGGATTAGATAAAAATTATTTGATATGCACTGTCAAGGGTGACGGTACGGAAACCGGGACCCCTGAGTGCCTGATGAGAAGTTGGGAGTCTACAGTGTGGTAGTGGACACGTAGGTCCTGGTGCAGGGTAACCACACTCCCCCTGGTGTAGAGCACCAGCGTTTGTGTGGCCACAAATCAAGACCCTGATTCAGCTTAGTGGAAGCCAGAGCAGACATATGCTGAGATGTATCCAGTACTAGAAACAAGGCAAGACTAGAGGTAGGCACCAAACATGAAAACAAGACAAAACTAGGAGAACCCAGAACCGGAGAAGGATAGGAAGCTAAACCCAGAACATGTACACAATATATAAGGGAACATTAACTAAACAGGGGCAGGACAGGACTGTACAAGGAGTGGGATTACAAAATGAAACAAGACAAGATATAATAGGCAAAACAAGAGGAGACATAACTAAGCACTATGTATGAAAAGTATGGGGATTTAGTTACATTATATGATCATACATTGCATAAGCCTGCCACAACGCCAATGTACCCCATATTCGGCAGGTCCTACACTGCCTAATACTCACTAAAAGAACCATACTAAACCACAATAGCACTTACCTGCAAGAAAGGGCAGAAGCCTTGAGCAGCTGCCTGCAGGACACTGAAAGAAAAAGGAATGATGGAAAACAAACGGGTGTGGCAAATAAAACAAACATTTAAATGAATCCAAGAGACTGGGAAATCCAGGGACGGGATATAAGAATGAACCCAGAAACCCAGCATAAAGAAAACCAGACATAGAATATAAAACCCCAAAAAACAAGAAAAACTAAACAAGAATTGTAAAAAGTGTACTGGATACCAGAAGTCAAGTCAGATATCAGAACAGAGCAGAGCAGATCCTGACATGCACTACATGGAAAATGTATTGGATATAGCTGAAGCACCTCGGGAAGTGGTTTATTACATTTATTTAGGAGTCTTAAAACATTGGCCTTATTAAATATTTTTGATCACTTTATAAAAAGCTAGCAACATATGTGGCTTGTATTAAACACTATAATAAAATTATTGTAAGAGTCCCTTAACAGACTTTTTTTGACTGTTGACATTATTGTCTTTTTAATTACTAGATTTTATATCAATCTACTTGACAATCTTTCTTACTTTACTTAGTTCATTAATCTTCTTTTATGTTGGCTTCAATACAGTATGAGTAAATTACTGATGGGATTTCTACAGAAAATCAGCATCATGCTTTGCAATTCTTATAACACACAGACTAATGAAGCTCTGAAATAAATAAGAGTAGCTTTTAAATACTTTCTAAAGTGTCATTAAATAGCAAGACCTGCTTTGAGATTTTATAAATAATGTTTTGTTTAATTAACAATTCAGTTTTATAATTACTAAAATCAATTGATGTTAATTAAAATGCAGTAAACCTGCATTTTACAGGTAAACAGATTATTTGGTTGATATGTTTGCTCCTAACTATGAGGGGTATTCGTTAGAATAGGAATTGTGGGGAATTGACCATTGACTTTCAAATTTAATATGGTACACTGTAAATTCGTTTGAGCAGGGTTATTATTTAGCCATTGTTTCATTATCATTTTGTAATTGTCTAATTTATTGTTAAATTTTCTCCCTTTCATAATATTGTAAATCGCTGCCTTATAAGTTGCTGCTATATAAATAACAAAATAATAGAAAGGGAAGAGCATGTGCTTAAAACCCTTCTGCATCATGCTTTTTTTTGTTTAAAACAATACTAACAAAAGATATGTTTAAAACAAGTGATACACAGACAGTGGCGGATCCAGAGCCTGATCTCGGGAGGGGCACTTGTAGATTATTTAAAGAAATAATCCAGACACAATAACAACTACAGCTCAGTGTAGTGGTTATGGTGTCAATAGTGCCGGGACCCCCTCCCAAAGTAAGTAGTCAAACCGTTTAAGAACAGTTTGACAACTTACCTGAGGTCTGCTGAGAAATGGGGCAGTAGTAGGGCATAGGAGCAGTGGTGTGTGTAAGTGGTGCAGTGTGTGTGTGTGTGAGGGGGACAGTGTGTGCGCAGTGTGTGTGTGAGGGCGGAAGTGTATGTGTGGGACAGTATGTGTGTGTAACAGTTACAGTGTGTGTATGAGTATTGCAGTGTATGTGTGTATGGGGCGGCAGTGTATGGGGGCAGTGTGTGTGTATCGGGTAGTGTATGTGTGTAGAGTGTGTGCATGGGGGGCAGTGTTTGTGCATGGGGGCAGTGTGTGTGCATGGGGGGCAGTGTGTGTATGGGGGCAGGGCAGTGTGTGTGGGGGACAGTGTGTGTATGGGTGGTGTATGTGTGTAGAGTGTGTGTATAGGGGCAATGTGTGTATGGGGGGCAGTGTGTGTGTGTATGGGGGGCAGTATGGGGGCAATGTGTGTATGGGGGGCAGTAGGTGTATGGGGCAGTATGGGTGTATGGGGGCAGTATGGGGGTGTGTGTATGGGGGCAGTCATGGGTGTATGGGGGGCAGTATGGGTGTATGGGGACAGTATGGGGGAGCAATGTGTATATGGGGCAGGTATGGGGTGTATGGGGATCAGTGTATGTGTGTAGAGTGTGTGTATGGGGGGGCAGTGTGTGTATGGGGGCAGTGTGTGTGTATGGGGGGGCAGTGTGTGTGTATATGGGGGGCAGTGTGTATAAAGGTGTGTGTGTATGGGGGGCAGTATGGGTGGCAATGTGTGTGTATGGGGGGCAGTATGGGTGTATGGGGGGGCAGTGTGTGTGTATGGGGGGCAGTGTGTGTATGGGGGCAGTATGGGTGTATGGGGGGCAATGTGTGTGTATGGGGGGGCAGTATGGGTGTATGGGGGGCAGTATGGGTGTATGGGGGGACGGTATGGGAGGCAATGTGTGTATGGGGGCAGTATGGGGGCAATGTGTGTATGGGGGGGAAGTATCGGTGTATGGGGGGCAGTATGGGGATCAGTGTATGTGTGTAGAGTGTGTGTGTGATAATGGTAGGGGGGCTTTTTTTTTAAATATATATTTTTTATTTAGTTTAATATAAATAATCATTATGTCCCCCCTCCCTTCTTACCTTTATTTAAGAGGAGGGGGGACATTTCCCTGGTGGTCCGGTGGGGGATTCATTGGTGGTCAGGTGGTGAGAGTGAACTCTAGCCCGCGCTCCAGGGCTAGAGTTAACTCTCGCGAGATTTGGAGCGGTGCCGTGGTAACCGCGGCAACGCTCCAAATCTCGCGAGAGGAGGACCCGGAGGAGATGCAGGCTGAGCTCCGGGTCCTCTCTCTCACTCCCTCTCCCTCCCCTGATGGCTTTCAGGACAGTGCCTGTGGACCGGGGAGGGAGATCTGTGATCTCACCTCTGGTCCGCATGCACATTGCAGGGCTAGCACCTGCATGTGCTGGAAGGGGAGGGAGAGGGAGACTGTCGGATTTCTCTTGCCCCCCCCAGGATCCGCCATTGTACACAGATAGCACATGAACCTTTAAAACCACACATCATTTTTGAATAGATTACAATTATGTAGATTATGTAGTGTCCTCTATCTTTAAATATGTTGCACATGTTCTGAAATATATACAATAAACGTGGGATTCAGCTGATATTTCTAAAAGATAATAAATAAACAGAACATAGTATAATACAGTTTATATGGAAAATAATATTCCCTGCTATAGATTGCACTCACAATAAGTAGAAGTTAGATTCGCTCTAAAGGTGCCTTGTGTCAGGGTACCTGTTTGTGATGTATCCAGGGAGGACATCCTCTCTGCTTAGGGGCTCCCTTCCCCTAGCATTTCGGCATATTTCGGCCGTTTTCGCGCCGGCCGCGCTAGCTCCTCCCCCTTTTATGACGCGACGGCTAGCGTCGACGTCATGACGTCGGCATTTGCATAAAGTGCCGGGAACCGCTATTCCGGACCTTTTGGGGGCGTGGTCTCTATTTAGGTAACAGGGTATTTAAAGGAAACCTTTACTACTGCTCATTGCCCTGTCGTGGTTCTAGCTTGCTAGTCACTCAGCGCGTTCTTTATCTTGTGTTTCCGGTTTTGACCCTTGCTTGTCTTTTGTCCTGTTGTCCTCTCCTCTCCTTTGACTCGGCTTGTATCTCGCTTACCTGTCCTCCGGCTCCCTTGACCTCGGCTTACCTTTTGACTATTCTTGCTTTGTCCTTACGTTAGTCCGGCCATTCTAAGGTCCGGTATACGTACCTCCTTCTGTGCGCACTCTGCGTATTGGATCCCTGTCAGTTTCCTGACATTACGACAGGGCCATGATGGATCCTGCAGGTGCTAGTCCTCCTGACCCCAGATTTGAGGCCATGGACCATAGAATGGACCAAATGGCTTTAGCGTTACAAACTTTGTTGACACGCTCCAGTACCCAGTCTGAAGAAATACGTTCCACTGCTAGCCACTCGCTAAGTACTGGTTTGGAAGTAGCCACTGTAGGCGCATCTTCCCATGTCACATCACCATTACGATATGGGGGTTCGCCTGATGCTTGTCGTGGTTTTTTAAACCAGATAAGTATACATTTCGAACTACAACCCCGGGCTTACCCCACTGACAGGGCTAAGGTAGGCTTTATTATAACCCTGCTAATAGATAAAGCACTTAGATGGGCCAATCCCCTTTGGGAGAATGACAATCCTTTAGTCTACAACTACACTGCGTTTGTCACGGCTTTTAGAAGAACCTTTGACCCCCCAGGGAGGAAGATTAATGCGGCCAGATCCCTGTTACGCCTTAAACAACAAGATAGGACCCTTGTAGAATATGCTCTAGAGTTTAGATCATTGGCAGCAGAAGTGAAATGGAACGAACAAGCTTTTATGGATGTTTTCTTGAATGGGTTGTCTGATGAAATTCTAGATGAAATTGCCACAAGAGAACTTCCGGAAAATTTAGAGGATTTAGTATCCTTCATTTCCAGAATAGATGAACGCATGAGACAGAGGCAGAACACTCGGGAAAGAGTTACTAGACTTCCTGTAAGACTCGCTCCCTCATTTCAGAACCCTGACTCCTATAATCCTACTCCACCAGAACCTATGCAAATAGGTAATACTCGCTTATCTGAGGCTGAGAGACAGTACAGAAGAAGGGAGGGTCTCTGTTTATACTGCGGGCTGAGAGGTCACCTACGTCTTAGTTGCCCTAATCGTCCGGGAAACGCTCGCACCTAAGTTCCCTTAGAGGACGGGCCTTGGGTGTTTCATTACTGTCCTCTATGCATAATAAAAAAGACCATAGGCTTCTGATTCCTGTCTCTCTAGCTTGGGAAAAGGGGTTTATTACTACGATGGCATTATTAGATTCTGGAGCAGCAGAAAGCTTTATAGACCAAACTTTCGCTAATAAGCATTGTATCCCATTCCAATTGAGAGATACACCCTTGGCCGTTGAGGCCATAGATGGTAGACCTTTATCTGAACCAGTAATATTCCATGAGACCGAACCCGTTAAGCTTACTGTTGGTATTTTCCACGAAGAGTTGATTTCCCTTCTGTTAATTTCCTCCCCGGCAGTCCCAGTGGTTCTAGGATATTCTTGGCTCAAGAGACACAACCCTCAGATTGACTGGGAGGGTGGAGAAATCGTGTCTTGGGGTATGGGTTGTAGGAAGGAATGTCTGCAGAGAGTTACTTCTGTTTGCCCCGTGAACTCTTATGCTAACACTTCTCAATCCACAGACGTTCAGATACCATTACAATATCTAGACCTCAAATCTGTATTTGACAAGGGTAAGGCGGATACTTTACCTCCCCACCGGTCTTATGACTGTTCTATTAAACTTTTCCCTGGTACTATGCCTCCCAGGGGTACGGTATACCCTCTATCCACCAAGGAAAACTTAGTTTTAGAGGAATATATCAAGGAGAATTTAGACAAGGGATTTATTAGAAAGTCTTCTTCTCCGGCGGGGGCGGGTTTCTTTTTTGTAGAAAAGAAAGACGGTACCTTACGTCCTTGTATAGACTATCGGGGATTGAACAAAATTACTATCAGAAATGCTTACCCTATTCCTTTGATTACTGAACTCTTTGACAGACTAAAGGGCTCGAGTATTTTTACTAAACTTGACTTAAGAGGAGCATATAACTTAGTGCGAATTAAACAAGGAGATGAATGGATGACAGCATTTAATACCCGTTACGGGCATTATGAGTATACCGTAATGCCGTTTGGGCTTTGTAACGCCCCGGCCGTCTTCCAAGACTTGATCAATGAAGTTCTTAGAGAATTCCAACATGAATGTGTAATTGTATATTTGGATGATATACTAATCCATTCTAGAGACATTAATTCACATCATAGACAAGTCAGAAAGGTATTACAGAAACTTTTACAACATGGATTGTATTGTAAATTGGAAAAATGTAGCTTTGACCAGTCTCAGGTAACTTTCTTAGGTTACGTAATTTCCAAAGACGGGTTTATGATGGACCCGACCAAACTAAAATCGATTTTAGATTGGCCTTTACCTAAGGGACTCAAAGCCATACAAAGATTTCTTGGATTTTCTAATTATTACAGACGTTTTATTAAAGGGTACTCCTCTGTTATCGCTCCTATCACTAATATGACCAAACAAGGAGCCGATACCAAAACCTGGTCTACTGAGGCTTTATCTGCTTTCGAAACGCTCAAACAGTCTTTTGCCTCAGCACCTGTATTAGTTCATCCTGATACCTCTCTACCCTTTTTACTTGAAGTTGATGCGTCTGAAACAGGGATAGGCGCAGTGTTATCCCAAAGACAAAGTTTAGATAAGCCGCTGCACCCTTGCGGTTTTTTTTCCAAGAAACTGTCACACACTGAAAGGAGATATGACATTGGTGATAGAGAACTTTTAGCTATCATTATGGCATTAAAGGAATGGAGACATTTGTTAGAGGGCACCGTCCTCCCAGTTACTATCTTGACTGACCACAAAAATTTATCGTATATGGGGGAGGCCAAAAGATTATCTGCCAGGCAGGCACGTTGGTCTATGTTCCTTACACACTTTAATTATGTGCTTACTTACAGGCCTGGTTCTAAGAACACTAAGGCAGACGCTTTGTCACGTCAGCACGAACCTACCACCTCTACAGAGGATACTTTGTTCCCTATTATTCCTGAAGTCAATATTATCGCCAACACCAATGTCAAAATACACTCTCCATTGCTCGCTGATATTCAGAACGAACAATCTCTTGCTCCCGAACGTACTCCTGTGGGCCGCTTGTTCGTGTCTCCCAAATTCCAAGTGGACATTATTCGCTGTTTCCACGATAGCAAGATCGCTGGTCACCCCGGCATCCACAAAACTTACTGCCTGATCTCCAAAGACTTCTGGTGGCCCGGTTTACGTAGGGATGTGGAAGACTTTGTCAAGGCTTGCAATGTTTGTGTCAGGAATAAACTTCCGCGGGATCTCCCTTGTGGTTTATTGCAGCCCTTAGTCGTTCCCAACAAACCTTGGGCTTGTTTGGCTATGGATTTTATTGTTGATCTACCAGCTTCCAATAGGCATACAGTTATCCTCACGGTCCTTGACAGGTTTACTAAAATGGCTCATTTTGTTCCCTTGCCTAAACTTCCTTCCTCCCCCGAACTGGCCGTGATATTTGCTAGAGAAATTTTCCGTTTACATGGTATTCCCAATGAGATTGTGTCAGACAGGGGTTCCCAATTTATTTCCCGTTTTTGGAGATCCTTCTGTTCACAGTTGGGCATCAAACTGAATTTTTCTTCGGCCTATCATCCTCAATCTAACGGAGCAGCCGAACGCACTAACCAAAAAATTGAGCAATATCTACGTTGTTTTGTTTCTGAACACCAGGATGACTGGGTCGGTCTGATTCCTTGGGCGGAGTTTGCTCACAACAACCTTGTTTGTGGTTCCACTCGTAATAGCCCCTTTTTCTTGAACTATGGCTTTAACCCTACTGTTCTTCCGTCGGTGTCTCCTTCCCAGGGTATACCGTCGGTTGATGTTCATATAGCCAACCTGAGAAAGTTGTGGGATCAGACTCGACAAATTCTTGAACGTAGTTCCGCGGTGTTTAAGTCACATGCTGATAGGCGTAGACGTCCTGCTCCTATTTTTTCTCCGGGGGATAGGGTCTGGTTGTGTACCAGACACATTCGCCTGAAAGTTCCTTCCTTGAAGTTTGCTCCTCGTTACATTGGTCCTTACAGGGTACTGAGGAGGATCAACCCGGTTTCCTATTTACTGGATCTACCTCCTACTCTACGCATCCCTAACTCTTTTCATGTGTCGTTATTGAAACCTCTGGTTTGTAACAGATTTTCCTCCCGCTCTACTCCTCCATCCTCGGTCCGTGTGGATGGTCAGGAGGAATATATCATCAAGTCCATCCTTGATTCTCGTATTTCTAGGGGGAAGCTGCAATATCTCATAGACTGGAAAGGTTATGGTCCAGAAGAGAGGTCTTGGGTTCCTGGTATAGACGTGCATGCTCCTCGTCTTCTACGGGCCTTCCACGTTCGTTTTCCTTCTAAGCCAGGTCCCATCCGCCCGGTGGGCGTTTCTAGAAGGGGGGGTACTGTCAGGGTACCTGTTTGTGATGTATCCAGGGAGGACATCCTCTCTGCTTAGGGGCTCCCTTCCCCTAGCATTTCGGCATATTTCGGCCGTTTTCGCGCCGGCCGCGCTAGCTCCTCCCCCTTTTATGACGCGACGGCTAGCGTCGACGTCATGACGTCGGCATTTGCATAAAGTGCCGGGAACCGCTATTCCGGACCTTTTGGGGGCGTGGTCTCTATTTAGGTAACAGGGTATTTAAAGGAAACCTTTACTACTGCTCATTGCCCTGTCGTGGTTCTAGCTTGCTAGTCACTCAGCGCGTTCTTTATCTTGTGTTTCCGGTTTTGACCCTTGCTTGTCTTTTGTCCTGTTGTCCTCTCCTCTCCTTTGACTCGGCTTGTATCTCGCTTACCTGTCCTCCGGCTCCCTTGACCTCGGCTTACCTTTTGACTATTCTTGCTTTGTCCTTACGTTAGTCCGGCCATTCTAAGGTCCGGTATACGTACCTCCTTCTGTGCGCACTCTGCGTATTGGATCCCTGTCAGTTTCCTGACACCTTGACTGAAATAGGTGGGGGAGCTAATATCTCCTTCTCAGGATCAAGGTATCACCAAGCATCAGGAACCATACAGGACTAGTGATGTCGCGAACCCGAAATTTTCGGTTCGCGAACGGCGAACGCGAACTTCCGCAAATGTTCGCGAACCGGCGAACCGCCCGAAACGCCATTGACTTCAATGGGGAGGCGAATTTTAAAACACACAGGGACTCTTTCTGGCCACAATAGGGATGGAAAAGTTGTTTCAAGGGGACTAACACCTGGACTGTGGCATGCGGGAGGGATCCATGGCAAAACTCCATGGAGAGAAATTACACAGTTGATGCGAGTCTGTTTTAATCCATAAAGGGCAGAAATCACCTAACATTCCTAAATCACAATCAATATGGATTGACACCTGACATATGACATATTGACACCTTGACATATGGATTGACACCTGTCCTCAGAGACCATGATACACACTGACACAGAGCAGAATAGAGACTGTTCCCCCTACATAGGGTCCTTGGCAGATATGGATTGACACCTGTCCTAAAGATCCCTGATACACACTGATACA
>OW240912.1:99005230-99020871 GCA_933207985.1 Pelobates cultripes | reverse complement strand
TTAAATCTAAACTAACAAAATCAACGTTAATATCTCTGACAGACATATAATCCTGTGTACATTGCGTGGTTCAATTCTGATCTGAAAAACTGTGCTAACTAGTTAACGACATATGGTCTAAGCGTCCCTTGCCTTAGTTTTTACCCATAGCTAGATGAAATTGTATGTGAATCATAAGAGTATAGGGAGGGAACAAAAAAACAAGGGGGGGGAAAATACTCGCCTCCTGTCATTATTAAAATTAAGATTATCTGTACACTACGCTAGCATAATCTACAATTTTATTACATGACAGGAGGCTTCCTATTTTGCATTTTTAACGCTGGGGTAAAAACGCTAAGGACGCGTGCGATGATTGGCGAAAGTAAAACACCCTGAAGGTATTTTCTCTGGTCCAATCCGCCGTACGTAGAATGTCCGCCAGGGAGGCATCCGCCGAGAAGGCCCTAGATGCCGCCGCCCCTCGAACCGAATGGGCCCCGAAACTAGCATCTATCCCGGCTAAGGACAATAACCACCGTATCCATCTAGCTAACGTAGTAGTGGTAACTGGTTTGTATGGTCTGGTATATGAGATTAACAGTTGTCCCGTTCCGTTAGCCCGAAGAGGCGCCGTAACCTCCACATAACAGAGTAAGGTGGAGACGACACAAAGACGAGGAACCGCCGGAAAAAAGGGGTCGGACACGGATTTGGAGTCCGTCTTAGTCCTTCGGGATATCAAAAACGTAACACCGACGGGCGTTATAGTAAATCCGTCCACGTCGAAAGCCCGAACATCCGATACACGACGGAAAGAGACTAAGCATAATAACAAAGTAAGTTTGGCCGCTAATTGTCTGAGTGATAGAGCAGAGTTATCCGTCCAGTTCTGAATGAATCGAATGACCACATCCACATCCCATAACTGGCGATATTTCGGAGTCGGTGGTCTAGTCAATTTGATGCCTCGTAATAGTCGACATATTAAGGCTTCCTGACCCACTGGGGTACCGTTAACTGGAACATGCGCCGCCGATATAGCGGATCGTGTAACGTTAATGGACCGGTATGATTTCCCGTTGGAAAACAAAGTGGAAAGAAAATTTAGTATGGCCGATACAGGTGCTGTAAAGGGATCGAGGCTCCATCCCATACACCAGCGGTCCCATACATCCCATGCTGCCATGTAGCTACGTCTAGTCACTGGTGCCCAAGAGTCCCAAAGGAGGTCCTTAGCCGTTTGCGATAAGCCTGGGATTGCCCAAGATCCCCTAAAGCGTCCAAGCTACCAACTCTAGACGTTCTTGAAGTATTAGAGGATGAGGCTCCGCATCCGGATTCGTAAGAAGCATGGGAAACGTCGGCAGGACCAGCGAATGGTCGTGAGATAGTGCGAGTAAGTCGGGGAACCATGCCTGGCTTCTCCATAAGGGTGTGATCAGAATCAGAGATGCCTTGGACGTGCGTAGTTTGTGGAGCACTCTTGCTAACATTGAGAATGGTGGGAAAGCATATACTCCCATCGAAGGCCAGTGCTGTAGAAAGGCATCCACTGCTTCGGGTTCGGGGGGTCCGGTAACCAGCTGTAATACCTCGGTAGTTGTGTATTCGTGCGTGAGGCAAAAAGGTCTATGTGGAGTGGTCCCCTGATCGATCTCACCGTATTGAAGATCTCGGTGTCCAGATGCCAGTCGCTGGAGTCCCGCCAATGACGGGAGAACCAATCTGCCGTGAGGTTGTTGAGGCCTGGTAAGTATTCCGCTCTGAGAGTTATGTTGCGTGGGATGCAAAACTGGTATATGTCTTTGGTAGCCTCCATCACTGTTCGTGACCTGGCTCCCCCCAGTCTGTTCACGTATTGGACTGCCGATATGTTGTCCATGCGTAGAAGTATGCAACAATTGGACACGTGCTTGGCCAGGCTGCGGATGGCGAATGAGCCGGCTATCAACTCTAGACAATTGATGTGTAGTGACTTTTCCTCCTCCGACCAGGGGCCCCCCGTGGATGCGTGTGCGCAGTGGGCTCCCCAACCCCACAGGCTGGCATCCGATTCCAGGATGAAGTCTGGGTTCGAGCCGAATATGGCCCTGCCGTTCCAAGCTTCCATGTGGAGCAGCCACCAACGAAGTTCCGTCCGAACTTCCGCGGTTATCCTGATCGCCTGATCATATGAGTGTCCTTGTCTTAGATGGTGAGCTTTCAGTCTTTGCATGGCCCGGTAGTGGAGGGGTCCCGGGAAAATTGCCTGTATGGAAGACGAAAGTAGGCCGACAATCCTGGCTAGCAGTCTCAGAGGGATCGTGTCTTTCCGTAGAAAACGGCGTATCTCCTTCCGAATGTTCGCAATCTTCGACTTGGGGAGGCGAAGCGTGCATGTTACTGAATCTATCTCGAATCCGAGGAATTGCACGACTTTCGATGGGGAGAGCGCTGACTTTTCTGTGTTCACAATGAAACCCAAGGATTCCAGAAAGTGCACTATGAATTTCGTCTGAGATCGTAGTCTGGATGCGTTGTCGCAGAAAATCAGTATATCGTCTAGGTAGATTAGGCATCGGATCCCTCTTGTCCGTAAATGTGCCATGGCTGGCTTCAGCAGTTTCGTGAAGCACCAAGGGGCGGAGCTGAGGCCAAATGGGAGGCACGTGAACTGGCATGTGCGTCCCTTCCAGTGAAATCAAAGGAAAGGTCGACTGGATTGTGCCATCGGAACTGACAGGTAGGCATCCTTTAAATCCAAACGGGTAAACCAGTCGTGTTCCAGAAGTAGATCTCTGAGAGGATGTATGCCCTCCATTTTGAAGTGTCTGTAGGCTACGAATGAATTCAGGCTGCGTAGGTTGATGACGGGTCGGTAGTCTCCCGTCTTTTTCTGGACCAGGAATATGTCGCTGATGAAACCTGTGTCGTCGGGAGCAAATTCGACTGCCCCTTTGAGGAACAGCGCTCGGATCTCGCCGTCTATGAGCTTGGCGAGTTCCGCTGACGTCCGTATCGGTTGTGGTCGACGTGTTTGGGTCGGTGTATGCGCAAAATCGATCTCGTAGCCCTTGATCGTTTGGAGGATCCAGGCGTCGGAGGATATCTTTTCCCAGTTCTGTGAAAAAAGAGACAGTCTGCCAGCAGTGACATGAGAGAGGCAAAACGGTACTTGAGGGGTGCTCACCTGTATTGAAGCGTCCGCCGGTACCAGCCCCTTTGGGTCGGAAGGGTCCTCTCGAGAAGGGTGGTCTCGATCGGAAGAACGATTGAGAAGTTTGATTCCTGGGGCCTGTTGGCCAGAAACGGCTGGTGGCTCGGCCCCGATGGCGACCAGCCCTGCCGAAAACCCCTCTGGCTGGAGTAGGGTTGCGAAAAACTTGTTTAATGGAAGTCTGGGCTTTGCTCAGTGTCGTGAATAAGTTCACATGTTTCTTTAACTCTCCAATGAAGGCTTCTCCGAATAATTGGCCATTGGTCCCTGGTCCCAATTCCTTCTTGCCGAGTTCCAGGAGCTTGGAGTCCATCTTGAGTAGCGCGGCTTTGCGTCTCTCCGCACAGAGTGCGGCGTTGGTGTTGCCCAACAAGCAGATCGCGCGTTGCACCCATTCCCTGATATCGTGGGCGTCTAAGGCATTCCCCTGCGTAAGCGCTCCGTCTGCGAGGTACAAGATCTTAGCTAGTGGGCCAAGCATATCCAGTAACTTGTCTTGAGAAGCTTTGAGGCCCATCTCAATGCCCTTACGCGGGTCACGGCCTGTCCGCGACATGAATACGACTACCGTGGTGTTGAATTCCGGCGTGTGAGCAATCTTGTCCGGTAGACTGGGTCTCGGACACTCGGCCTTCAGTCTTGCCCGTACCTCTTTGTCCATTGGTTGTCGTAGCCAAAAGTGAATAAATTGGGCTAAGTGGTCCGGTAGGCCCCATTCCGATGATCTCGGGTGACGTATCGTACGCGGATCAAACATCGGGGTGACTTTGGGGTCCACGAAGGTGCCGTCCTCTAGGCTGTTCGTCTGTGTGTCGACCTTCCAGTGCCCATGACGGGCGTCCTGTTCCTCGACCAGTTCAGATCCCGTGTTCAGATGGGGAGTCCCCCGCTCTCCACTCGTCCATAACCTCCAGCGGGGTTGGTGAGTTACCTCCCTCTTCATCGGAGGATGTCATCGGAGGGGTTGATGGACCCAGGCGGTCCGCCTGGCGGCTCCTCTTGAGTGGGGCCTTGCCCTTTGTCGTCCGTGGGGCTGGGCCATTGCCCTTCCAGTGTCTTTTGGAAGGGGCACTATCCCCTGAAGACTTCTCTGGGCCCTTAGTATCCGGATCCCCATGTGGGGTTTGGACCAACAATTTTGCTATGGCCTTTTCCATTGAGGCCGCCACCGCTGAATTAATTAGCGCTTGAAAGTCGGGTGGAGTTTGTTGTGAAGGTTCACCCATGTTCATGGCCGTAGTCTCTGTCTGTGGAAGACAGGAAGTACGTGAATAGTAAAACCAGCAATAAAGAGTTGCGGTGTTCCTCCTACGACTGGGGGTCATCTAGTGTGGCCAACGGGCCCAACCAATTATCCTGTCTTGTAGTATATTACCACTGCCTGTAATCCAGGGCTAGCGAGGGGGTCACCCTCCAGAAGACCGGTATGAGCGGTCAGAGATAGAAAAACAATTTGCCTAGGCCGTGGAGCCTGGTAATGGTACAGGCCGTGCCCTTAATTTCAAAGCCCAGTGGGGAAATATTAGGATAGATTCTCCCTCCTGTGGAGGAGGAGTGTGTAGGACACCCCAGTCGTAGTATGGAGGGTGCCGACCATGCGTATCAGCAATATGTGGTAGGGGGGTCACCCCGCTCTTCAGATAATACGGCACACGCCTGGGGGTCACCCAGCGCAGGGGGGTCACCCCTTAACAACAATAAACAGCGTGCCAGTGGGGGGTCACCCCACTCAGAGGGGTCACCTCTGGAAGAGCTGTGTTTTTTTTGTTTTTGTTTTTTTCTTTATATATTTTATGTTATTTATTTGATTTTATTTATTTATTTATTTATTTATTTGATTGATTTATATGTGGTATTGCACTAATAAGAGACAGGCAGGGTTGTTACTGGATGGAGCAGTATAATCACAGCACAAAAAGGTGTCAGGTTAATTACAATGTTGAAAGAAGAGAAAAGAATGAGCAAAAAATCTCCCTCTCCCAGGTCCCCTGCCTCTATGGAGGGAACCTGGTAGACTGAGAGTGATAGGAGTGGGGATGGACGACGACCGTGTGATTCACGGTTTCCCCACCTAAGAGGGCCGACTTGGATCTCGCGAGCAGCGAGATCCAAGATGGCCGTTCGCGCCAAAAGCTAAGCGCGGCCCGTGATCGTGTTGATCGCGGGCCGCAAGTGAAATGGTCCCCGGCTCCCCCCCGCCCGCCCTGAACCGCCCGACCAGAAGGGGGATCCCGGCTGCGGTATCCAGCCGCGACCACGGCAATTTAAAGCCGCGATCGCAGCAAAGAGCCGCGAGCACAAGTGAAGAGCAGAATCACTGAGGGCGGGGGGGGGAAGACAGGGGAGAGGTGTAAAATCCGAACAAATCAGAAAGTATTAAAATAAAGACAGTAAAGGTCACTAGTACCCAATTAATACTGACAATAATTAAAGCAACAGATGAATAACAATAAATAGTATATCAACAATTATAGACAAAATCACTCTGACCTGTGTCTTGGCTGGAAGCAGCAAAGAAAGAGGAAATGGGAAGCCTGTCAGGGACTTATGTACAAGAGGTGCTGGACTCTGATTGGTTAAACACTTTTCTTTCTGATTGATTGACTTGTGCTGCTGGAGGCATAAAGTAAAGAAAGTTTATGCAAAATAGGAAGCCTCCTGTCATGTAATAAAATTCACTTCTGCTGGTTCCATTTTTTGAGGCTTGGTGATTCTGTTATGCTACTAGGGTTTTTAGAATTGGAACTCAACTGCAGCTTGTAGAACTCCTTAATTACAATAGTGAAGAAACTGAGAATCTTTAAATTATCAATGCTGTAGCTTTAAGAAAAGAGAGGATTGCTGGCAATTAGAGAATCAAACAAAGTTTTAATGATTGTGATAAACTTAAGTGAAAAGCATATAGGTAATAATTCAATAAGAAGAAATTGCTGGTGTTAGCAAACAATACAAAGTTCATCAATAAGTATTTCCTCAGAGATGTATTGAATAATATTCTTTAGGTTGATAGGAATAATCTTCAATAGAATTAGTATGCAGGTAGCAGAGAATATTTGCAAAGCAAGAAACAGTTCATAGTGGTTAAGTTTGATGGGAGTTATCCTCAATATAATTAGTGTGTATGCAGCAGAGAGGATTTGAGCAAGCAAGAAACAGTTCATTAATAACTGAGATTCCAGATAATAAATTGGAAGTTATACTTAAGATTAATGTGAGTTGTCCTCCAAGAGATCTGTATTAGAGTCCACTTGTTAAATGGTAACGTGTCCTTTCTCCAGTAATCCCCTAGCGGATGAAGCATAATCCTTTTATCTTCAAAGGTTTAGGAAGGCTTGTGAGAGAAGCTTGTGGAGCCGGCGTCTATACCCGGAAGTAGGTCCCACAATCACCAAGCGCTCTCTCTCTGGCGCGGTCTCTCTAAGTAGTGTCAGAGAGCCACGTCAGAAGGGGGCGGGGCCGGCTCCGCATAGCGGGAATGCCGAACCCGGAAGAGATACCGCATGACAGTCAGTCTGCATGGGTCTGTGTATGTGTTTCAGTCTGCATGGATCTGTGTGTGTGTCAGTTTGCATGGGTGTGTGGGTGTCAGCCTGCATGGGTCTCTGTGTGTGTGTGCATCACTCTCAGTCTGCATGGTTCAGTGTCTGTGTGTGTCAGTGCATTTGTGTGTGCATGGGTCACTGATTGTGAGTTTGTGGACCATTTAATGTGTGTGTGTTTGTCAGTGATTGCATTTGTGCACAAAGGCCAGTTTTAATAAAAAAAAAAATACTTTTAAAGTAACACTATAGTGTTAGGAACATAAACCTGTATTCCGAATACTATACTGTTCTTATTAGTAAATGTAGATTCTAACCCCCCCACCATAATTCTTTTTGTTTTGTTTGTTTTTTAAGCACCAAGACTTCCTTTGCCCTGCTTGCCTTCCTACCTCTTGCAATTTCACCAATGAGAAACACTGGTTCAATCCATTCAGGGCTGGACTGGGAGAAAAATTCGGCCCGGGCATTTTTTTAACACAGCAGCCCACTAAGAAGGGGGAGGGGAAGAGGAGGTGTGTTTTGTCATCACCAATGACAAACACGCCTCCTCTCAAAGTGAGCATGTTGGTTCAATGCTCTTCCAGGGCAGACCATGCGCAGAGCTCTGCTGAAGAGCTCTAGCATGAGAAAAAAGCTCTGTATTTGTTCTGCATAGTGAAAGCAAATTTAATAACATGCTTGCACTGTGTTTCCTTGCAACTTGTCTCTGGTGTCTCTATAAATGGATACCAGGAGACAAAAGGGCCAGGAAAGAGTATTGTGCATGTGTTTGAAGTCTGCTTGTGGTATTGCGTGTGTGTAGAGTGAGCTGATTGTGGTGTGGTATTGTGTAATAAGGTTGGTTTTAGTCATGTTGTGTTTGTGGTGTAAAGTGGTGTAATGTGATGCATATGTGACTATGGGCTGTAGAGAATGTGTGTATTGGGGATATAGCAAGTGTGTGCATACAGGCTATAGTGTGTGTGTGTGTGTATATATAGGTGATGTAGTGTGTGTTTAGGGGTGTAGTATGTGTTTGCTTACAAGGAATCTAGTGTGTGTATAGGGGATCCAGAGTGTGTATGTTAAGAGTGTAGTGTGTGTGTGTATATATGTATATATATATATATATATATATATTTGGAAGTATTGTGTATGTGTGTGGTGCAGTGTGTTGGGGGGGTTCTGTGTGTGGGGTGCAGTGTGTGTGTGAGAGAGTGCTGTGTGTGAGAGTGCTGTGTGTGAGAGTGCTGTGTGAGAGAGTGCTGTGTGTGATGGGTGTGAGAGAGTGCTGTGTGTGAGTGCTGTGTGTGATGGGTGTGAGTGCTGTGTTTGAGAGAGTGCTGTGTGTGATGGGTGTGAGTGCTGTGTGTGAGAGAGTGCTGTGTGTGATGGGTGTGAGTGCTGTGTGTGAGAGAGTGCTGTGTGAGAGAGTGATGTGTGTGATGGGTGTGAGAGAGTGCTGTGTGAGAGAGTGCTGTCTGTGATGGGTGTGAGAGAGTGCTGTGTGTGATGGGTGTGAGAGTGCTGTGTGTGATGGGTGTGAGAGAGTGCTGTGTGTGATGGGTGTGAGAGTGCTGTGTGTGAGAGTGCTGTGTGTGATGGGTGTGAGAGTGCTGTGTGTGATGGGTGAGAGAGTGCTGTATAAATGTTAGAATGGATTGTGTGTGTGTAGGGGGGTAAATAAAAACAAAAAACAGGCATTAAATTCCCCCCTCCCTTCTTACCTTGAGCCTGGGAGGGGGGGACCGGCACGCTGGCACCTGGGACTGGGAGGCAGTGTTCCCTGGTCCTCGTGGGTGAGTGAACTCTAGCCTGTGGCGCCGTGAGTTCACTCTCGCGAGATCCGGTCGTTGCCATGGCAACGCGACGGATCTCGCCAGAGGAACCCGGCGGAGCTTCAAGTTAGAGCTCTGCTGGGTCCTCCTCTCCTGGCGCCTGTCTCCCTCCCTCTCTCCCTACCAGCGACCGCATTTGGGCCGGTGAGGAAGAGCTTTGATCTCCCCACCGGCCCGTCGTGGCAAACCTCCCCTGCCGGCCTTGGCCCATGGCCACCGCGGCCCACCAGGCATTTGCCCGGTGTGCCCGATGGCCAGTCCGGGCCTGAATCCATTGTTCCTCATACAGGAGCATTGGACACCTGATGTGCATGTGTGGCAAGGACAATGCACGTCCAGTGCTTCTCATAGTTAAACAAGGCATTAAAGTGAAGGTACCTCTAGACGTATTTAACCCTTTAAGGTAAACATTGCTATTTCTGCAACACGGTAATGTTTTACCTTTTACGTTTCAACCTACAGGACCACTACATCGAGAACACTTAATTGAGATGAAGTGGACTGCATGACTCTAGTGACACTTTACATTTTGGGAGAGTATTATAATTTATATTATAGATATTATATTAATATTTATATGTAGTGTATGTGTGTGTGTGTATATATATATATATATATATATATACTGCTCAAAAAAAATAAAGGGAACACAAAAATAACACATCCTAGATCTGAATGAATTAAATATTCTTCTGAAATACTTTGTTCTTTACATAGTTGAATGTGCTGACAACAAAATCACACAAAAATTTAAAAATGGAAATCAAATTTTTCAACCCATGGAGGTCTGGATTTGGAGTCACACTCAAAATTAAAGTGGAAAAACACACTACAGGCTGATCCAACTTTGATGTAATGTCCTTAAAACAAGTCAAAATGAGGCTCAGTAGTGTGTGTGGCCTCCACGTGCCTGTATGACCTCCCTACAACGCCTGTGCATGCTCCTGATGAGGTGGCTGATGGTCTCATGGGGGATCTCCTCCCAGACCTGGACTAAAGCATCTGCCAACTCCTGGACAGTCTTTGGTGCAACGTGACGGTGGATGGAGCGAGACATGATGTCCCAGATGTGCTCAATTGGATTCAGGTCTGGGGAATGGGCGGGCCAGTCCATAGCATCAATGCCTTCATCTTGCAGGAACTGCTGAAACACTCCAGCCACATGAGGTCTAGCATTGTCTTGCATTAGGAGGAACCCAGGGCCAACCACACCAGCATATGGTCTCACAAGGGGTCTGAGGATCTCATCTCGGTACCTAATGGCAGTCAGGCTACCTCTGGCGAGCACATGGAGGGCTGTGCGGCCCCCCAAAGAAATGCCACCCCACACCATTGCTGACCCACTGCCAAAACGGTCATGCTGGAGAATGTTGCAGGCAGCAGAACGTTCTCCACGGAGTCTCCAGGCTCTGTCACGTCTGTCACATGTGCTCAGTGTGAAGAGCACAGGGCGCCAGTGGCGAATTTGCCAATCTTGGTTTTCTCTGGCAAATGTCCTACCTGAGGACGTTGAGCCCTCATACCACCCTCATGGAGTCTGTTTCTGACCGTTTGAGCAGACACATGCACATTTGTGGCCTGCTGGAGGTCATTTTGCAGGGCTCTGGCAGTGCTCCTCCTGTTCCTCCTTGCACAAAGGCGAAGGTAGCGGTCCTGCTGCTGGGTTGTTGCCCTCCTACGGCCTCCTCCACGTCTCCTGATGTACTGGCCTGTCTCCTGGTAGCGCCTCCATGCTCTGGACACTACGCTGACAGACACAGCAAACCTTCTTGTCACAGCTCTCATTGATGTGCCATCCTGGATGAGCTGCACTACCTGAGCCACTTGTGTGGGTTGTAGATTCCGTCTCATGCTACCACTAGAGTAAAAGCACCACCAGCATTCAAAAGTGACCATTACATCAGCCAGGAAGCATTGGAACTGAGAAGTTGTCTGTGGTCACCACCTGCAGAACCATTCCTTTATTGGCAGTGTCTTGCCTATAATTTCCACCTGTTGTCTATCCCATTTGCACAACAGCATGTGAAATTGATTGTCACTCAGTGTTGCTTCCTAAATGGACAGTTTGATTTCACAGAAGTGTGATTGACTTGGAGTTACATTGTGTTGTTTAAGTGTTCCCTTTATTTTTTTGAGCAGTATATATATATATATATATATATATATATATATATATATATATAATTTCTACACGGAAATTACTATAACACCCATGCATTAATATACAAGGATAAAACATACTATTTCTCTCAACTGGCGGCCAGTGATATGCTGAGATTGTCAGATTATGATCACAGACTATCACTGACACCTTGGCTACACTGTCTTCATACTATTGTTGTTATGGTGCTTGGAGTGTTCCTATAATAAAATGGACAATTTGAACTATGCATTAACAGCGTTATTCACAAAAGTGAAAATTGCTGGGAGTACAAAATGGATTCCGAGTGAATTTCGAAATTAGACCAAATTAGCCAAATTGGATAAAAAAAAAAATCTCCAATTCAGCTATGTTTGCAGTTTGGCATTGTGATGTCACACCATGGGTAGAGCGAATGGGGCAGCAAAATCTTTTTTGTCTAAGGCAGCAAAAATCCTTGCACCAGTCCTGCTTAAAACGACTCAGTACAGCTGCACTGCCCAAAATATAAGTAGAGAGATGTAAAAGTAATAATAAACAACAGGTAGTAAGTGGAGCCAGGACATGATGAATATAGGCAAGTTGACACTCTAAAACAGCAGGTTAGCTTCGCATATATACAATAGGATTGTGCAGCCCGAGAAATTCACAGTCAACCAATCCCCAGAATTGGCATGCAGGCAGGTGGGATAAAGAGGTTGCTGAAGTCAAAGACACAGTGGGGCTGAGGTAAGTCATCTCCCCAGCCCAATGTCTGTATGGAGGCCAGCATCTTCAAGCCACAGACTCAGAGGCTTTGATAGCTCAAGTCCTTCCCATATTGGGGACTACTGTTCAGCTGCCACCAGCGGCAGGCAGTCTTCCGGGCATCTGGGCGATGCTTTGGGGAGAAGTCCATGGTGGCCTTTGGCCTGGGCATGCTAGCAGCGTCATGGTTAAGGTAAGGCATTTTAGTTAAGGTAAGGCTGAGCCCGAGAGGGCACCTTTCCTCCTTCCTATTCACCTTCTTCTAACATTGATGAGTTATCGGAGACTTATGTTTCTCTAGTGCAGCCCAGAAACATAGGAAAAGCTTGTCTAGCCTTCTGAGAGATTGCTGTATGGAGTTGTGATGATACAAGTGACTTCATCTCATGATACCCTGTTTAAAGAGTATAACTCCCCTTTGATTACTACTTTGAAGTGGGTCCATGGACACTTGGGATAGAAAACCTGTTTCATAGATTGGGAGACTACATTACATAAAAATGTTTTGCCTAGGATACTGTTTTTCTTACATGACCTTCCACTCCTCTTAGCTAAAAAAGATAGTCCATAGAGAGAGCTATTGACTTCATCTGGCATAATAGGAGGCACTGTTTAGCTGGAACATGTTGTACAGAACTAGATCAGCAAGGAACAGGGTCTTCTTAATTTTTTTGATGTACTAATATGCAGCTCAGTTGGTCCAAATAGTTATGTAGCATACACCGCATGGAGAGAGGAGTTGGGTTGATCTAGAGTGCAGTTTGATGGGATCTGATATGCCTTCATTTTATTTGTGGTTGGAAAAGACTAAAGGGTTACATCTGCGGATGCTATGCCCTGCTATGACCACCTCTTTCATCTATGAGATAAGATCCCAATATGCTGTGACCTCAAGCTCCTTGATTCTTCCCCTGATTCTATGTTACTGCTCATTTTAGCTGGGATTATGTCCTTGAGATTTCAAGGGACTAGAAAATGCAGGGATCCAATGGTATTTACGCTTATGGAGGGTGGATTCCTATGTTTCAACACTTGAAATCAGTTTTCCCTTTATCAACTAGGGATTATTTTTGGCATTTACAAATTCATAATTTTTTCTAGTCTGAAGTGATCAGGAAAGTAGCTGAAAGCTGAAAGTTTTTGAGGATGAAATATCACAAAGGTTTAATCACTCTCCTCCATGTCCTGTATAATCATATCTGCTCCCACTCCAACAGCTGTGTTATATTAGCCAACAGAAGGAAGATTTGGGGGAGGAGTTGAAGGGGACATGTCGAAGGTGGCTGCTAAGGCTATTCTCTGCGTTGTCATGATTTTTGTATAAGATTTTATGTCGCTGGCACATGGCCTCAGTCCTGTAACATCACATAGGGAGATCTCCTACTGTCCTTTGTTGGAGAGGCTGTGTTCATAAAGGAACCTACTTTCACATGTGGTGGAGATGTACTAAATTAGTAATGTTCTAGGGCAGGCATTGGCAACCTTTGGCACTGCAGATGTTTTGGACTACACCTCCCATGATGCTTTGCCAGCATTATGGGTGTAAGAGCATTATGGGGGATGTAGTCAACAACATCAGGAGTGCCGAAGGTTGCCTACCCCTGTTCTAGGGGGAAGTGGGGAGCCTACTATAGGAGGTTTTCCATAAACCATTTGCCCAGTTCATGGTCGATGCTGTTCTTTCGTCCAGTACAGGAACTGCCGTCCCACTGTAAAAAATGTTACATAATAAAGTGACATTAGCAGCTCGAGGATTACTGGCAGCCAAATGGCTGGGAGATGGGGTTCCTTCAAGGAGGGAAGTTGAGGCTAAGCTTTTAATTTTTCGTCAGGTTTTTTTTTTTTGCAGTCAGATTTTTTATTTTATTTTAAGTTCGATGGGTATTATGGTTTTTTATTTGGCCTTTTTTGGGGCTGAAAAATTAAGATTTTAGAAGAAAGAAGACATCAAATGGTAAGTTTTATTTTTATTTACAGGTTAGTTATTTTATTCCCCCCTCACTATTTTTCGGGTGAGGGGGATAAGAAAACTTTTATGGATCTACAATCTTATTGCCCTGGTTAGAGGTTCTCTCCCCTTTTTTCATAAAACATGGGTCCTGTGGGCCCCAATTAACTTGCCTTTACCATGAGCTATGAGGGTATTGGTGTGAGTCTGCAGAGGGTGATAGTCTTTCTCAGGGCCGGACTGGGAAAAAAATTAGGCCCGGGCATTTTTCAATCAGAGCGGCCCCCTAAGAAAGGGGCGGGGCCAGAGAGTGTGTGTTTTGTCATCACTAATGACAACACGCCCCCTCTCAGTGAGCATGTTGGTTCAATGCCCAGAGCCCTGCTGAAGAGCTCTGACATTAGAAAAAGACCCTGAATTTGTTCTGCGCAGCGCAAGCAAATTTAATAACATGCTTGTGCTGTGTTTGCTTTTAAATTGTCTCTGGTGTTTCCACAAGTGGGATACCAGAGGACAAAAGGGCCAGGAAAGTGCATGGTGCATATGTTTGGAGCCTGCTTGTGGGATTGCATGTGTGTAGAGAGTGGTGTGGTATTGTATAAATAGGTCAATTTAATTTGTGTTTGTGGTGTAATATGTGTGGCTAGGGGCTGTAGAGAGTGTGTGTATAGGGGGCATAGTTTTATAGGGGATGCAGCGAGTGTGTGCATACGGGCTGAAGTGTGTGTGTATAGGTGACGTAGTGTGTGTAGGGGGTTGCAGAGAGGGTGTGTTTAGAGAATGTTGTATGTGTTTGCTGACAAGGAATGTAGTGTGTGTGTGTGTGTGTGTAGGAGATCTACTGTGTAAAGGACCCAGTGTGTGTGTGTAGAGGATTAAGAGTGCATATAGGGTAAGGGATCTAATGTGTATCTGGAGCGTGTGTAGTGGTGCAGGGTGAGGGGTGCTGTAGTGTGTGTGTGTGTGTGTGTGTATGTGTATATATATATATATATATATATATATATATATATTTTGACTTATTGTATGTGTGAGGGGCGCAGTGTGTGTATGTAAGAGGGGTGCTGTGTGTGAGGGTGTTTTATCTGCTGTCACATTCTAGGTTTCTAATTTTCTTTGTCTGTTAACTCACTGAGGGTTATTTTATATATATATGTGTGTGCTGTGTGTGAGTGAGGGTGCTGTGTGTGTCTGGGTGCTGTGTGTTTGGGGGGCGCTGTGTCTGTCTGGGTGGCGCTGTGTCTGGGTGCGCTGTGTGTGTCTGGGTGCGCTGTGTGTGTCTGGGTGCTGTGTCTGGGTGCTGTGTGTGTCTGGGGGGTGCTATGTGTGTCTGGGTGCAGTGTGTGTCTGGGGGGTGCTGTGTGTCTGGGGGGTTCTGTGTATGGGGGTGCTGTGTATGGGGGTGCTGTGTGTGTGAATGTATTTTTTTATTTAAATTTAAATATTTTTTTTACTAATAAAAAAAAAAAAAAAAAAATTATATCCCCCCCCCTCCCTTCTTACCTTTATCCTGGGAGGGGGGGGAGGGAGAAGATCAGTTCTCCCTGGGGGGTTGGGAGCCATGCTGCCTTCCCTGGTGGTCCAGTGGTGAGAGTGAACTTTAACCTGCGGGTTAGAGTTCACTCTCGCGAGATCTGAGCGTTGCCGCGGCAACGCTCAGAATCCCGCGAGAGGACCGGCGGAGCTGCTTGTTGGAGCTCCGCCGGGTCCTCCCTCCCTCCCTCCCTCACCAGCCGGCGCGGCCGCATCTCACTGTCTGTGGGCCGGTGAGGGAGATCTTTGATCTCCCCACCGGCCCATGGAGGCACTATGCACGGCCAGCGCTCGGATAGCGCTGGCCCTGCAGGGGCCGGCCGGGGAGATCCCCTGCCGGCCTCGGCCCCACGGCCATCGCGGCCCACCGGGCATTTGCCCGGTATGCCCGATGGCCAGTCCGGGCCTGGCCAGACTGCAGCTAGAGCCCATCATCATCCTCATCTCGTTGTAAGTAGGCAATCTAGTATATTATTCGTGGCACTAATCTCTAATTTACCTCACATTTTAAGAAACACTATAGTCCCCAGAACCACTGCAGCTTAATGTAGTTGTTCTGGTGTCTATAGCCTGTCCCTGCATGCCTTATAATGTAAACACGGCAGCACTGCAGCACTGGCGTTAGTTAACATGGCAGATCATATGGGTGGAGCATTGTGATGTCACATGGGGGGGGGCGGCAAACTTTACTTTTGCCTAGGGTGGCAAAAATCCTTGCACCGGCCCTGCCTGAGGG
>OW240912.1:98927140-99005130 GCA_933207985.1 Pelobates cultripes | reverse complement strand
TTTTTGGTGAGGCTTTACAGGACAGAGTGCTTCTCCACAGGACATGTTAACTCACGGGCAGCTGGCTCATCAAGGAACCACAGCAGCTTTCCATGTACAGGTAAGACACGTGCAGCCGGTAAGGGTTCAGGCTCTTCTTCCTGGAGGATGCGCTGCAAGCCTGTTGAACGAGGTGACCTTGCTCGGGTCCCAGGTGTACGGTTCCTAAAATATTTTGCCATATACCGTCCACTGATAGGAGGCGGGAAGGTAAACTGATCAGAACAATACTAAACACACCACAAATAAGGTTTCTCTCCTGTATGGCTCCTCTATAATGATGTAGATTAGGCGGCTGAAAAGCATTTCTCCTCGAACAAAAATATATTTTTTTAACATTCTCTCCACTTTGAACGAAATGACGTTTGGGAAGAGATTAACATAATTAAACACAGGCAGTAAAAAATACAGTTTTTAGCCATACCCTGTAACTTTAAAACTACACATCCCATCTTCATAATTACATATTTGGAATCAGCACACTTAAAACATAAACATAACCAAAAATCAGCCAAATCCATCCAGGGGTTAAAAAGTTGGCTGGAGGTCCCTTTATGACCGACCGCAAGCACATTTTCCTGCCCAAAACAGTTCCATAGATTTGGGCTGTGAGGTCGGTCTATTTCAGGCTGAAAAAACGACTAAGTCCCATCGCGAATGGGACTTAGTCTCTGCAGCTGAAATAAGGCTGAAAAAACGGCTGAAAAAAAGACTAAGTCCCATCGCCGAATGGGACTTAGTCTCTGCAGCTGAAATAAGGCTGAAAAAAGCGGCTGAAAAAAAGACTAAGTCCCATCGCCGAATGGGACTTAGTCTCTGCAGCTGAAATAATTTCCCATTTACTGAACCAAGTGGGAAATAGCCAGGCAGGCACAAGGGTTTGCACCAGGTCTGGGGACACAGGGGACACCGTCTGAAATGGGCCGTGTCCCCAACAAGTCTGGGGACACGGCCTTAAAGGGGCAGTGTCCCAATCTTCCTGATGTCCCAAAAAAGGTGTTTAAAGGGCCAGCACCAGTCACATAAAGAGTCCATAAGCCCCAATATGCCCACCGACGGTCTTAAAGGGCCATACACACCAAATAAAAGTGCATACATTTTCACAATCTCCCAGGGGCCATAGTCATGCGGGAGGAGGCTGGCAAATAGGCTTCTCCACAACCCAGGGAAGCAGGGCAATTTGCCATTTAAAGGGCCGTTACAAATAGCAGTTTGTAACAAGGTGTCAATCCATATCTGCCAAGTGACCCGATGTAGGGGGAACAGTCCCTATTTTGCTCTGTGTCAGTGTGTATCAGGGATCCTTAGGACAGGTGTCAATCCATATCTGCCAAGTGACCCTATGTTGGGGTAACATTCCCTATTCTGCTCTGTGTCAGTGTGTATCAGGGATCCTTAGGACAGGTGTCAATCCATATCTGCCAAGTGACCCTATGTAGGGGGACCAGTCTCTATTCTGCTCTGTGTCCGTGTGCATCAGGGGCTCTGAGGACAGGTGTCAATCCATATGTCAAGGTGTCAATATGTCATATGTCAGGTGTCAATCCATATTCATTGTGATTTAGGAATGTTAGGTGATTTCTGCCCTTTATGGATTAAAACCAGACTCTGCATCAACTGTGTAATTTTCCATGGGAGTTTTGCCATGGATCCCCCTCCGGCATGCCACAGTCCAGGTGTTAGTCCCCTTGAAACAACTTTTCCATCCCTATTGTGGCCAGAAAGAGTCCCTGTGTGTTTTAAAATTCGCCTCCCCATTGAAGTCAATGGCGTTTCGGGCGGTTCGCCGGTTCGCGAACATTTGCGGAAGTTCGCGTTCGCCGTTCGCAAACCGAAAATTTCGGGTTCGCGACATCACTAATGATAAACAAATATAAATATATAGAAACATTAAAACATACTGTAAACAACATATTGATAAATGCTCGGAAGAAACAAAGGCTTAGCAGCTATCATATGAATAATTATATTTATATTGAGTTTTATACTTAGCTTTGTATTTATTTATTTATTACTGGTATTTATAAAGCGCCAACAGATTCCACAGCACTGTACAATTAGTGAAGAACATATAATATACACAGACAAATACAAGAGGTAGAGAGAGCCCTGCCCGTAAGCTGATATCTAGCCATTGGAGCTCTTTTATACAAAGTGCTTAGCTAGGGTTACAATTCTGCCTAATATCCTTTTGCAGAGTTTCCGATGTGTGGGCTTTTGACTACGATGCCTTCACCTTTTCCCCAGAAGGGGTTACCTTCTCCATATCCTGACATACAAAATCCGATTCCTCCACGGTTTTCTATCCGTATTTTCCCAATTCCGAAATTATGTGTGGCGTCTACCCTCTCTTGTTACTCAGCCGGTACCGCTTCTCTCTGTTCCTCTCCCTCTGGTCAACTATTGGTTTTGTACGTTCGCCCCCATTCTCCAGTCTCAACCACCACCCTGGCATGTTGGATCAGATGGTTACTCTTTTTAGAGGGGGTCAAAGCTTTCTTTTTTTGGGCGCATTCAGTCAGGGGGATGGCAGCCTCAGGTGCATTTATGACAGGTGCTTCTCTACACTATATCCTCAAATCCGTGGATTGGTCCCGGGAGTAAACGTTCCGCAATTTCTACTTCCGCCTGGCTGTGCACACTTCCTTAGCCTTACTTGTTGAGCATTAAAATAGCAAAATATGAACCCTCCTGTCATGTTATAAAATTGTAGATTATGCTAGCTTTAGTGTACCTATAATTTTAATTTTATTAATGACAGGAGGTGAATATTTCCCACCCTTTCTTTTGCTTCATCAGGTCTTCTGGACAGAGGGGTGAGTACGTTTGCAGTTCTCTTATAGCATGTCTGGTTTTTGTTCAGTTAGTAAATTTAACTGGTTAAACTCTGAATTTTAATCGTCTAGGTTGCATGCATTTAGGAGTCCAATTCTCCAATTAATCCCTCCTTTCGACTCTTTTCTTTCATTTCAGTTTAAAAGGCCTTCCAGTGTGGAGATTCATGTAAGTTCCTGTTAATCTTGGACTCATTTCATCTCATCTGAGACTTTATTCCAGTTCGTTCATCAGTTCCCATTTGGTTAGTTTCGCAACCAAAAAGAGGAAGAGCTGATTGGGGGAGGGACTTTTATTACCTGTGTTCCTGTTTTCTGATTGGTTTATCCCGTTACTATGTGAAAGTTATGCTGCTATGGAGCTTAAGTAGAGAAAGTGTCAAGTGGTAAAACCGTAAGTGAAAAGTCAGCACTGCGGCCCTGGCGCTCGGGAGAATCGAGGGAGGTGGCTAGCAGGCTGTCTCCCATGATCCCCGAGCAGGCCTACACACAGAAGCCAAGGCAAAAGGGGAAAAAAAGGGAGAGGGAAACAGACTAGAGGCAGGGAAGGAAATACCTAGTGAGAGAGCTAACAGGCTCAATAGCATAGAATAGATAGAGTAGATATACAAATCCAAATTCAGCAAGAGGAAAGGAATGAAATAGTGGACAATAATAATTTGAGCAAAAGAGTAGAGATACATACATGTATATATATGTATATATATATATATATATATATATATATATTGTGATACTTGTTTGCAGTTAGCACGGTCCTCTAGGGTAAACAACAGGCACAGTCCTTTGGTTTTCATATAATCCAGGCAATTTTATTGGCAAGTCCACACAGCAACACAACTAAAACATAAATGTAACAGGTTTCCCTTTAAACAAAAACCTAGCTCGTCTGAGTACTGACTGACTTTTAATATCCCTCTCTATCATGGGTTAAACTAACAAAAATTTATCTTATTAGAGAACAACACTGCACTCCAACACTCAGTCACCTTGACTGCTTTCCTTTCTGCACTCTCGGTGCTCCAAGCCAGCCTTGACTGCTTCCTTCTGCACTCCCAGAGCTCAGTCTCCTTGACTCTCTCACAGGAGAGAACAGCGTCTCTCCTTCCTGCTTCCAGGGAGAAAGCCAGCAATCCCCCCTTTACCTGCCTAGCAGGGAGGGGTTTATTCCCACTGCTGCAGCTGATTATCTGCAGCTGAGCAGTGGGTTGGAGACAGATCAAAACTCTGGCCTGGAACCTATTTCTCCTAGTTGTATGTAAACTGCGGAGTGGAGCATTGGCCCACCCTGCTCTCCAAATGCTCCACCCCAGGGGCCCATAACTAAACTTTGGTTTGTGTTGACTACAACACATACTACACATACTCCCCCTGGGGTTAACTGTTCTAGGCCTATCTGCCTTCACTTTATCACAATATATATATATATATATATCCAAAAATTAAGTAAAAATTAAGTAAGCAAGGCACTCCTCCTTCGTAGCAATGATTCTATATAAAGACCCCAGGAGGGTCGAAACGTTGATTCTTGTGTACTTCACAGCTTATGTATTTTTTATAATACATTAAATAATTTTGTTTCACTAAACTGAAGACCCAGTGTGCTCCCTGGATTTCCTTTTCATATATATATATATATATATATATATATATAATTAAATTAATAATCCCACAGCCACCCACTAAGAGCAGGAGGCAGTGGTTACAAATCTTTGTATGTTTGCATCAGTTTGCAATGTCTGATAGACTCCTCTATTCCCATGCTGCTCTAATCATATTTGTAACTGGGCTACCAAAAATAATCCTGTCTCATCTAATTCTCTACTAGGACATTATGGGCATGGATGTATAACTTCACATCTACAGGATTAGTGATTTTTAATAAAAAGTGAATGGGATCTTTGTGAGCATGCATACTGACCCATTTGTGGGATCTGTTCTCTTGGAAGGAAGAAAGAAAGAGAAAGCATTCAAGCATGGGCAAAAGTCTTACAGTTAATTAAAAAAAAAAAAAAAAAGACATGAACAAGTTTGCTTTATGGTGCATTGTTTTTGATGTTATGTATATTTTACTTTTTTATAATCTTGATTTTGGATGGTATATGTATATAGTCTATATAGCTCTGTGATATGAAGATGTGTTAATTCTCCATACTGTAGAGAAGGCAAACTAGAGCTTTAAATAAACAATTATTTCTGGCTTAATGCAGTACAAAAAGGATCTAACAGGCACACTAGCTACTGAAAAGATTTATTGCTTTCTTACATATGTCACTACATTCCAGGCACTGACATTTTTACTCATCCATCAAGCTAAAGTATACACAGTATTTATATCTACAACAACTCCAGCAAATCTGTTTGCTGCTCTTTATATATATAAAAAAACCTTTTATGCTAGAGATTAATGTGTAAAATGGCTTTCAACATTTTAGACTTATGTTGTGAGGTTTCTGACCAGATTTAGTCTATAAGATAAAATACACATTTACTCTCCTACAATTGTATTCCACCCTTTTTACTGCATCACTTCCAATATCCAACTAAAAATTGGATTTTATGAAGTCACGGAGGCGAGTATTATGATGCACTCTTTCTTAACTTCCCTCAGCAGCAAAGAAAAATATAAAATTTAAATGGCATGATAATAATAAATAGCATGAGAGGTATATCTTCCTAGCGATAGGGACAGCCAATCAGATTCCACACTCCAGCTTAACAGGCGATGAGGAGTAATCTACTTCCAGGTCCCATGGTTTTCTTAACTGTGGGATCTTTTAAATCTTTTAATTCTTTATTTTGACAGTATAGTTGATGTTTTTTAATTATACTATTACTAATTTTCAACAGTATTAATACACTAGTTTATTCTTGGTATAATTTGCTTGTATATTTATTGATTTATGTTGATTTATTGATTTATATTGATTAATTAAAATTGATTTAGCGATATTGTGTATGCAATTGCTTGTTTTTTCTGGACCACTCTGAGCCCAGTTTTATAAATAGGGTTCAGGGCCGTCTTCAGGGATTTCTGTTCCCTGTTCGGTGCTTTCGCGCCCTTTTTCGTGAGCCTTTTACTGTTCCAACCACCACACACTGGATTTGAACATGAGTGTGTTTCGTTCAGGAGTTTTTCAGGAGTTTTTCCAGCGAATGCAGCGTTCAGGAGTTTGTTCTTATGAAAGCAGCATTTGGGAGCTTGTTCTCACGAAAGCATATGGTGCCTTATACATATAGCTATTTTTTTTTTTTTCTGTGAATGCTCCAATAGACTTGTGTTCATTTCCATGAACAATGTAAGTGTGTTTTGCCGCTTGCAGCAGCCATTTTCTTGTCCCCCCCCCCACGTTTTGACCCTAGTACTGCCACCAACTGCCGGAACTGAGAGTTGAGGTTTAGTTTTAGTGGCGGTTGGACGTCTCTGGTATTTGTGAATAAATTTCGATTGTATTCAACTCCTGTGAGCATTTTTCCTCCCTTTTCTCCCTAGATCCTTTATTTGTGTTAATCAACACACTTAGTATAATTGTCAGTTCTTATTTAAAATGCAGTCTGACAAAGATGCCTCAGCATCCTCTGGGTCTACTGCACCCATTCAGGTTGCTTTTGATACCTTTCCAGGTAGATCTGGAGGCGGAGCAGAATTCCCCGCTGACTTTGATGCTCCTGCTGAAATGCAGGCTTTGATTGATAATTCAATATTGAAAGCCATGACTAAGGCCCTGATATCTGCTATGGGGGTAATGTCTGACTACCTGTCACAGACAATTTCACAGGCCCTACTACAGGCACAGAGATCGGCTCAGCCAACCACTACTCAGGCATTGCCTTTAAAGACCTCTATGCAGCCTCATTCTAGCCCAAAGCTCTCGCTAAGGTTAAACACTCCTCATTATAAGAGATGGACAGCATTACACCTGTCACAGATGGCACAAATATTCTGTCTTTCTTCAAAAGAGCCACTAAACGGGCAAAATCGGCTAGATTACGGAAGAGGGCAAAAGCCTAATTAGACTCTGAGTCAGATCTGTGATATTGAGAAGTAGTACTATATGGACGATTCAGAGGATCCATCGGATCCTGGTTCTGACTTTGGAGTCGAGGAATCTGACCCTTCCCAGGATACTGTTATGGTGAAACCTGCTAAAATTGATTTGGAGCATGGGGCTTCAGGGAACAGAGGTACGATTTTAGTTTCCATGGCAAACCTCTATTCGACCCCAATGAGCTGCGCCACCCACGGTCGGCAGAATGGTCTCCCTCAGACCATATAGCCAGATTTATAGAGTCACGAGTATGCAGGCCTTTGGATAAGGTGACTAGAAACAAATTGAGGGCAGAATGCCCACTCTCTACATTCCCAGAGGGCGCTTGCAGAACACCTGTTGTTGATCCAAAAATAATTAAATTCCTGGGAAAGATGGGCTGGAAACCCAATAAGGGTCTAGATTTCTCTTTACGGAACTGCCAGGATAAAGTCCTGAATATCTTGGGACAAGCAGCCAAGATTTTTGAAGTGGTCAAAGATGACCAAGAGCTAGATAGTGTCACCATTCCTGATTGGATTCAAAGAGTAAAGAGTAATTTGCCTAATTGGCAATGTCAATACAGTTATGGCCACAGAGCATCACAAATCTATGCTTTTAAAAATTTAACATAAATTGGTTAATAAGACTCTGAATGAGCTGGGCCCTAAAGCCAATGGTCTCCTATTTGGATACAATTTTCTCAAAGAACTCTTACACACATCTACTGCCTTGGATAAAGCCAAATCAAATATGCGCAAAGTTTTTAACCCTAGGGTTTTTGCCGGGGCCGTCTGTCTGGCCGTATTACCAGAAGTTCTTTAGGCAGAATCAAGGCTCCTATACAGGGCGGGCCAGTTTCCTGGAACACCGCAATCCACCTGCCTTCTTTCCACAACATGGTCAACCCTGAGTTGCCCATGGACCACGAGGCGCCCCTTGAGGACGACGACCTTATGGTAAGTTCTCTCAATCTACATTCTTCCCTGTTGGTAGTACGGGGCAGACTAATTCTGTGAAAGGTTATACCATAGATTTCCTGTCCCTGCCAGTGCAATATTCCCCATCGAGGGAAATATTTTTTTCCCCACAAGATGCAGACCTTGTCACCAAAGAAATATTGGATCTGATGCACAAGCAAGCCATCATAGAAATTCCAATGTCTACTCATTGTGAGCAACCTCTTCCTGGTTGCCAAAAAAGGCAGAGGTGTCCGCCCAGTGATAAACCTGAGACAGCTCAACGCATATGTAACCAATCACCATATCAAGATGGAAGGGATACATTGTGTGCAAGATCTTCTCCAACCATCAGATTGGATGGCAAAGTTGGATCTACAGGATGTTTACCTCACCTATGGCATTACAATACCAAGATTTCCTGCAGTTTATTTGGCAAGGAAGGAAATGGAGGTTCACATGGCTCCCATTCGGGCTGTCTTCAGCCCCATTGTGCTTCACCAAACTCATGAAGCCCGTGATCGCGCTGTTACAGTCGAGGAATACGTCTGATTATATACTTAGACAACATCCTCCTCATGGCTCAGTCTATTTAACCCCTCAAAACTCATCTGTACTTGACATTGACTCTGTTACAGAATCTAGGCTTCCCAATCAATTGGGAAACATCCATCGTGTCTCCTACACAATACATAGAATTTCTGGGTCCCATCTTAGATTCTACTCTTCAGGCCCTGCATCTTCCAATGTCAAAACTGACCAATATCAGGAAGGAAATCAGGTGCACACTGGCGGCACCTCAACTTACTCTCAAACAATTGGCGAGAATAATCGACATATCTGTTACACAGGGCATATTTGTTACCGCGGAATATATCCCGGTCTCTTCAACACCACAGAGGATTGGTATTCACGACACCTCAGAGATTCCAGTGATTGGCATTTGGATACCAATCCCACTTATATAAAGTCCCACTTATATAAAGGGTTAGGGTTAATTAAGCTCACATTCCAAAAAAAAAAAATTAGAAGCAAAGAGGGTCTCTGCGTGTATTGTGGCAAAAATGGTCACTTCAGAAACCATTGTTCTTCTATGCCAGAAAACTCTCACACCTAATTCCATTTAGGGGACCGGTCTGGTGTGCTATAATCCCTAAATTGCCTCATTACCAACTGTCTCTTCCAATCACCTTAGAATGGGTTTCTGATATCAGTCTTATTGATTGATTCTGTAGCTGCAGTGAATTCTATTGACTCTTTACCAATTTTGTCTCCAGACCGTCTATCCCCATTTATGTTATAGAAACACCCTTGGCTGTTGAGGCTATAGATGGTAGACCTCTTCTTTAAGTGACACTATAGTCACTAGAACAACTGCAGCTTAATGCACCACTAGAGGTGCTTCCTGGGCCAGTGCTGTACAATATGCAGCACTGACGTTCAGCGTCTCCACACTCCACTTAATTCAATGCATCTCTATAAGTAAATGCTCTTTTGCGCAGAGCAGAGTTTTGCTGTGCATGTGCAATTGCCCCCCAATGCTTTCCTATTTCCTATGGGAAAGCATTGGATTCCCTGAGATCATCACATTTGATCATCTCAGCCAAGGTGGGGGAGCTGGGACGGAGCCAATCATGAGGAGACCTACGGAGCACTGGAAAAAGGTGAGTAAATTCACCTTTTAACATGGGTTAGAGGGCTGGAAACCAAAAATGTGCTTTCACACCTATATTGTCAGGAATAAATGTATGCATTCCTTACACTATAGTGTTTCTTTAATAATAATTTTACTCATTAGACACAAATATTACTATGACAAAGATAAAATCAAATTCCAAATCATTTCTTCTCCATTCTCTCCTGCTGTTTTAGGTTTTCCTTAGTTGTATGTACACAATCCAACCATTGATTGGGTTACAGAGCAAATTATGACTTGGGGTACATGCAGGGGCTCCTGTTTATCTACAGTAAAATCTGTATTGAATGTATATACTACCACTCCTCCACTCTCTACTGCTATTCCTATACAGTATCAAGACTTGAAAAAAATATTTGACAAGGGAGTGACCAACTAAACTAGGGAGTGATCAACTAAAGCTGCTACCTGTGCCATGCCTTCCAGGGGCAGGCGTTTTCCTCTCTCTCTCCCAAAGAGAAACTGCTTACAGATGAACACATACAGGAGTCATTACAAAAATAGTTCATTAGATGTTCTTCTTCACAATCATTTAATACACATAGCAGACACTGTGAGTACTTGGTTATGCCATTTGGGTTCTGTAATGCTCCTGCTGTGTTTAAAGACATGGTCAATTATGTCCTTGGGAAGTACTTAAATAGTTTCATCATAGTTTATCTTGATGACATTTTTTTACACTCTCCCAATCTTGAAACACATCATTCCTATTTACTCACTGTTCTAAAAAAAGCTTCTAAAGAATTGATTATTTTGCAAACTGGAAAAGTGCTTATTTGATCAATCCAGTGTTCAATTCCTAGGCTACGTTGTTTCGGGAGAAGGGTTCCAGATGAACCTAAACAAAATTAAAGTCAGTATTGGCCCCTCCCAATTGGGTAAAGGCTGTAAAGGGATTTGTGGGTTATTATCATAGATTTATTCAAGGATTTTCTAAAATTATTACTCTTTTACAAGCATAAATAAAAAGTTGAAAAAAGAGAATATAGGGGGGTGCAAATAGCATGTACAATACTTTACTGTATATTTACTGTAGTGAGTAAATCACTTCCTGATTATCCTATAATATAGACAGTAAAAACATACATAGTATAATACTGTTATATAAAGTATGAATAATCAATTCAAAGGTATTGGGTCACTCACATACAGAGAGCCACATAGAGCTGACTCTGGCTTCAATAGCGGATGAATAATAAGCTTATTCCAGCTTTCTCCACCAGGATTACTCCTTTCTGGTCCTTCAAATAATTTTCAGGATCTCCAATGGGTTAAAATATATAAACTTTACTATGCATAAATCATCATACAGATAAAAAACAATAAAAATACTATATAGTAAAAAAGTCCACAGCACTAACGCGTTTCGACCTCCAGGTCTTTGTCAAAGTGTGTGGTCCATAATGATCTTCCTCTCTTTAAATAGCCTGGGAGTTCAATTTGCCGCTGTTTACCGGCGTTTTGTACTTCAGCGTCACGTGACCTTCATTCCGGTCACGTGATTCTGACGTCGCGTCACTTCCGCGTCACGTAATTTCCACTCCGATCACGTGACTCCGTCCGCCCATATCACTTCCTGTTCTTTCGATCTTCTCAATCAAGTTGAAGATGTCACTTCCAGGCTGTCAATGTCCCCTACATGTTACTGGCAAAAACACACTGGCGCCATGTTTAAAGTGGGAAAAATTACATTCTTTTAAAATTGTTCATATATATTAAAATTTCTAATATAGCATAAAATAACCAATATAGTACATCAGTATATTTTCAAATTAATATACAAAAGAGACATTTATCTACATCATTACTTTAAACCTTATAATATCTAATATGAGGAGGGGAGTATTCTTACAGTAGATTCTGTTTATGTTAAAAATAGGTCATCTTCTAACCTAACAAATAACATTATAAATATAACTAAAACATATAAAAGATAAATTATGAATTTTCTTATAAAAAATTCATATAGGAATCTTGAGGAGGCAAAGACAAATTAGGTAAAATATTTCTCAAATTTAACAAACTTATAAAAAAGGGAGATATAAAAATGTATTAAAATAAGTTCCATTAAGAATATAAATAAGATTAAAATAATTTGAAAACGTAATCCAAAAGTGGGAAAAGAGGGTGAGGTTTAAATGAGTGCTGCCATCTCAAAATCAACATTGCGTAAGCCAGGAGACAATTTTCTTTTTTTGATAAATTAAAAATTCTTATCTCCTCATCATTTTTCCTTTTTGGTCTCTCCAATTTCTTTCCACCTCTATTTCTCTGTCTTCTGTATCCCAATGTCTCCTTTTTGTTGCTATAGGAGTTCTCATAGATGGTTCTCTCCAACTTTTTCCTAAAAAAGATTTTTCTACATTCTCTCCCAAATTTTTAATGGGTTCAATTTGATTGAATGTAGTAATTAATTTTTTCTGTGGAGGAGATGATCTTTCATAATTGGCAAACTCTCGCCAAGTTTCCCTTCTTTGTGGAGTAAATGATCTATCATACTGATTAGGTGTTCGCCACATTTAAATTGGCTTTTCTCTATATTGGTCATCTCTCCGATATTTGTTTTTCTTTTTTACTTCTATCCAATCATGAGTTTGATTCTTACTCCTAGAGGTTCTCTGTGCCGGTATTCTGATATTTTGATGGTAATTCTTTATATCAGGTCTATAAGTTTTTTGAAAGTTTATTTTAGGTTTCATGAATTTAGTTAAATTTGTTTTTTTCCTTCTACAGTTTGTAGCATATCTCCTGTGAATCCAAAAATGTGATTTATTTACTCACGTGTCCTTGTGGACTAAAATATATTGGGAAAACATCCAGGTGCCTAAAAACAAGGATATGTGAGCATATTTACAATATCAGGAGGTTTTTTTTTAAAACACAATGTATCTACACATTTTTTAAATTGACATGGAGGAGATCCCTCTGGACTCCAATTTTTGGGGATCCAAAAGGTTGAAACCCATTGGAGAGGGGGATGCCTAGAATCGACATTGAGCCGCTGCGAGATGAAGTGGATATTTAATTTAGACACCTTGTCTCCTGGCGGACTCGATGTTGATTTTGAGATGGCAGCACTCATTTAAACCTCCCCCTCTTTTTTAACTTTTGGATTATGTTTTTAAATTATTTTAATCTTATTTATATTCTTAATGGAACTTATTTTAATAGTTTTTTACATCTTCCTTTTTTTATAAGTTTGTTAAATTTGAGAAATATTTTACCTAATTTTTCTTTGCCTCCTCAAGATTCCTATATGAATTTTTTATAAGTAAATTCATAATTTATCTTTTATATGTTTTAGTTATATTTATAATGTTATTTGTTAGGTTAGAAGATGACCTATTTTTAACATAAACAGAATCTACTGTAAGAATACTCCCCTCCTCATATTAGATATTATAAGGTTTAAAGTAATGATGTAGATAAATGTCTCTTTTGTATATTAATTTGAAAATATACTGATGTACTATATTGGTTATTTTATGCTATATTAGAAATTTAAATATATATGAACAATTTTAAAAGAATGTAATTTTTCCCACTTTAAACATGACGCCAGTGTGTTTTTGCCAGTAACATGTAGGGGACATTGACAGCCTGGAAGTGACATCATCAACTTGATTGAGAAGATCGAAAGAACAGGAAGTGATATGGGCGGACGGAGTCACGTGATCGGAGTGGAAATCACGTGACACGACGTCAGAATCACGTGACCGGAATGAAGGTCACATGACGCGGAAGTACAGAACGCCGATAAACGGCGGTAAATTGAACTCCCAGGCTATTTTAAGAGAGGAAGATCATTATGGACCACACACTTTGACAAAGACCTGGAGGTCGAAACGCGTTAGTGCTGTGGACTTTTTTACTATATAGTATTTTTATTGTTTTTTATCTGTATGATGATTTATGCATAGTAAAGTTTATATATTTTAACCCATTGGAGATCCTGAAAATTATTTGAAGGACCAGAAAGGAGTAATCCTGGTGGAGAAAGCTGGAATAAGCTTATTATTCATCCGCTATTGAAGCCAGAGTCAGCTCTATGTGGCTCTGTGTATGTGAGTGACCCAATACCTTTGAATTGATTATTCATACTTTATATAACAGTATTATACTATGTATGTTTTTACTGTCTTTATTATATGATAATCAGGAAGTGATTTACTCACTACAGTAAATATACAGTAAAGTATTGTACATGCTATTTGCACCCCCCTATATTCTCTTTTTTCCACTTTGTATTTGAGTGCCATTTGAGTGATTTTTTGAAATTGGGGTTGTTGCTATTGACGGTGTGAAGCGCCAATCCACCAATCTTTCTTGCTGTGTTTGTATTCTATAAATAAAAAATAGTTGATTCTTGAAAATGGTCTGACGAAGCTAAACAAGCTTTTGATTCCTTGAAACAAGTATTTTCTTCTGCCCCAGTGCTCAGATCTCTGTAAGCCTTTTGTTTTGGAGGTAGATACAACTGAAGCATACTCTCTCAAAGATCTTCTCCAAATACTCATCTGCATCCCTGTAGCTTCTGCTAAAAAATATTGACTAGAACAGAGAAACATTGCGATCTTGATAATAGAGAGTTGCTGGCAATCATAATAGCCTTGAAAGAATGGAAACACCTTCTTGAGGATTCTGTAATACATATGATGCTTTTGACAGACCACAAGTTCCACCAGATAGAATAGTCATTAACACTAGAACTGTTCTTTCAAGCAAACTTATGGAGGACATTTTAAAGGCACAATCACATGCACCTCTAAACTTACTTAATGGGAAATGGTTTGTTCTTATCAAGGAAAGAGTTAATGATCTTGACTATCTGCATGGTACTAATACCATGCAGGTATTAATAAGACTGTACGTCTAGTGTTCCATGAATTTTAGTGGCCCTCTACTAAACAGAAGTCAAAGACTATGTTTCAGCCTGTTCCACTTGTACTCAAATCCAATATCCTTATTAAATACAAATATGTTATCCCAAATAGGAAATATAAAGTAAATGATAATAATGCCAGTAGCACAAGAATTCTAATCAATAGCCTTCCAGTGTGAGACACTATAATACTTACATTGCAGGGTTAAAGTCAACTGTAGTGTCTGTCTTCCTTACAGCCACTAGAAGCACTTCTGCGGTATCAACTGGGTAATGAGGAAGCTTTCAATGCTTTCCTCTGGGGAGCATTGGACTAGAGCTATTATGGAGGAGACGCGATATTCGCATCCTTTTGGCACAACCTGGCCCAACATATGCAGCAACACACACAGCAGGAAAGTCAGGGCGCACCGAAATGGAGTCAGCACAAAGTACCTTCAAAGCCTACTAAGCCAGGGACTTAGCTCCGATCTAGCCGACCCCACAAAGCTTCCTCACCTGCTAAACCTGGGACCGATGTAGCCGATGGGACTGCAGTCTCTTCTTTCGAGCCAAGGGCCAAATTGGTACCACCTAATACCCACCGTCCTTAAACCTAAAGGAGCGCCTGAGTCCTGGTATACCCAAGGGCCCACGATTCTACTGCATGTAGCAGGGGGACCAATGGACACAGGACAGTGACTCTCCTCACAGCCTGGGCTCGAAGACCTGCATGAACACGGCACAACAGGCTACATGCCAGGAACGTCATTGTCACTTGTTGGTTCCCGAGGTGGAAGGAAATAGCATTATTTTTACCACAGAAAAGGACGTCCCACATGCTTGCTACTCGGCCCTAAAGAGTTATATTACTCCTTTGCCTGTATCAATCACTCTAAATCAGTACCCAGCGGTAAACATAAGATGTTTAGCATGCTATATAATCATTTATTTTCATTTTTAATATCTACATAGTCAGTCAATCCAGCTTGTTTCTCATATGTCTTTTTGTCTCACCTCTGACTATCTCTCCTACTTATATGCTATAAAAATGTGCAGTATATCTGAAAGTCACTTCAATGATTTAACTGTCAGTATTCACTATGTTTGTGATTGCTGTTGTGGCTCAGCAAGCTTGTTGTTATTCTTTGCATAACATAAATTAAGATTGACAAAAACAAAAAAACACACCAAAATATAATCACTTAGTGCAGTGCTTCAAATAAACTTTACACATGTGTATGCCAAAAGTATAACGGGCATAAATAAAAGACAGTACAAAGTCCAGAGCCTTAAATATATATTTAAGTGTATGTGGGGAGCATCTACAATGATAAAATCACCCTGGACTGCATCCAGGATGGCCCTCAGAGCTCGGAGCCACAGTGGAATGCATCCAAGATGGCCACCATGACTGGAATCATGGTGGAATACAAGACAAAATGGCCACTGCAAACATGCTTCCCAGCTTTCAAAGCAAAAGATGTCCGCCAGCGGAACCCGGAAGTGAGTAAATCTCATTCCTCCAGTTCAAAATGAGGCCTGGAACACATCTCTTAAATATTTAGCACCAAAAGGAGGCATAAAATGCAAGTCAGTGGTGCTAACTGAACTTCTCAAGGGTTCTTAAAAGGACATTCGTGTATAGGGACATTTATAAGGAATGAGGAAGCCTACTAGGTGAAACGTGTTTCTTTTAAACTGTACCCTGAGGATTTTAAAATTTCCATTGGCGTTTCTTTTGCATTTGGATAAGGGAGACGTCCCCCCAAAAAAGTGGATGCACTGCGATATCAAAAGAGCTCAGAAGGGGGCGGAGCCTGACCGGGGAGCTGAACAGACACGATATCTGTGGGCTCCCGATCCTGAACCCAAATACCAGCAAAAACTAGGGGAACCCGTCTAATATTGAACCCCAGCCTACCTCACCCTGTGCCACAGAAGTTGAGGAACCGGGGAATACCTTACACGACCTGATCGCTCGCAGGGAACCCAGATTAGAGGATCGAGGCCTACATCTCACAGAGCAAGGGAGAGGCGGCCTCTCTCTCTGCACACTAAAGCATGCAGCACCCGCAGTATCGGGCTGCCCCCCCCTTGGGACCGGTGGGGGTTATCCCGGTCCCAATCAACAAATCCTGTATACTCACACGGCCTGCAAATGAAGCCGACAACCCACACTATGTGCCAAACCAGCAGGCCGCAAGCAGCACTAAAATGGCGGATGCTCAACCTAACGAAGACCATGCGCTGCCAGAATACCGGCTTAGCCCAGACGAATCCTTAAACACTCGCCTGCAAAAGCTGCTTGAATACTTCTGGGTGAAGGTGGAAGCTCGACAAGCTGCCACACAGATATGGGCACAGGCAAACCGGGGCGCAAAGCAGACACGAGAAAGCGACAGCCGGAGAGATCCCAGGGGACCCCCGGGCATAAACCCGAGAAATCTGACAACCTCTCAACAAATGAGCCCATCCGGGCTTAAGGCCCTGAGGGGCGAAGCCCCGAGATATCCCCCACACAGGCGGAGGCCCATACGCCGCAGGCGGTGGAACACCATCACAGCCCCCAGACCTACCCCAATGGGGAAGGGCCCGACCTTTAAAAGACCCTGAGCCCGTGGAGAAACGATACTGGCCTTACAACAATCGCGGAGCAGGGGGGTGAACCCAGCTTATCCCTGGCTGCCCGCCACCATCTGGACTTACCCAACACAGCCGCTGCAGCTCCCACCCAGAGGTATAGGATGACCCAGCGGAACGCAGGCGGCCTACCTTCACACAGTCACCAATGGACGCTGTGCAGTCGGGCTGCGAAGCCGGGGCAAGTAAAACCCAAAACGGGACTTTTTTTTCTTCATGCACCCTTTACCCTGGGTTAGCTTAGGCCTCACCATGAACAAACTGAGCCTCTCACACGTCCGACTAGGACCGAAGCAGCACATAGCTGGTTAAATGTTGAGTGCCCACTGTATTCCGGTAGCTCACCCTACCCTTTCTTGCTCAATAGTACAAGCACGGTACAGCATCTGATCTTAAGGAGGGGGTGGGGAGAGGGTTAACTTGCTCAATGATTACTATCTGCTTAATGTTTAATGTTTAAAATTGTACTTGCTTGATATGTGCCACAAACCCTCATTCCTACATACCACAGCACACGTAACTTGAGGAGCAAAGACAAGCCCTCAGTCTAACCTGATGGGTGACACCAAAATCTAACGGAAACTACTGCATGCACAAAGGGCACAACTTACAGGGCAATATCGGGCACAGGCTGGCCAGTTCATGGCACGACAGAGAGGCACATCCCCACAGCATAAACTACAAGCGACTCACCACAACTCTCACACACCTGTTATATTTACGCCTGTTATCACACTGAAATCAAACTACTCTTACTAATATTACGACACACTCACTAGCACTACGTTAACAATTAACTAATATTATGCCAATCTAGTTTGTCAGCTTGAATAACATAAAAATGAGACAGTTACTCAAAGGAGATGTTGCACTGTGTTAACGTAACCCTAAGCTGTAAAAAATGTACATCCCCTTGTTTTTGTTCTGTACCCCATAAAACAAATGTCTCAATAAAAAATAGATTTACAAAAGAGCTCAGAAAAATAGCTCAGGAACACATGTGTGTTTTTCCAAATTATATTTTTATCCTGAAATGTCTTAAAGATGTACTACACTACATATTTTCATCTGTGTATGTCCCTGAGGTCCCTGATCACATTACCAGACAGACAAAAGACCTAATACCAGGGAACTACATTACGGTGTGGAATGACTGTAGAACGATACTTAAGACGTGGGGCCACCTATTCCTCACCTGGACAAAACGGATAATTGCTTTTAAAATGTCCATACTCCCTAGACTACAATACATATTTATGACTTTGCCCATGAAAGTCCCACAAACATACTTTGCAAACAATTCAAAAAGATGTTGGCACATTCATATGGGCCGGAAAGAAACCGAGAGAGTCGCGTAGATTGCTGGCGGCACCATTGACAGAGGGTGGACTAGCGTACCGGATGTGCAGGCTTACCATCAGGCTACCATACTAGCATCGGCAATGCCGCACCTCATAGACCAACCCCCTCCTCAGTGGGTGAAGCTAGAAAAACACCTGATGGAACCATATGAGATTCCACATGTGCTATGGCTCCCGAAACCGCTTAGACCACCAATGATGGACATTCCAGCACAAATCACACTACTCCTGAGAGTCTGGGACCTGCACAGACACAAGCTGAGCTCTAACCCCCGAATCTCACAGGCCACGCCACTAGGGGCCCTCACATACTTCATCCCCACGTTCAACACAACGCCTTGGCAAGAGAGAGGCATCGGGACTCTAACCCAAATTCATAAGGGAGGTAGGCTCATAGACTTCGACAAAAAACATACGACATACCACCAACATCACACTTTTCATACAGACAATTATCATCATTCCTCCACGCACATACTCCTAAAATCACCACACAGAATAGCCCGAGCCCTCCTACCTACACTTTATGGGAAAACTTATGCATAAACCATAAACTCCCCAGAGCCTGCAGACCTCTATCTACCTGCTACAAAATGCTCCTAGACTACAGTCCACTATAAACAGCTACACCAGCGATACAATGGGAAAGGGAACTAGGCAGGAACCTCACCAAACAGCAATGGGAAGAATTGGTAAACTCCCCTAGGAAACTGATTAAGTGTGCGACACTCATTGAACAGCATATGAAGTTAGTATACAGGTGGTATTTGGTCCCAAAAAAACTACACAGGCTCTATCCCTCCAGCTCACCAAACTGCTGGAGATGCACCAAGCATGTTGGCACCACCTTACATGTCTGGTGGCAGTGCCCACTGATACAGCCACTCTGGAGGGCAGTACAGAGAGTGCTTAAAGAAATCACAATCTCTGAACCACAATATGACCCAAGCACATACATACTACTAACACTACCACCAATGACCCCACAACACATGAAAAAACTGACATACCATCTCCTGCTCACTACCCAACGAGTAATCGCGAGGGCATGGAAATCCTGCAACACCCCCTCCATAGAAGTAGTCCTAGCTGAGGTGGACAAACAACCACTCCATGAGAAACACCTCCACAATATATGCCCCCCACCCCCCACGAACACGACATTAGCTACATGGGAAAGCTGGGATAAATGGAGGCTAAAACATCCCCCCAGACAGCTAGGAGCCCCAAAGCTCAGGGGATACCTGAGGGGATGTAGGAATGGTATAACAGAAAGGAGATCTAGACAAAGCGCACAAAGCAAAGGGCAGTATTAAAAGATAGGAATGTATTCCATGTTAGTCCTCCTGAAAGGAAGACAAATGCTTGTATATCGAATTGTAACTAAGCTCACTCTGAATTGAGGCTCCCCCTCCCTACCCCTTCCCCCATCTTCTTCCTTTCTGTACCCCTCCCCCTCTCCCAATTTCCCTGTGTTGACAATTCATAATGAAAACAATAAAAATTGTCAAATTTAAAAAAATATATATATATATATATATATATTCGTAAACATATTGATACCTTATTGGATGTATGTGATACTTATTGTGTAACACTTCTTTAATTGGAACTCAACTGCAGAATTTTCTGAGTGCAGGAACAATAAGTTTCACCTCCTTTTATACTGAAGTGAAACAATGGTGACTGTATCTTTAAATAAATAAGCAGGAAAATTGCAAAGTTAGTTCCAACTTGAATAAGATGGAATAATTTATTTAATAATGAAGTTGGACAGGCTTGCAGTTTGAATAAATTGATATTGGTAGGAAGAATTAGCCTTAGCAACAATCCCTATTTGTTAAGTGAGAGATTAGAGAAATTAAATACTGTAAATAATTGATATGACTTGGTTTCCTTGGCAAAAAGATTTACTTAACTTAGAGGCAGTCTGGCACTGGAAGGGTTAATTCACCCAATGTAGGAGAAGATAGGAGTCTCTTTTAACAAACTGAAAATCAGGAGTGGAGAGAAAGGAAGTCCGGTTTTGCAAGCCGAGGTCTGGAAGAGGAGAAGGTAGGAGTCCGTTTACAAGCCGAGGTCTGAGAGAGGAGAAGGTAGAAATCCGTTTACAAGCCGAGGTCTGGGAGAGGAGAAGGTAGAAATCCGTTTACAAGCCGAGGTCTGAGTGAGGAGAAGGTAGAAATCCGTTTACAAGCCGAGGTTGAGAAGTGGAGCCGGTAGCATCAAGTAGAGCAGCTGATCTCACTGCAGCACCTGAGTGAATAATCCAGCCCTTTGAATCTGGCGCGGTCTTCCTAAGTATCGTGGAAGGACCGCGTCAGAAAAAGGGGCGGGGCTAAGCGCCGTGAACCCGGAAGTGGGTTCCGGCGGCAGCATGAATGTTAGAGTATACCTGACAATGTATAAGCTTTTCATTTTTGCATGATACAGGAAGCATAATTGCAGAAAACATTTTTCTTATACTTTATCACTTTTGGTATACACCTGTGTAAAGTTTATTTGAAGTGCTGGACTAAGTGATTATATAAATGACTAGAGGACACTCTAGCGTTAAGCAAACACATTTGTTTTCCTAGTGGTATATAATTCCTTTAATAACTACTGTTACTCCCTTAGAGAAATGTTTGCATCTGTCCTGCAAAATTCCCCTGCTTTTTTATCGAATGAGTTTATATCCAATCAACCTTTAAAGGTGTGAGGAACTACCAGAGTAATTTTTACTTTCAGTATTTTCATCTGCTTTGCAAGACTAACAACGTCAATAATAATAATACATTGAACAATAAAAATAGTTAAACAAAAGCAAATAGTATATCTTACAGTAAGCTCAAAAACACCTGTGAGGTATCCCCTACACCTACACCTTTAAGCATATAATACACAAACACATTAGGTGGAGCTAAAAATAGACTTCCCTCTCTTCTTAGTACAACCAGCAATGCTGAAAAGATAGAGGGGTATATAATAGTACAAATTATCTTTTTAAAAACATACACATATGTGGATTTTATAAAACACACTCACAAGGATGAGCAATATACTAGACTTGGCTCTGGTGTGGGTATCCCTAGGATCTTTTCTGGGTGATCCAAATCCCAAAGTGATCCAATGTCCTCTCAGAAATTATAGGTTGCGGGAGTCAGGTAGGGTAAACAAATGTATTTCAATACAACAGTAAATAAAAAATTGAGCTTAAAATAATGTTCAAACATTAACCAAGATGTGGCTTCCTCAGTTGGTAAAAGTAGTACTGCTGTATCCATGTATTCTCTTATATTCAGCTTTTTAATCATTTTTGCAGTCTTTTTCTATCCGGTGGAACGCACCATGCATTCCACCTGTCCGTCGGTGTGTTCTTCCTGTTGTTCTACGTCATATCCTGTCACGTGAGCAGAATCGGCACATTTGGAACGCACTTTGCGTTTCATCCCTCTCTATGGATTGGCTGAAATTGTGAGTGTGAAGGAAAGTCTTTAGTGGAATGTACCATGCGTCCCACCTTTGTTTTTTTTTCTCTTCCTTACTAGCTGTTGTATATTATGAGTTGATTTTACATACAACTATTAAAAATTATTATAAATTATGCTAATGCCCTACATAGCATAAAAAGAATAAACAATAAATATGTTAGAAATGTGATAATTTACTTGTATTATTATATAGCATCAATATAAAGGGGAATATTAAAGATGGAAAATACACCCAATATAAATCTACACAGATGCATGATTATAAAGAAGTTGGATACCTCTAAGTGAAAAGAAAAGGGGGGAGGACTGTGTGTTTATAAAAATGCTTTAATAATTATTAAATGTATTATTAAAGACCAGCTCACCTGTTTTTCTAAAAATGTAATTTACATTTTAAAATGTCCTTGTAACCTCATTTATGTAGGATTAACTACGAGATGTCTGCATATTAGAATTGCAGAACATGTAAGAAATATAAAAAAGGGCATAGAAACACATAGTGTTTCAAATAATTTTAAGACCTGCCACAATAATAAATAACAACCCAAGAAATATCTTCTTCTGTGCTATCAAATCAGTTCAGAAAGATTGGAGAGGAGGAGATTTTAATAGGAAAATAGGTGAAGAAGAGATGAAATGCATTTATAATTTTAAAACACATACCACATGGTCTCAATCGGGATTTTGAACTGTGTCTTTTCCTATCGTAATTCTATGTGCTTATGTAGACATTTTATACAATTTTTATTTGTAAATAAATAACACTACTAATATGCATTTTATATGTATTTTTAAGGATTATAAAGTACCTTCACATTATAATTTTAAAGCATTTTTATAAAAACACAGTCCTCCCCCCTTTCCTTTTCACTTAGAGGTATCACCATATCCAACTTCTTTATAATCATGTATCTAAGGAGATTTAATTGGGTGTATATTCCATCTTTAATAGTCCCCTTTATATTGCTGCTGGATAATAATACAAGTCAATTATGAAATTTCTAACATATTTATTGTTTCTTCTTTTTATGCTATTTAGGGCATTAGCATAATTTATAATTGTTTTCTAATAGTTCTATGTAAAATCAACTCTCACTATACAACAGACAGTAAGGAAGAGAAAAAAAACGAAGGTGGAACGCACAGTGTGTTCCACTAGAGACTTTCCTTCACACTTGCAATTTCAGCAGATCCATAGAGAGGGATAAAACGCAAAGTGAGTTCCAAAGGTGCTGATTCCGCTCACGTGACAGGATATGACGTAGAACAACAGAAAGAACACACCGACGGATAGGTGGAACGCATGGTGCGTTCCACCGGATAGAAAAAGACCACAAAAATGATTAAATAGCTGAATGTAAGAGAATACGTGACACAGCAGTACTACTTTCACCAACTGAGGATGACACACTTGGCTAAACGCGTCTTGGTTAATGTTTGAACATTATTTTAAGCTCAGTTTTTTATTTACTGTTTTATTGAAATACATTTGTTTACTGATTCCTGCAACCTATCATTTCTGGGAGGACATTGGATCATCTACATATCATGCACTTTGGGATTTGGATCACCCAGAAAAGATCCTAGGGATATCCACACCAGAGACAGGTCTAGTATATGGCTCTATCATTGTGAGTGTGTTTTATAAAATCCACATATGTGTATGTTTTAAAAAAAATAATTTGCACTATTATATACCCCTCCATCTTTTCAGCATTGCTGGTTGTACTAAGAAAAGAGGGAAGTATATTATCAGCTCCACCTAATGTGTAATAAAAATAGATAGACTGAAATAGAATTAGTTAGAATTTTCTCCCAATGTAATAAAAACATTTTTCCCCAAATGTATATTTTAGGTTCAAAAATAGTTCTTTATAATAAGCACTATTAAGGAGATATGTCTAAATGTGGAACATTCACCTATATAAGCAACATAGAATGTTCTGGGGTTTTGCCCCACCAAGGTGTATTGTATATATCCCCTCCTTGTTCTAGTATTCAAAGTGTTACACAAGGATCAAGAGCTAAGTAATAAAAATAAAATTAAAAAGATTTAAAAAAGTCTCTGTACATTTTGTATCAACTTCTTCTAATGTCAGATTAATTCTCCATAAATACCTTACTGTGTGTTTTGCATGAACAAATCCGGTTTAGACATATTTATTTTGTTTTAAAGATAGGCTGTTGACTCCATACTGTTCCAGTTTACTGCAGAGAAATATAACATTCTTTATGCAAATAAATTCAATACTTTTACAGGGATAGTTTTTCATGCAGTTAAAGACCATTTGTTTTAATAATAATCAAACATAGAAAAAAGGCTGAATTTGTTCTATACTTAATTTTATTCCATTTGCTTGCAGAGAACATGCTACTTTTCTTACTACAGGCATAATTTATCTACTGAAAAGCAATTATTCTGAAAAGATAAATGCACAAACTTGTATTTGCTAAAAGCATCAAAGTTCTGCTTTACATAACACAAAAAAAGAACCGAAAAAAACGAAAAGCCTTAGAATTCTAAAAATAAAAACTAAACCAAATCAACTTTTAGTAAAACTTACTTGTCAAAAATTATACTGCAGAGTTTAGTTTCAGCTGTTTAAATAGTCATTTTTTCCCCTCAAACTTACCTTAACAGTGATGAATGAGAAACTGTCATCCTACCAAAAATAATAGCTAGAAAATATATTTGTTGACAGCTGACTATGTTTTCCAGAGTTCATTATGCTTTGGAGATAGCTTTTTCACATTGAAATTCGCCAGATTGGTTATGTTGCCTTTTTAAGACCGTATGGTAGCCCAGGAATAAGAATTACCCCCATGATGGCATACCATTTGCAATAGTAGACAACCCAAGGAGTATGTCCAGTCTTTTTTAGTAGCCACTTAGTCACAAACACTGGCCAAGGTTAGCGTTAATATTTTTGTGTGAAAAATGCAAAAAACTAATTTGAATGCCAATTTTGGCCAGTGTTTGTGACTACTAAAATGACTGGACATACCCCATTTGCAATACCTTGACCTGTCTACCTTTGCAAATGGTATGCAATCATGGGGATAATTCTCATTCCTGGGCTACCATAGGGTCTCAAAGGCAAAGTAACCAATCTGGCAAATTTTAATGTGAAAAAACTGAAACACAAGCCTTATATTTGACTCTGTAAATTTTGAAAACACCATAAAACATGTACATAATGGGTACTGTTATACTCAGAAGACTTCGCAGAACACAAATATTAGTGTTTCAAAACAGTAACACGTATCACAACAATTATATTGTCAGTGTAAGTGCCATTAGTGTGTGAAAAATACAAAAAAATTAAACTTTCACTGACGACATCATTGTTGTAATACATTTTATTGTTTTGAAACAGTTATATTTGTGTTCAGCTAAGTTTCCCAAGTAGAACAGTACCCCCCCATGTACAGGTTTTTTGTTGTCTTGGAAAGTTACAGGATTAAATATAGTGCTGGCAAATTAAATTCCCTGGAATTTCTGCATGGGTTGTCAGGCAGGTCCCGCAAATTGTAATTAATAAAATGACCTAATTATGTAAACATATTACATAAATATATACCTAGAATTAATATATATAATTTTTTGTATTATTTTTATTTATATATAGGTATATATATATATATATATATATATATATATATATATATATATATATATATATATATATATATATATATATATATATTTATATATATATACACATATATATATATATATATATATATAGTGATATATATGTTTATACTTATGTATATAGATATATATATATTATTTTTTTCTATGTGTATTTTGATATCAATATATATATTAATATCCAAATACAGTTAGAACAAAATTACACATAGGCTGCTCACTGTTTAATAGACATGCCCCTATTCGCAGTATAGCGAGTAGGGGCATAATTTACTAATACTCAGTAATCTTTGCTGAGTATTAGTAAATTTGGCTGAAAGACCAATTTAAGTCTTTCAGCCTTTTAGTAGATAGCTCCCTAATACCGTGGGAATTAGGGAGTTATCCACTTATTCATTCCTGTCATTACACTGACTGGCTAAGTAATTTACATTTTATATGATTGTATGTTACTTGATTGTTGTAAGTATTGCAAATGCTTACAGCTGAATCCTGGCTATGTTTGTATACTTTTTATTTAAAATTGTATACAGTGTAACATTCTTCATTCTTCCACTGGGTAAGTATATTAGTTCTTAGGCAATGCTGTGCTTTGGCACTTCTGCACTTCAGAACTTCAACACTTTGGAAATTCGGTAATTTTGGAACTTCGGCACTTCAACCATTCGGCAATTCAGCAATTCATCTATTCGGACATTCGGACATTCGGAAGTACCCAAATGTCTGAATTGCCCAAAATTCATCGGAATTCACATTTGGACCGAAACAAATTGCACATGTCTAATGAGATGTTAACATACCATTCGTTTCTGTGAAATCACCTAGCTTGCTTTAATTGAGGATTCAGTTAACAGGGGCACACGTTTATCTTGTGTATTTTGAGGACCTCATTTTAAATGATTATAAGTGGTAATTCAGATATTTAATCTTGATATTCACTCATAAAAACTTTAATTCATCTCTGTGGTTACAGCGAGGATTGAAATATATTTCATCTCCTCCTGACTACACAAGCAAGACGAAGGTCCTCTATACTTTTTAATATCACCTTTTTCTAATGATCGTTAAAACAGACCCGATATTGTAAATGTCCATATATAGAGATTTAATTGCTATGAAGTTTAATGTAATTGTTATGAGACTTTTTTTCACTTATTTATTCAGGACAGACAATTGCCTAGCTTTAAATAGTGCATACATAATTTTTTGTTATCAAGTATGATCAAGTGTTGTCTCAAGTATTAAGTCATAACAGTTATAAATGTATACATGTACTTGGGCATTTAATAATATATTTGAAGGCAGCTGGGTACCATAAGATGTAGTTTCATTTTCAAAGTATTGATTATGTATACAGGTACAAAGTACCTTCAAATTTCTTGTTTAGCCACTTTATCTAAAGTTTATACGTTGTGGCAGCTGCCTTCATATATTGGGTCTGCATGCTATTTTAATGACACATTTTTATAATGTCAGTAAAATTGACACTTTTTCCATCACTTTTCTTCACACTACTCTGGTGATCTTATAAACAGTAAATAATCACCAGAAAAGAGTATTGGTCCTATCTGATAGACAGGAAGGTTATATAATGATCTCCTAAAAATGGCATATAACTTCTCAAATCCCAGTGGATTAACCCACACCCAAGGTTAAAAATTACTAAAATGAATATAAATAGCAAAAAGAAGAGATCAAATTGCTGATACCAGGAGATAGTTATTGCCACTTATCTTTCTGAGAAGGATGTATCGTTACTTCCTAGTATAGACTTAATTACAGAAAGGGAAAATTTACTAAATAACGTTATGCAATAATAAGAACAATAATACAATTGATAATATCAGAAAAACATTTGTAAAAAAAGTTACTGTAGATAAAAAGTATATAACAACATCAAAAATAAAATAGTCCTTAATAAGTATAAAACGTAAAAGACTAGCCAAATGCTTCAAAGTGAGTCTTTAGAGTCAATTAGGCTGTATGCTCCTATATGAATGAGGCTGAAATCCCTTCTATTGTGAAAGGAGGGAAAACTAACCAATAGGAACAAATAAGTTGATCTAGTGACACATTGCAAAAATATACAACAATGTGATACACATAGAAAATAACTTCATCCAATATGTTAAAAGAAATGTATCGAAGTATAGTGAACTTCTCTACATAAGGATCAAAATTGTGCAGTCAGTAGTATAAACCTTTCCACTCCAGCGTTGGTCTTTATAATAAGAAGAGTAACAGTGTATCTTCCATAAAGACAAAATTTATTGGTAAAAGTAAATATCATAAAAAATATTATAAAAATATACACTGATGGCTACAAAGTATAGGAACCTTATCCGGAGTTTCACCACCTTCAGTTCAAATCCTCTGCCGTTTGCTGACTCCCAAAAGCCGGCTTGGAGACAGCTGCAGAGTCCTGTGTGTTCAGAAGCTGAAGGGGAGACTTGCCGCGTGCGTTCCACTGCGATTCACTTTGCGTTCCAATCAGTCTGTGTTCCGGTGAAATGCAGCCTTACGCGTTTCGTGACGACCTGTCACTTCATCAGAGGAATGCATCTTACATCTAAAGCTGGATATTTATACACTATGGGCTTATACATCCTATTAACCCTTGTGTTGTTTAGTTTCTATATTATACTACAGTTTGATCACATTTATAAAGGAAAGTTTTATAAACATATCAATAATAAAAGAAAACAATAAAAACTCCATTTTTGTGTTATACATAACTTCACAATAAAACATAATTAATCTTAAGGATAATAAAATATAGAATATAACCTTCAATATATGTATAGTACCTAATATTTAATGTCAAGTTTAAAAATAGAAAAAAAAAAAAGAGATTTAAAAAAGAGAACCAAAAAGACAATGCTGGGATTGTCTATTTTTAATATAATGAGTATAAAATATAGTACCATCACTATTATAGGAGTAATCACATTTTCAAAGTGAGGTCTCATAAGCATATCAATAATAGAAGAACATAATAAAAAAAACATAATAAAAACTCCATTTCTGTTTTGTACATCACTTCACAATAATACATAATAGAAATATAACCATCAATCCTTGTATAATACCTAATACTTGATATCAAGGAGAAAAAAAAAAAAACTTTAAAAATTATCATAAACATTGTCATAAAAAATAATCCTAAAAAATTATCATAAAAAATTATCATAAAAAAGCATTCAGCTCAAAGTCCAGATTCAGCCCTTTCTGTTCTAGAGTATCCAACTGGAATATCCACTTAGCTTCGGCTCTATCTAAGGATTTTTCTAGGTTCCCCCCTCTCCAGTGCAAATTGATTTTTTCAATTGCCATAAATTGTAATCCTTCTGGATTACTTGAATGTATGGTCTGATAATGCCTTGAGAGGTTGTGTGTTGGGAGACTTTTCTTAATATTCCTAATATGTTCAGATACCCTTGTTTTAAACATACGTTTGGTTCTGCCAATATAATACTTGCCACAAGGGCATATTAGAAGATATATAACTCCACAAGTGTTACAGTTCAGATTTTCTTTTATTTTAAAAATTTCTTCAGTTGTTGGATGTTTAACCCCTTAAGGACGGAGCCAAATGTACACAGTGTGAACGAAACAAAATGTAAACAAAACCTGGCATTTGCGCTACATGTCTGTCCAACCGTAATACACCTCTTTCATAGTAAATGCACCCACCCTTATTATATATCATTTTATTCAGGGGAAACAGGGCTTTCATTTAATATCAAATATTTAGCTATGAAACATAATTTAATATGAAAAAAATGGGAGAAAATAAGATTTTTTTGATTTTTTTAGTTCTACATGACATTTTAACTGTCAATGTCATAATACTGTTTGCTTTTACTGCAATAAAATACACATATTTGTATTCAGCAAAGTCTCACGTGTAAAACAGTACCCCCTATGTACAGGTTTTATGGTGTTTTGGGAAGTTACAGGGTCAAATATAGCACGTTACATTTGAAATTGAAATTCGCCAGATTGGTTACGTTGCCTTTGGGACTGTATAGTAGCCCAGGAATAAAATTTACACCTATAATGGCATACCATTTGCAATAGTAGACAACCCAAGGTATTGCAAATGGGGTATGTCCAGTCTTTTTTAGTAGCCATTTGGTCACAAACACTGGCCAAAGTTAGCGTTAGTATCTGTTTGTGTGAAAAATGCAAAAAAACGCCAATTTTGGCCAGTGTTTGTAATACCTTGGGTTGTCTACTATTGCAAATGGTATGCCATCATAGGGGTAATTTTCATTCTTGGGCTACCATAGGGTCACGAAGGCAACGTAACCAATCTGGCGAATTTTAATGTGAAAAAAAATGAAACACAAGCCTTATATTTGACGCTGTAACTTTTGAAAACACCATAAAACCTGTACATGAGGGTACTGTTGTACTCGGGAGACTTCGCTGAACACAAATATTTGTGTTTCAAAACAGTAAAAAGTATCACAGCAATAATATTGTCCGTGTAATGCTGTTTGTGCGTGAAAAATGCAAAAAACGTCACTTTTACTGGCGATATCATTGTTGTAATACATTTTACTGTTTTGAAACACTAATATTTGTGTTCAGCGAAGTCTCCCGAGTAAAACAGTACCCCCAATTTACAGGTTTTATGGTGTCTTGAAAAGTTATAGGGTTAAATATAGTGCTAGCAAATTAAATTCCCTATACTTTCGGCATGGGTTGTCAGGCAGGTCCCGCTAATTGTAATTAATTAGGATACCTAATTATGTAAAAATATTACATAAATATATGTGTAGAATTAATATATGTATACTACATTCTATAATATACACTTTTTACTATTTATACCTTTATTATGGCAGGATTCCTATCAAGTAAGCTGGACAGTAACATTTGGTGCAAGGATGCAGACAATGTGTTTTCAAGTACAGAACTTAATTCCAGTTTGACCACACCTAATGTTAATCAATCATTTAACAAACTCCATCATATATATATATAATTTTTTAAAATATTTTTATTTATATATAGGTGTATATATTTAGTGATATATATGTATATATTTATGTATATAGATATATATATTATTTCGTTCTACGTGTATTTTGATATAAATATATATATATATTAATATCACAATACAGTTAGAACGAAATAACAAACATCTATATATTTTTTTATTATTTATTTTTAATTATTTTTTTAATTTTATTTTTTTTACGTATTTACATTTTTTTATATTATATATATATATATATATATATAACAATAATATATATATATATATTTAATCAGTATTAGTCTACGTGTAATTTGATAGTAATATATATATAAATAATTATATATATTAATATTTAAATACACTTCGTGTATGTGTAAATGTGTGTGTGTGTGTGTGTATATATATATATATATATATATATATATATATATATATACTTAGATCATATATATATATATAATATATATGATCTAAGTATATTTTATATTTAACTGTAATTTATTTTTTTTTTACTAATATTTTATTTATTTTTACAGGACAGGGGGCAGAGACAGTGTCAGCCAGTGATTTTACATCACTGGCTGACACACAGGATCAGTGATCACAGTGACTGCCTGTCACTGTGATCACCTCCTGCAGATTGGGTAATTGGCCACAGGGGGGAGTGCCTGGGTGGTACAAGCACTCCCCCCTTCCAATCTGCAGGGGGATCTGTGTGCCAGTTACATGTGTCAGCCAATAGGCTGACACATGTAACACTGATCGCAGTGACAGGCTGTCACTGCGATCAGAGTGCTCTGAGATCGCAGTGACAGCCTGTCACTGCGATCTCAGAAGGTGCAGATCGGGGTCACTGACCCCAGGGGGACTGCCTGGGGGGCCAGGTAAGTCCCCCGACCGCGATCTGCACGGGGTAGCCGCTGGCCACGTGTGTCAGCCGATTTGAAATCGGCTGACACACGTTAAAAACTGATCGCAGTGACAGCCTGTCACTGCGATCAGTGACTGCAGATCGCGGTCACCGGCCACAGGGGGGGTTGCCTGGGGGGCCGGGCATCCCCCCCGACCGCGATCTGCAGCGGGCGAATAGCGCCGGCCACATGGGCGGCCATTAAAGTGAGGGCGTACTATTACGCCCGCCGGCGTTTAGAGCCGGCTCCTGCAGGGCGTAATAGTACGCCCTCCGGATTTAAGGGGTTAAACTCAGAGATCTTGGGTCTTTGCAATGTATTATTCTTGCAACCCATGCATTTGCAACATTTATGAAATCCATTCTCAGTTCTTATTTTTATTTTTTTCTTCTTTTATAGTAGGAGCAATCATTGTTTTCAAATTGGGTGCCCTCGAATATATTACTTTTGGTTTACACCCCAGAATGTTGTCCAAAACTGGATCTTCTCTTAGGATATTCCAATGTTTATTCAGAATTTTCTTAAGTTGAAAAGATTGGTTGCTATATTGAGTAATAAAAGTAGGAGTTTCCATATTGTTCTGAGGTTTCTTAGTTCTACTTAGTAGAGTCTCTTCTCTAGGGATTTCAATTGCTCTCTTCAGTGCATCATCTACTATGTCTACCGTATATCCTTTTTCCAGAAATTGCTTTTTCATTTCATCCATTTGGGATTTACATATTTCAATTTCTGAGCAATTTCGTCTGATTCTTCTAAACTGGCTAAATGAAATATTCTGTAGCCACGTTTTTTTATGGTAACTGTCAAAGGGTATAAAGCTGTTACAGTCTACTGTTTTTTTAAATGTTTTTGTGTGGATAATGTCCTCTTTGACGTAAATCTCTAAATCCAAGAACTCTATTTTTTCTTTTGAATGTTGAAAGGTGAATTTTAAGTTGTATGGATTAAAATTTAAGTAGTGCTTGAATAGCTTTATTTTTGATGTTGTTATATACTTTTTATCTACAGTAACTATTTTTACAAATGTTTTTCTGATATTATCAATTGTATTATTGTTCTTACTATTGCATAACGTTATTTAGTACATTTTCCCTTTCTGTAATTAAGTCTATACTAGGAAGTAACGATACATCCTTCTCAGAAAGATAAGTGGCAATAACTATCTCCTGGTATCAGCAATTTGATCTCCTCTTTTTGCTATTTATATTCACTCTGGTGATCTTGTTGGCACTTATTTATTATAGAAAGAAAATAGGTAGAGAGAGTATGTCAGGTTGCTTAGCGAAAATGGGGGGTAACCCCTAGTAACTGAAACAAAAGAGAAGAGAAAAATACCGAGAACCCCAGAGGGTACAAAAGGTCTAGAGGGTACACCTATGGGTATCTAGTATTATTATAAAGCAACCCTTATCCAGATTAAATGTAACTTTTAATGATATATTGTAAAAGAAGGCACAACAGCCACAATATATAAAATTGTATATAAATAGTATCTAAAGTTAGTATAGACTGGGAGAAGGAGAAAGGAGGTTTAGTGTAAATGTACAATCGAATACAGAAATATCACAGTATCTAAGCGTAGCACAGATATATCAGGGAAGGAAAGGGTTAATTAGTGAACTAAACTAATAGCTCACTTAACTTTCCGCTATTAATCATCCAATCCCACTGTAATAGTTTCAAACCCCCCAACTCGGCTGTACTCGTATCCTGTCTAACTCCAGATTTCTAGTAAAATATCTAAATCTATTATAAAGTATAAAGAAAAAAGTATGTGAAGGGTGGCTGGTTCGGAGCTAAATAATAGTCACAGCTGCAGCATCGTCCCTGTCTCTCTCCTCCACCCTTCACTCTAACTAGTCCCGACGCGCGTTTCGCCGAAAATCGGCTCTTCCAGGGGAACGCTAAGATACTGTGATATTTCTGTATTCGATTGTACATTTACACTAAACCTCCTTTCTCCTTCTCCCAGTCTATACTAACTTTAGATACTATTTATATACAATTTTATATATTGTGGCTGTTGTGCCTTCTTTTACAATATATCATTAAAAGTTACGTTTTATCTGGATAAGGGTTGCTTTATAATAATACTAGATACCCATAGGTGTACCCTCTAGACCTTTTGTACCCTCTGGGGTTCTCGGTATTTTTCTCTTCTCTTTTGTTGGCACTTATGTTTTATCTTGGTCCGCAGTGGTTTCCATTGAGACGCTTACCATGTTGCCGTGACAACGGCGCATGGTGGTGTCATCACGCATGGACTGCAGGTCAACGTGAGTTCACACAGGTTTTGCGCGGTGAATAGAAGGGAACACCGGGTGTTACTCACTTCACCTGGGAAAGGTCCTTTATCTTAATTGATATGGGTATATATTTGTAGTATTTGCGGTATACAGGGAGTGCAGAATTATTAGGCAAATTAGTATTTTGACCACATCATCCTCTTTATGCATGTTGTCTTACTCCAAGCTGTATAGGCTCGAAAGCCTACTACCAATTAAGCATATTAGGTGATGTGCATCTCTGTAATGAGAAGGGGTGTGGTCTAATGACATCAACACCCTATATCAGGTGTGCATAATTATTAGGCAACTTCCTTTCCTTTGGCAAAATGGGTCAAAAGAAGGACTTGACAGGCTCAGAAAAGTCAAAAATAGTGAGATATCTTGCAGAGGGATGCAGCACTCTTAAAATTGCAAAGCTTCTGAAGCGTGATCATCGAACAATCAAGCGTTTCATTCAAAATAGTCAACAGGGTCGCAAGAAGCGTGTGGAAAAACCAAGGCGCAAAATAACTGCCCACGAACTGAGAAAAGTCAAGCGTGCAGCTGCCACGATGCCACTTGCCACCAGTTTGGCCATATTTCAGAGCTGCAACATCACTGGAGTGCCCAAAAGCACAAGGTGTGCAATACTCAGAGACATGGCCAAGGTAAGAAAGGCTGAAAGACGACCACCACTGAACAAGACACACAAGCTGAAACGTCAAGACTGGGCCAAGAAATATCTCAAGACTGATTTTTCTAAGGTTTTATGGACTGATGAAATGAGAGTGAGTCTTGATGGGCCAGATGGATGGGCCCGTGGCTGGATTGGTAAAGGGCAGAGAGCTCCAGTCCGACTCAGACGCCAGCAAGGTGGAGGTGGAGTACTGGTTTGGGCTGGTATCATCAAAGATGAGCTTGTGGGGCCTTTTCGGGTTGAGGATGGAGTCAAGCTCAACTCCCAGTCCTACTGCCAGTTCCTGGAAGACACCTTCTTCAAGCAGTGGTACAGGAAGAAGTCTGCATCCTTCAAGAAAAACATGATTTTCATGCAGGACAATGCTCCATCACACGCGTCCAAGTACTCCACAGCGTGGCTGGCAAGAAAGGGTATAAAAGAAGAAAATCTAATGACATGGCCTCCTTGTTCACCTGATCTGAACCCCATTGAGAACCTGTGGTCCATCATCAAATGTGAGATTTACAAGGAGGGAAAACAGTACACCTCTCTGAACAGTGTCTGGGAGGCTGTGGTTGCTGCTGCACGCAATGTTGATGGTGAACAGATCAAAACACTGACAGAATCCATGGATGGCAGGCTTTTGAGTGTCCTTGCAAAGAAAGGTGGCTATATTGGTCACTGATTTGTTTTTGTTTTGTTTTTGAATGTCAGAAATGTATATTTGTGAATGTTGAGATGTTATATTGGTTTCACTGGTAATAATAAATAATTGAAATGGGTATATATTTGTTTTTTGTTAAGTTGCCTAATAATTATGCACAGTAATAGTCACCTGCACACACAGATATCCCCCTAACATAGCTAAAACTAAAAACAAACTAAAAACTACTTCCAAAAATATTCAGCTTTGATATTAATGAGTTTTTTGGGTTCATTGAGAACATGGTTGTTGTTCAATAATAAAATTAATCCTCAAAAATACAACTTGCCTAATAATTCTGCACTCCCTGTATACTGCAGTCATTCAATCCTGATGAAGGTCACTGCGAGGACCGAAACGTCAATTTTTTCTTGTCACATGGAATAAAACAGCATTTTTGATATTTGGAAATCCGAGAGTGTAGCCTGTATTTCTATTTGATTGGTACATAACAGGATCCCCTGCAGGGACTAGCACCCAGTAATATTACCACTGTGTTATAGCAGTAGGCAACTTAAGCGTAAGTGCAAGGACACATGTACTTGATATAGATATAGATATATATATATATATATATATATATATTTAATCAATATCATTCCAAGTGTATTTTGATATTAATATATATATATATATATATAAATAATTATATATATATATATTATTATTAAAATACACTTAGTGTACGTGTATGTATGTAAAAGTGTATATATATAGAAAGGCCATTAGGCCTGAATTTGTGGGAGGAGTAAGTGCCCTACTTAAACTCTGAGCCCCTGCTCACCTCTGCCGGTTAAGTTGATTGTTGTATCTCCATAGCAACCAGCACTTCCGGTCCGAGCTTCCCGCCAAACAGCTCCAGTCTACAGCAGCAGAGGTGTCCAGCTGAATCCTCCGTCCGTTCTGCAGCCCTTCTACCCGGCTTCTCCCCAGTCGCTGTATCTGGCTTCCGGTCACGAGACCGACACGCTCACGTAAGCTTGTGAGGGAAATAGATTTCGGCTATTTACCTCCGTTCAGGCATAAAAACGTAGGGGTAGGCTCCCTTTTGCTTATAAATTACCTGTTCGTGCATACTTACCCGTTCGTGCACTTTGATGGTTCGTGCGTATAAAATTAGTCGACCGCTGGTTATACTTATGTTTCATGGGTCCTTCATGCGGTCAAAACTGCCGACCTTTGTTCGTGTAAACTCTGGTTAATTTCGTTAAAATTCTTGTATACTGTTCATTCATACGAACGAACTATGGATATGTATACTTACCCGTTCGTTCATTTAAGCGATTTGTGCAATTTTTCTGTTCATCCCTCGCATACTTACCCATTCATGCACTACTTCTATTTGTACGGAATTAGTCGAATGCAGACTATACTTAGCTTCAGTGGGTTCCCCTTGCGGTCTAAACTGCCTACCCCTGTTCGTGCAAATTTCAGCTTTTCGTTCATACGAACTAAACAAATATATATATATATATTGTGACAAACATACTTTCCTGTGTGTGTTTGTCCAGGATCTTTTGACAACCGCGCAGCCCTCTAGGGTAAGAAAACCAGGTGAAGACAAAGTCCAGTTTCAAAAAGGCCTCTGGCCTGTTTATTTTCTGTTGTTACGAAGTAACAGGATACAATAAATAGCAAAACCTTCTTTCTCCACAAAACACCTTCTTTCTCCTCAAAACACTTCCCTCACTTCACCCTGCTTTAACTGCAGTTATATAGCTGCTCACAGCCCCTACAGGTGAGGCTAATGACCTCGTTAGGCAGTGAGCCAGAACTCTATGGCAAACCTAGCCTGGACTCATGCACAACCAGTGGGTGGAGAATCGGCCCACCCTGCTCTTCCGAATACTCCACCCCAGGGACCCAAATAACAACAGAGGAAAAAAACCTACATTTAAACTTAACTTTCCCTGGAGCTGCATGTGCTTACCCACATGTCAGGATAGTGGCTGTGCAAAAGTCTGGGTGCCAGATATACACCCCTGACCACCATCCCCAACACTCTGTTACATATCCTCCCCGCCAGCTCAGACCTAGTGGGGTGAGCGACCACAGAAAACAAATTTTCTCGCGACAAACTGTCAGCATTTCCATGTTTAGAACCCGGCCTATGTTCAACTGTAAATGAAATGGTTGTAAACTGAGGAACCACCTTGTCACCCTGGCATTATTATATTTGTTTTGACTCATCCAGGTTAAGGGGGCATGGTCTGTGACCAACGTAAATTTTCTACCCAGCAGATAATATTTTAATGAGTCTATGGCCCATTTTATGGCAAGACATTCTTTTTCCACTATAGAATAATTTTTCTCAGCGGGAGTCAGCTTCCTACTTAAATAAAACACTGGGTGTTCTTCACCCTGAATTTCCTGAGACAGAACCGTCCCTAACCCAATCTTTGATGCATCGGTTTGGACAAAAAACTCTTTAGTGAAATCCGGGGTTACCAGAACCGGTTGGGTGCACAAAGCCTCTTTCAAAGTTACAAACGATTTTTCTGCCTCTAATGACCACTTAACCACTAGTGGAGATTTTCCTTTTTTGAGATCTGTTAAAGGAGCTGCTAATGTAGCAAAACCAGGAATAAATCGCCTGTAATACCCAATAAGTCCTAAGAAAGTCCTTACTTGCTTTTTAGTGAGGGGGCGTGGCCAATTTTGTATGGCCTACACTTTTGCTGTTTGGGGCTTAACTAGTCCTCTCCCAATAGAATAACCCAGATATTTTGCCTCTTCCAAACCTATAGTACACTTAGATGGGTTAGCAGTTAAACCAGCTAAGCGGATAGATTCCAGTACTGCCTGCACTTTGGGAAGATGTGAAGCCCAGTCGGAACTGTGAATGACTATGTCATCTAAGTATGCGGCCACATAACGGCTGTGAGGCTTCAAAATCCTATCAATCAGTCTTTGAAAAGTGGCAGGGGCCCCATGTAACCCAAATGGTAGCACCTTGTATTGGAATAATCCCCCTGATGTCGAAAAAGCTGTCTTTTCTTTTGCTCTTTCTGTAAGAGGTACTTGCCAATAATCCTTCGCCAGGTCTAAAGTAGTCAGGTACCGAGCCTTACCCAGTCTCTCTATCAGTTCATCAACCCTAGGCATTGGATAAGCATCAAACTTTGACACACTATTTAATCTACGAAAATCATTACAAAATCTTAACGAGCCATCAGGTTTTGGCACCAGTACTATAGGGCTGTTTCACTCGCTTTGTGATTCCTCAATAATATCAAGAGCTAACATTTTCTTAATTTCTGCAGCTACCGCCTCTTTCTGTGCTTCTGGGATTCTGTACGGTTTAAGACTTATCTTCACCCCTGGTTCTGTAACAATATCATGCTTGATAACGTTAGTCCTGCAGGGAACTACAGAAAATACTTCCCGGTTTCTACCAATAAAGTCCCTTACTTCCTGTTTCTGGTGGGGATACAGGGTGTCTGGTATATTTACTTCAAGTTCACTACCAGTCTTATTAGTGAAAATTGAAGTAGTTAAGACCTCTATGTCCTTCCAGGGGTTTTGTAAATTTATGTGATATATTTGCTCGGGTTTCCTCCTATTGGGTTGTCTCACTTTATAATTAACTTCCCCAACCTGTTCAATAACCTCATATGGGCCATGCCAAGATGCTAGAAATGTATTTTCTACTGTTGGGACCAAGACAAGTATCCTGTCTCCTGGGTGAAAAACTCTCCGTCTGGCATTTTTATTATAACAGTTTTTCTGGGCCTCTTGGGCTTTCTGCATATGTTCTTTAACTACTGGCATGACAGCCGCCATTCTATCTTGCATTTCAGATATGTGCTCAATTACACTATGGTACGGATTGGACTCCTGTTCCCAGGTTTCTTTTGCTATATCTAGCAGACCTCTGGGATGATGGGCATATAGAAGCTCAAAAGGAGAGAAGCCTGTAGAAGCTTGTGGCACCTCCCTTATGGAGAACATTAGATAGGGTTGTAACCAGTCCCAATTCTTACCATCTTTGTCAATTACTTTCCGTAACATACTTTTTAAGGTCTTGTTAAACCGTTCTACCAGTCTGTCTGTCTGGGGATGATAAACAGAGGTCCTAAGATGTTTAATTTGAAGTAGTTTGCATAACTCCTTTGTAACTTTAGACATAAATGGTGTACCCTGATCTGTCAAAATTTCTTTTGGTATGCCCACCCGGCTAAACATGAGCATGAGTTCTCTCGCTATTGTCTTTGCAGACGTGTTACGTAGGGGTACTGCTTCTGGGTACTTGGTAGTATAATCCAGAATCACCAATATATACTGATGCCCCCTTGCAGACTTTACCAGAGGACCTACCAAGTCCATTGCAATCCTTTCAAAAGGTATTTCTATTATAGGCAATGGTACCAGAGGATTGCGGTATGCCTTAAAAGGGGCGGTGTGTTGGCATTCAGGACAGGAAGAACAATAATTTGCAACTGAAGCAAATCCCCCAGGCCAATTAAACCTCTGTAAGACTCTTTCTTTAGTCTTTTCTATGCCTAAATGTCCCACCAGTATTTGGCTGTGTGCAAGATTTAGGACTGTATGTCTGAAGGGCTTAGGAACAAGTAGTTGTTTTACAACATCCATCCCCTTTTTCTCTACTCTATATATCAAATCATTCTGTACCTCAAAGTAAGGAAAAAAAGGGGCTCTATCTAGTTGTACTGGATCATCAGTTGAAACCTGGATATTTTTACGGGCCTCTGCAAGAGTGGGGTCTTCCCATTGTGCTTTCCTGAAGTTAACAGGACTGACTTCTAATTCAGGGAAGTTAACACCTTGATCCTGATCGTTATCGGACTCCTGACTATCGTGGCCCTGGTCATCTCCTACTAAAGCTGGCCTGTGACTTGAGGCTTCAGCCTTCTCTGGTCTTATGCCTAGTCCTTCCCATTCTATGTCAGAAAAAGGGAACACATTTCCAGAGTCATCATCATCATTTGCTATACAATCATGAGCTACTTTTCCTGGAGACCCCCACAAGTCTAAAAATTGGGGGAAATCCCTTCCCAACACCACATCATAAGCCAATTTATCCACTACCCCCACTCTATGATTAACAGTACCAAAAAGGCTTTCAAATTTTAGCAAAACTGTAGGATATTCACGTTTGTCACCATGAACACAAATTATACCAATTTTCTGCAATGCATCAACATCAGCTTCAGGTACAAGGCATTTTGTTATCAATGTCGCCATACTTCCAGAGTCTAATAGAGCTCTAACCTCTTTCCCATTCACCCTTATGGAACATATCTGTGGATTGTGACTACAGTTGGCAATAGCAGATTCCATACAATTCAGCAAACAAGACAATTGTACATCCTGATTAATCATATTGCATTGCATAGGTTCATCAATCAAGGGACAGTCTCTAGCTTTATGCCCAGGTTCATTACACCAGAAGCATTTAATATTATCAACTGTCCCCCACCTAGCCCTTTTCCAGGATTAACATTTCTAGGCAAAAGCGTATGGGGTCTCTGAGAATATGTCTCTTGTTCCTCTGTGTCTCTGAAACCTTGAAAAATCTTACCAGGTCTTTCAGCAGCTGGAGTCTTAACTCTCTGCTTAGCCTTTGTGTTGTTGAGCCACTGTCTGTCATCTGCAGCAACATATCTTTCCACCAAACCAATTAACTCATCAGCTGTTTGTGGATCACTCTGACTGACCCATCGACGCAGTAAAGCAGGCAAGCCCTGCAGGAATCTGTCCATCACAAGAAGTTCCATGATATGGCTTGCCGTATTTATTTCTGGTTGTAACCACTTTCTAGCAAGATGTATCAGGTCAAACATCAGGGAGCGGACAGGTTTCTCTTGGTTGAAAGACCAGGCATGAAATCTTGGGGCACGAACTGCCATAGTCACATCAAGTCGTGCAAGGATCTCAGCCTTCAGTTTGGAATAGACCCCTGCCTGTGCTGGTTCCAGGTCATAGAAAGCCTTCTGGGGTTCTCCAATAAGAAAAGGCGCCAGTATGCTTGCCCACTCACTCACCGGCCACTCTTCTCTCTCAGCTGTCCTCTCAAAAGCAAGCAGGTATGAAACTGGACTTTGTCTTCACCTGGGTTTCTTACCCTAGAGGGCTGTGCGGTTGCCAAAAGATCCTGGACAAACACACACAGGAAAGTAAGTTTGTCACATGTGGTGGAGAATGCGGGCACTGAAATAAAGAAGCCTGTGGGTATTAACTGGAAGCCAAACAAGCCTGTAGAAATATGGAGGAAGTTGTGAAAGTTTTGTTGCAAACTACAGCGGCACTGCAAAAGGCCACAGCCGTACAGCAGGAGGCCACAGCCGCACAACAGGAAAATATTACAGCCCTACAGCAACTGGTAATTACGCAAAAGGCCAACACAGATGCTTTGATCCAGCAGGTTATGGCAGCCCAAGCTGAGGCAAACTGCCTGCTCAGAGAGGAGCAACATCAGGCCACCAGTATGATACAGAAGAAGATACAGGCTTTGACCAAGGGACTGACCAGGACTGACCATCTTCTGCAGGTAACGGCTGGCTCTGATCATTTTAACCTCGGACTGCGTCCCATCCGAGACTCTGGTCAGTCCCTTGGTCAAAGCCTGTATCTTCTTCTGATCCTCACTGGATTTCTTCCTCACTTTTTTCACTACAATGTTTAATATATGTTGCAGTTGAGCACTATTTCCTGACCTCTCTCAGCTTCTCTACCTCACCCCAATTCTTTCTTTACACTTTTTTCCCCTAAAGATTCATGGTGCAATTTATACTTCTTGTGGTTATTTATACACTGCTTATGCAACCTCCCTATATATTGGCTAGTTAGGGTAGTGGTATCAACACTGCCATAGAACAGGAAACCCCAAGTTTTATCAAAGTCAGATCACCTCACTACTAAAATGTCCTTGCACAAAAAAATATAAAAATGCCTACTTCAAATTCTTGTAGATTGTTTGAGCAGGACTGTCTTCATCTCTAAACATGTCCCATCCATGTCTCACTGTGAAAAAGACTTACTCATGTCATCTGTTCATACTTGCATCTCTGACTCTCACCTTTACTTAGGGCTTCACCATTCCTGTAGAGTTCCCTTCCGTGTTCCACACTATGGAATACGCTATCCATTTATATATTAATAATGATACAAATATAGAAGGTCAGATCTATTTATCAATTATTATTTTTTCCAAAATATATTTTACGATTTAGAAATAAATATTTTTAAGTTTTATGAGATGTGATATTTAATAAAAAGTTTGTCTAAAAAGGGAAATTAACACAGCCCTACATTACTTGCTGGGGTCCATGGCAGGGCTCCCTAAATTATCATACGGTATTACACTATGTGGCTTTTCTTGTCCTCATAGCACCTCCAGATGTTCTTTTCACTACAAAAGAGAGGTCAGGACCGTGCTTACCATTTCTACAACATTTATACCAGAACCTAGCATTCTAATAGGCTGTAATGAGACTTTTATTCTATTCAATTGCATGTAGATAAGTATTAATTATTTGCTCCAACATTTTTGTGTACGCTTGTATATGTTTCTTTAGGTGTGGGGGATGGGGATCCCATCCAAGTTTTTTTAGTAAATTAAGAAAGTGCTCGAGGTGAACTATATTGCATACGTTGTATAACATTTATCTGACCAGTTTGTAGTTGAACTACAACTTGCTCACATTCTAAATAGAATCTGATTGCAATTAGCATTCTCTAAATAAATGAACAGCCCCTAGCATTTTGGGTATTAAGGGAAATAAAAATTGTGTGGAAAATTGCTTGGTGTCGAAAGCTGAATTTGCATAATTAATCACCCAACAAGGAAAATAAGTCACACATAATGAGATAGTGTGAAAATGTAATCAAAGGAAGTCACAAACTGGCAGTGAAGCGATAGTTGACATTTTAATCATTATAAGGCTTAAGTATTTGTCAGTTATCTGGGAGCCTCAAGTTATTGCTATGAACAATGGCAAATGGTATTTTATAGAGATAGGCCCCATAAGCATATATGTTAAAGCAAGCAGTTCTGCTTTTTTCAGTTAATCTGACAGTACCTCAAAGTTTTACATTGTTACTTAAAGTGCCAATAACCTTTTCTTGTATGATCCTTGATGATTGGTTTAATACATTCAGAATAGAAAAACACCTGTTAAGGTTACTGAAGCACCATGTGCATTGTACAAAATCTTTCAATGCATGAGCTTACAGGGAGAGATATCCAAAAGAACTATAATATCTATCCTAAGATATTATCCACTTCTCTGAATTTAAAAGCAAATGTATGTTATGGGTGAGAAGGCTGCATTTTACGCTCATAATCGGGTGGATGAGGGTTTGTGTCATGGTTGTGTTGTAAGATGTATGAAATATGATAACATTTGAATATAAAAAATAATTATTTTTTAATATGGAAAATATTGTATATCAAAAACCTCAAAAGCACTTATATAAAAATAAAATACGTATGTATGTTAGAGTGATTACATTGATTTAGCTCTCTTAATGCAGTTCAGAATTTAAAAAAAAAAAAAGGTACTTCAGCCGATCACAAGAATTATTTTTAACAGCATTTACTTAGAGACAAATTTAGATAAATACAATATTACACTGGTATAAACAATTAGCTTAGTTTTGAAGTTCAGTTGTAACATGAATAAGCCTTCTGTGCTCCATAAGCTTTTCACAAGCCGCTCCCTTTTTTCACCAAAATGGAGCCATGTGTTTACTCCTTCTGCCAAAATGGAGACTCTATTTCTCATCTCTGTCCCAGCATGGAGTTTTCTCCAATGTGTCTAAATGTCCCTTTTGTCCTATGTAAACAGAGGGTGTGTTTCAAACTGCAACTGTTGGTAAACATGCACTTTGTCCCAAGTAGGGGGGAAAGTCATCTTCATCTCCAGCGTGTTAATCTGATAACTAATGGATTATTACATGCATTACATTTATTAATCACTCTGCAAAGTTCACTCTTGCTACATACGACCTCTTCATTAATAAACTAAATGCATTAGCTACCTGTCTAAGCTGTTATAGTCCCAATTGATGGCATCATAACATGAAAATGTATCCCTAGTGTCTAATCACAATGTAACCCTGCAAAACAAAACAAACAACAAATTGAAATACAGAGTGACACACATGAAGTATTTATGAAAGAAACAAAAAAAATAGCAAAAAAAAAATCCAAAACTCGGTTTCCCACCTGAAATATACAATATGTGCAAATTCCTCCCCCATTGGTTCTCATCCTTCTTATATCACTTAGTACAGCTGTCAAGGCTCTAAATAGACTTCCACTTCTTCATCTTACTAAGGGGTCCTCTTTGATCCCAAAGCCTGGAAATGGAAAACAACAACCTGATCTTCAGATCACCACCAATCTGTAAAAGGGAGAGTGAGCATCTCATCTTATTATTATTATAGTTACACCACTCTTTTCAATATTACTGGATGGATCACATTCAACCACTTGATAAACTAGACAGATACTGCACCCTAATATTGCTTTAGTATCACCACTTCAGAATTTAGTAATCACAGTATTCAGGTACTGTCCAATTCATTTGATAGTGATGTGGGCCCTATTGATCCCCTTGATAATGGGTACTCCAAAGAGAAGAAGTTTTACACCCTTATTCAGTTGTGGAACTACCACATGCTGAGGGGGCCTGTTGTGGTTCGTTCCTGATGTTAGAGAAAATATAATAAATATTAATAAACTCTAACAGATCCCTATACTCTAGCTGTGTATATCCGTTGTAAATCTCCCGAGCCTCAAGGTGAAGCAGTGATCATAGCTCTGGTATACCCAAACATCAGCCAAGACTTGATGAAGGGTACAAGAAGGAATGATTTATTATGGCCCAGTGGCCAGCTTATATACACAGACCCCCAGCATGGGATCTCCATGCACTTGTACTGTAATTCCACCAGTATGCCCACCATTAAAAATACACATAACATAAATCTAAACCACCACAAGTATTATACCCCCAGATAGCCTGGATCTGAGTGTCCAACATATCCGAATAGTGCTCAGATCCTACAAATACAGCCGAATCGCCAGCGGGGTAAAGTTTTGACCGACCGCACACATGGCGTCTGCCCAAATTAGTTCCAGAGAAATAGTGGTAGCAGTGGGTCACTTTCAGTGTTCAGAAACAAATGAAATGTCGAACGATTCCCCTGGCTCATAGGTAGCGATTGTTTGCCTAGTTTGTGCGAACAATCCTACTGAACAGCGCTCTCCTGTCTTCTTGGGAAAAGAAGCAGGCATTCGTATTAAATCACTGATGTTTGTGAGGTCAAGTGTCCGACTTATAGTTCCAGACACTGGACAACCAAGTCCGGCTGCCTGCATTTGTGCGACAAGATGGCCACAATTTTCTCCAGTACGTATTGCTCGGTTATACGAACGGCGACCATACATGGAGAGCACTTAAGTTTGTGGTTAGTTTGTAGTTAATGAGCCAGTGGGGGGTGACGGTGTTCATAGAGTGCAGCTCCCGAACTGGGGAAACGTGAATGGGTTCGGAGAACATAATATACGAAAATTTAGCAGAGAACTGTCTTAAACACAGGAAAAATAGTGAGTTTGTCACAAACGTATTCCATCTAAACAATTGTAATGCTAACTAGACAATTATCTTTTGCAGTGCTAATTGTATATTTCCCATGATCACAGTTAAAACATATCAAAGGCTATCCAAGCAATTAAGTACAAAAAAAAAAAAAAAAACTATAAAGAAATGATACAGCTTTATACTTAACATCCCAGGATCTTAGATGAAATGGAGATAAAGGTTTCAGCTGCTCTGGGTAGATCAAACTCCATGTCCTGGATAAAAAATATGGGCCTCGAGCACATTCTTGCAGGCTTAGATAATGAGTAAGGCTATCTGTGCCTCTGTACTGCTACACTGCTGCTATCCCCAAAGCACTCCAAAAACCAGCTCTCAAAACCTCCACAAAACAGCTTCCACAATAAACATAGTAACATTCCCTACTCCCTATGACGCTATCAACCTGCTGCCTGACTATAACAGGTTAAACTGCTTTGTTAATTAACCTTTTTCAGTGCTTAGAACTGGCATTTATGCAGGGAATATCTGTTAAATGGTGAACTAATAACTTTGGGAGTTATGGGCGTAAAAACACAAATATTGTGTTAAAATGTTAGTCATTTTTCATGTCAATAACAGGGCCAAGGTATCTTTAGGGGCCCAGTTGTACTATTAAAGTGCAGCACCACTGATGCTATAATGATTGCAGTGCTGGGAAGAAGGGACAACTGGTCACTTCCTCCCAGAATAAACTGAGCCATGCGGGAGGAAGGCAAGGAGAAGGTGCGCAGAGAGGGAGAGCCTCTGTATATCTGCATGTCTGTACTTGTGTATGTGTCAGGGATTACATCTGTATATCTGTCAGTGTGAGTATCTGCATGTGTCTGTATCTGGATGTGTGTTTGTGTGTGTATATGTATTAGTGTGTGCGGCTGTTCATATGTATGTGTGCATATACCTCCGCATTAAAACCAATAGTACAGCCAACATTACACACACATACACCTCTGCCACTCAAATTCAACACTACATACAGACACAGACTACATTCAGAGGCAAACAATACACAATACATATACTTAAAAAAACAACAACACTATACACAAATGCTTCCCTTTATTCAAACACATACTCCATACATAAACATGCTTACATTCAAACACAAAGTGCTAAATACAACCCTGCAAGGATGGTCAAATGGTATATCCCCATCTGGCAAAGCATTGTGAGAGTTATATGACCAATAGGGATCTACCATTTGGCCATGCTTGCGATAAGGGGACCCAAAACAATTCCTGCACCAGGGCTCTGCCTACTTTAGTTCCACCACTGCCCTTATCACCACATTATCATATGGTTTACCAATAACTTTCCTGTAAACCAGCACCACACTATGACTGTCAATGGATTGGATTTTGTTTTTTTGAAGGAAATTTGACCTAAAGAAGAAAATCCTTCCCATCCCCATAATGTTCCTACCAAAGTCAGTACTCAAATTTGTTAATTTAAAAGCTCTTTGCACCACTCTATCGACCCAGATGCTTTAGGGTGAAAGGCATATGTCTGCTGTTGCCTATCTTGCTCTGTGACACCGGTGCTCTTGTCCATATGTGCCTAATTTCTTAAATCCAGTTCTTTCTTGAGGCTTTGATTCTTATTCAAAACAATTTTCTGTCTGGCATCTACTGCAAAAACGTCAGGAGAGATCTTCCATGCAACATAACAGTTCATCAGTCCATTTGATAGAATATCTTTGTTGACCATATCCAGTTCTTTCATTACCATCTTCTTCAGTTCCATTGGTCAGTAACCACGTCTTCATTTCAGTGCGGGTATGTCATAGATAAAAGGTACATAAAGGGTTCCAGTCTTAGTTAAGTTCTTACACATCTGCAGGGGTTAAAAGCTAAATAGTTTGTCATCAGTTTCTACAGTTGGTTTTTCTGTTTCTCATGAAATGTTGCATTTGCTTTAACCTTGTATAGTTTAGATAACACTTTCAGGTAAGCCATAGTGATGTCCCGAACGGTTCGCCGAACGGTTCACCGCGGATGGCGAACATATGCGCTGTTCGGTCCGCCCCCTATGTCATCATTGAGTAAACTTTGACCCTGTACCTCACAGTCAGCAGACACATTCCAGCCAATCAGCAGCAGACCCTTCCTCCCAGACCCTCCCACCTCCTGGACAGCATCCATTTTACATTCATTGTGAAGCTGCATTCTTAGTGAGCTGTCCAGGAGGTGGGAGGGTCTGGGAGGGAGGGTCTGCTGCTGATTGGCTGGAATGTGTCTGCTGACTGTGAGGTACAGGGTCAACGTTTACTCAATGATGACGAATAGGGGGCGGACCGAACAGCGCATATGTTCGCCGTCCGTGGCGAACCGTTCGGCGAACCGTTTTGGACATCACTAGTATGCCATTGTTTATTTGGTCTTATTTTTTTTATGCACACATGCGCAGTAGACTAATTGCTATTTTATATATACGATGCGCTCCCATTAAAGATTGAGAAGATGATTTTGGACTACAACTAAGTATCTAATTAGGGGCCCCTGGTAATCTCTCTCTCTGACGATTTATCCATCATAATTTTTTTATATCAGGACCTACTGTCCCCTGAGCGGTGGGTGGGGGCCCTAAAATTAACAATAAGGGGGGACCTACTGTCCCCCCCGGCCCCCACCCCTGAGCGGTGGGTGGGGGCCCTAAAATTAACAATAGGGGAGGACCTATTGTCCCCCCCCGGCCCCCACCTCTGAGCAGTGGGTGGGGGCCCTAAAAACAATAAGGGGGGGACCTATTGTCCCCCCCGGCCCCCACCCCTGAGCGGTGGGTGGGGGCCCTAAAATTAACAATAAGGGGGGGACCTATTGTCCCCCCCTGGCCCCCACCCCTGAGCGGTGGGTGGGGGCCCTAAAATTAACAATAAGGGGGGGACCTATTGTCCCCCCTGGCACCCACCCCTGAGCGGTGGGTGGGGGGCCTAAAATTAACAATAAGGGGGGGACCTATTGTCCCCCCCTGGCCCCCACCCCTGAGCGGTGGGTGGGGGCCTAAAATTAACAATAAGGGGGGGACGTATTGTCCCCCCCGGCCCCCACCCCTGAGCGGTGGGTGGGGGCCCTAAATACAAAGGGGGGGACCCTAGTCTCCCCCCCCAAAAAAATGATCTCCCTACCTACCCCCTCACCCTAAAAATAATGAGGGGGGGGACCTTTAACTAAAAACCTATAAAAAAAAAATTAGATAAAAATAATTTACCATTTGATGTTTTCTTTCTTCTACAATCTTCTTTTTTCAGCCCCAAAAAAGGCCAAATAAAAAGCCATAAGATAGCTTAGATAGCTTAGATCTGAGCTCACATTATTACCGAATGGCGCTCAGATCACGTACATATAGTTCAATCGCCATGGAGCCAAAGTCTTTTCCAGAGTCTTTCGTTACACGAATGGCATAGCTATCTGGGCTAGCCCTACTCACATACTGAAAGTTCCGAACGTCCCGGCAGAAAAACACAAATAAACCTTTCTGTGGGGTAAAATACAGCTATCAGCACAGGGGCCATAGTCGGAAGGCAGGAGGCTAGCCAGTAGTCCCATCCAGGCACAAGTGTGCGAAGGGCACTTCGTCACACTGCTGGCAACAAACTGCTGCTGGAGGCTGGAATTTTTGGCAGAAACTACGGACTGGAAGTGCTGGTAAGTAGGGGGTTAGGAGTTTAAATAGGGGTAAAAACTCCTCCCACAAATGCAGGCCAAATGGTCTTTTAACATATGTTTTAATGTGACCAGAGGTGAATATTATGGTGCAAAACATCTGTGTTTACATACGGTACAACAAAAAAGTATACATTCACTATTTTTGCTCTTAACATATCCAATTCTGTCTCAAACATACTCGTATTCCTGGCACTATCGTGCCCTGAGGGTGCCCCCACCCTAAGGGACCCCCTCCCGCCCGGCTCTGGAAAGGGGAAAAGGGGTAAAACTTAACTTTTTCCAGCGCTGGGCGGGGAGCTCTCTGCCTCCGATCCTCCTCCGTTCCTCCCTGTCGGCTGAATGCGCACGCGCAGCAAGAGCTGCGCGCGCATTCAGCCGGTCGCATAGGAAAGCATTATCAATGCTTTCCTATGGATGCTTGCGTGCTCTCACTGTGATTTTCACAGTGAGAATCACGCAAGCGCCTCTAGCGGCTGTCAATGAGACAGCCGCTAGAGGCTTTGGGGGAAGGCTTAACCCATTTATGTTTATTAAAAAAATGGGTTAACCCTAGCTGGACCTGGCACCCAGACCACTTCATTAAGTTGAAGTGGTCTGGGTGCCTAGAGTGGTATTACAGATGTTTTTTGTAGTCCATCCATGCATCTTTATCATCATCAGAACTGATTACTAGTCCAATGCGATTACCAGGATTACAGTCCAATTATATTTTTAAATAACATAAGATTTAGCTCTCTGCATGAAAAACTTACAAGTGTATTAATGAAAGTGAAAATTCATAATTCATAATTAAGACCAAAACACCCGGAACATCCAAATTTTGCTCTGCTTGAAGTTTGGCCATGTTAGCTAAGTTTGGGTGTATCTAAAAAAAAGCTTGCAAAAGATAAAGATCTTTTGCCTCAAGCCTTTGCAAGCCGTTCCCTTGTTTCCCAGCCCAGGCACTCTATGACTGCTCAATCACAGACTTGCCAATGCAGATCAATGAAAAGTCTTTAGGAGGCAGGTGCCCTGAGAAACTGTCGTCATCTTAAGATTAGCTTCACCGAGCTAATCAAACCATGGAGTAATATGATCAGTTGTCTGATTGACAGTGTTAACTTGTAAAATTGCAAATTTCTATTGAAATCTGCACGTTTTGTAAACTGAAAAAAGAATAGACACAGCAATCTGAAGTGCCTAAGGGTCCAGTTAACTTGTTTTGGTGCTAATAGTAACCCTTTAATGAAGGAAATTATTACATAAATGTAGGATTGGATGACCCCCACTATGCTAGCAGGTTAGAGCAGTGGTAACATAACTGCCTTGAAGTTGGGTAAGCTAAGTTCTAAACCCACCCTTCAGCCACCCAACTCAAATCATCATAGCTTATAATTGGGTTTGAGTAGGGGCTTTTTCTATAACTGTAAAGTGCTACAGAATCATTTGGCCCTATATAAATGATAAACCAACTTGTTAGATCTGCCATATGTCCAAAGCGGGCCTCAGGGTTGGCGCAGGGGGCGTCATGCGGCCAACACAGTTTGCACATGGCCGGCTACCTGAGTGGAGAATTTCATTATTCTCCACCCAGGAATAGAAAAAAAAAAAAAAAAGCGCCCAGCATTGCAGTGGGGGCGAGGCTTACCAAATGACAGGGGCAGGGCTAAAATGATGGTGGGGCGGAGCCAAAATTGCCTGCTGCATGAGAAGCAGGAAGGAGTCCCTGCTTCCCCAACAACCAGACCCCAGGAGCTGCACTGCCTCCACTTCTCCCAGACCATACTGGACAGAGGTAACTGTGTATGACTGTCTATCTGTGAGTGTGTGCAACTGTCTGCCTCTGTGTGTAAGTAGCTGTGTGTGTGTGTGTGTGTGTGGCTGTCTGCCTGTGTGTGTGAGAGTACCTGTGTATGTGGCAGTTTGCCTGTGTGTGTGTGTGTTTGTGTGTGTGTGTGTGAGACTGTCTGCCTGTGTGTGTGACTGTCTGCCTGTGTGTGGCTTTCTGCCTGAGTGTGTGACTGTCTGCCTGTGTGAGTGTGACTGTCTGTATGGCTGTCTGTGTGTGTGTGTATGCGACTGTCTGCCTCTGTGTATGTGACAGTCTGCATGTAACTGTGTGTGTGTGTGTTAGACTGTATGTGTGGCTGTATGGATGTGACTGTCTGTCTGTACCTGTGTGTGTGACTGTCTGCCTGTAACTTTGTGTGTGTGTGTGTGTGTGTATGTGTTACTGTCTGGTTTTAATTGTGTGTGTAACTGTGTGTTACTGTCTGCCTGTAACTGTGTGAGTGTTTATTTGCCTGTAACTGTTTATGTGTGTAACTGCCTGTACCTGTGTGTTTCTGCCTGATCCTGTGTATTTGACAGTGTTTATGTATAACTGTGTGCATCAGACTGTGGGACTGGGTGCATGTGACTATGCAGTTTGACACATCTGGCATGCACTTCTGTTGGCTGCACTTCTGTTGGTGCCCCCATACCATAAGAGCTGTCTTTCTAGTTCCGGCCAATCAGAGCACTGCTGCAGATTACCACAGGACACTGCTAGTCCCTGAGCTTGCGAGAAAGCTACGCATGGTCTGCACCCAGTAGAGGGGCAGACCAGATTCAGATCAGCATGCCCCTCTCCCAACTAGGTAACAACAGGAAATGAGGAATTAGTATTTTTTCACAGTCTTTCTGATTGATATTTTTGCTCTTTCTAAACAATAACCATTACATTATATAACTTAACATAATATTCTTTAGTACTTTTTTGTAGAATCATTATTGAGTATTAACCAGCATTGAATGTTAACAAATACAACATTACAGTAATTGACTGTGGCGTCACACAAATACTCATAATATGTACATACGGTTTTGTTAATCGTACCTGAAGGTCAATAACAGTAAATATATGCTATGATCCCAGGATGGAAACAGTTTTTTTTGTACCAGAAAGACAAAAGCTTGTAATTAACTTCCTGATACCACCAGAGATGGATTAAATGCCCTTGCCATGGAAACATCCGAATTGATTGGAGCATAGAGAGGCCCCAGTGCCACGCCTTTCCAGCTATACCCACTGTTTGTGTTTCAGTGAAGCATTTAATTTGAGAATTCTCCGGAGTGCTGTTGCCTGATGATATTTATAAAAAGTCTGGCAAAGCTAAGCCTCCTTAATGCCTAGATAGGCAATTCATAGCACAGACGAGACCTCTCTACCCACCTCACAATTACAGAATTGCAAAAAAAGTTTTAAGTAAATATAATGGGACGGTTTAGAAAAAATACTATAATATAGGCAATATGTTTATCTTTATGACTTATTTAAGGCCTAGCCAGGTAATGTGCCTGTAATTCCGTTACTTTAGATCTTGATATCTACATTGTGTCACACTCCCTCTTGGAAGGATTCCTTGTAAGAGTAAATAATAAAGATGAAAGCAGACAACCTTGCATAGTCCTGTAAGACTTCCATCCATGTACCATCCACTTGGACTCGGGCATTAGGGCAGCCTTACTGCGCCCCAATCCAACCCAACATCCTGTCCCCAAAATTATTTTTTTGGAGCGTGGCAATCGTGAAAGTCCTGTCCAGCCAGTCAAAGGCCTTTTCAGCATCACTTGATAGGAGAAACATGGTAGTGCCACCACTTTGATGCCATATTATTACATCAGCACATTTCTGAAACAAATGTATTTGAAGGAATGTGATAGTATCAGAAACACAAACATATTTCTGACAATATAGTGTTAACCTAACTATTAAGGTCCCAGCCCCATGGTGCAAATCAGCTACTCCTCATAGAAATGCATTGAATCAATGATAGCACTGAGATAGGAAGCACCTCTAGCGGCTGTCTGAGTTAAGGCAATGTAAGCACTGCCTGAAAAGGAGGTTATTTGTGATACACTACCTCAACCTGGGAGCACCGCTTATGATGGGATTCTAAATCTGAGATGCGGTCAGTAAGGGTGGACAACTGCTTCACAGCAGTTTTTATGTGTAGCCAGTTGAATCATATGACCCCTACAGATGCTATTGTACCCCTTCCAAATCGCCATCTGGGACATTTCTATAGAGTCCTTGTCTGTGCAGTACTAGGTGAGTACCTGGGTTATCTGTTACCCCACCACTAGGTCATTAAGTATGTCTCACTGAACTTTTCTCTGGTGGCTTATATATATGAGAGTGAAGGGCAATCTGGATCTGTCCATGATCTGTCCATGTAGAGGCTGTCATCACTGCCTCCCATTACTGTGTGAGAGTTTTTGTTGTGTGAGTATGTAGTCTATTCAGGAGTAACAGCAGTGGAGAGCAGATTAGTGAGTGTAGTCTTTGCTATCATGATTTTGTGCTCTCCAGCAATCCACTAGTCGCAACTCCCAAAGTGCTTTCTAAATAACACAAATATTCAGGTGGGGAATGTTGCTGGGTCCAGTTCACTCCACCCAAAAATAGAATACTTTCTATATAAAGAGCTAATTTGGATAAGATTTAGCAGATAAACTGCGGCTGTTTGCAATTGGGGCATAAATTGATGCCAGAGTGTACTTTTTAAAAAAAATATATATTTTTTTTTGGTGCATGTAATAAATACAAACTGGCTGGAGGTACCCCAACGGCAATCCTCCAGCTGCTCGTCATACGTAAAAAGTGGGGTATTCGCTATTCAATGCACAATTTTATGGAATAAGAAGAGTGATAACATACTATGACACAATTTTAAAGTATAATGAATGTGCTAGGCTGCATATACATACAAATGTAAAGGTTTTGAGATTCAGGATAGTGTGGGTCAGTTTAGTTGCGTGCGTTGTTTGTTAATGAGGCACAGCGTAAGTATAGAATATACGAGTAGTAGGACAAGAATTGTCTGTGTCGGTAAGTGTTCTAGAGTTAGGTAACTCTAGTGTCAGCTGTCATGTGGGTTACAAGAGATGTCTTTAGGAATTAAGCAGGAGAGATATAATGTGTTAGTGTGGCATAACAAAACATATTATTTCCACTTGTTTCTCATCATGGGTCTGGAGAGTCTGTGTTGCCCAGTAAGACAATGTCGATGCTAGCCCGAAATCAGCTGACCCCGCATGCGGGCCATGTTAGGTAGGTAGTCTCTGTGGCTGCCATGGATTCCCTTGGTGAGGGCTCAGCTCCAGCTGGGTTCGGCTTAGTTTTCTCCTGTGCCGCAGCGTGATGCTCCGCTTTAGCCCTGGAGGGCAGCGTGGTTACGTGCTGGTCTGGGAGTCTGTGTTTGGGTATGTTGCTTGGACTTTGGGGTTGAGTGGCTGTCTCGCTCCTGTGAGTGTAGGAGCGGGTGCATGCGCCCGCTTTGCTTGGGTCCGATTCCCGCCTTTGCGGTCGTCGATGCTTACGTGGCTGGATGGCCGCTTTGAAGGTCTGCAGTGGGAGTCCATAATGGCGCTGGCGGGTCACAGGACGAATCCAATCTCGAAGATATGACATTCCGCTGTCACATAGTATATTGCATAGGCTCGAGCAGAGCCGGTCAAAGGTCTCCTGGGAGTGAGAGTGTGGATGGCTGCCCGTGTTCCCTCTCTCTGGCCTTAGCTTGGCGGCCATCTTAGATGAGCTCCAGCTGACTAGTGTCTCTGCAGGCTGTGTGGCCACGATTTCTCCTTTGCAGCTGTGGTCCGCTTGTCTATTGGGGACCGGGATAACCCCACCCGTCCAGAGGGGAGGGGTAGGAGATCAGCAGCGATTCCAGGGGGTCCAGCGCTGAAGAGTGCGGCCGCCTCTCCTCGGGCCCTGCTCCAGGTCACCTGCAGGCTGCAGGTTACGTTTCTTGTTTTGGGCTCCAACCGGCTCCAAAAAAGGTTTCCTCTGGTTCCGTAGTGCACCCCCAACATGGGTAGTGCACCTTGGTGGGTTGTTGGGCTGTGTAGCCGCTGGTATTGCCTTTTTATTCTGCCTTCCCAACAGGAGCTCTTTCCCCGTACGTCTGTTTAGCTTGGCGGTCAGACTCCGCCACCCCCGGAGTGTACTTTTGATCCACCACTCTTTGGATTCAAACTGGATCCCTCTTGCATCCTAGCTTCTGAAATTGTAACATTGCAACTATAAGTATTGCAACCCCTGGGCTCCATGCTAGTGCATTGTTGCTACAAAAATTAGTTGTGCATGTTATATATGGCAATGTCAGAACTGAGCCCTCCTTAAAGTGTCTATGTCTCAGATTCCAAAGCAAGTGAGTTGCATGCTCAGGGATATTCAGTCCCACAATTGAGGGTAATCTAGTTTAATGGATCTGATCTGTAGGCTATAGTAATGGGTGGAATCTTTAGGTCCCTCAGTCCCTAAAGGGGTGACCCTTTGTCAAACTGTAGTTGTAAGCCGGTTGGGCAGAGAGCCCCAAGGAAAAGTAAGCCCTGTGTGGGTCCCCCAACTCTCCCCACCAATCCACTTTTAGTGACAATGGGCCTGGGAAGCCTAGAAATAGAAGTTAGAGGTTAGTAGGTAAATGAGTAAAAATAGCAGGGAGTGCATTATTTTCTGGAAGCCAACTGGTATTTAGTATCTATTTAAGAAAAGTATATTAATTTACCTAGATTTGACACTAGGAAACAATATACAATTAAACACTTTAAAAAAAAACTGCTGTTTTCATGTGAATTCATGTTATTTTTTAAATGTAATCCAGTTACTTATTCGATGTTGCATGATTTTGCTAATAATATATATTTCACTTAAAAATATTTTCTGGCTTTTATCCCACACTTTGTTTTGCCCTTTTTCATATTATGTTATCATCGTTCATAAATACTGTTATCATCTGACCACTTGACACTTATTTGCACCTGACATTTATCTTTTGAAATTCTTATGCAGTACATCTGGAAGGATAATAAATCATGAGTAAAATGTTACTTCATTCAAAGTATACCATTTTTCTACTCATCGCATTTAACCTCCTTTTAAATTTGTTAGGACATTGTGAAGGAAAAAAAGGTCAAGTGAAATATCATATCACATGTTATCCATATGAAATGTTACGTTTTCCTTGTATTTGTTATTGAAAAAAAAAACCTTTTAATGGACATTTTCAGCTGTTAATGGGGCACTATAGTTACCAGAACCACTAAAGCTTAATGTAGTTGTGTCTGTAATTTGTCCCTGCAGCCTTAGTACTGTAGCACTTTTCAGACAGGGCTTACATTGCCGTCACTCAGACAACCACTAGAGGTGCTTCCTATCTCAGTGCTGCACTGTTATTGATTCAATGACTCTCTATGGGGAGATGCTGATTGGTACAGTGGGACATATACCCTGTATAAACCCCCCCCCCCTCCATTATACCCTGCACAGCCCCTCTCTCTCTCCACGTACCCTGCACTGACCCTCTCCCCCTCGCCATGACCACTGAACAGCCCCCCTCCCTACCTTCCTCCATGTACCCTGTACAGCCCCCATAACTTTCTCCATGTACCCTGCACAGATCCCCTCCCTCCATGTACCCTGCACAGATCACCTCCCTGCACAGAACCCCTTATATTAAGGGTGTCTTCCCTGGGCCACATTGAGCCCAGAGGAATTGTCTTGGGCCACACATAAAACCTATAATATAATTAATTTATATAATAAAACTTAAAAACCAATTTTATTTTTATTTAGTAGACAACTCCCTTATTTGTTATCCCTATGTGGAATTGCTATATTTAAGCACACCATGTATATGCATATGGACACATAACCACAGATATACATACACACACAATCACAAACCTATACACACATAATCACAGATGTACATACACTCACAGACCTATACACAGTCACATACACACACATAATCACAGATGTACACACACACAGACATACACATACAATCACAGACCTATACACACAATCACAGACATACACACACAAGCATACAATCACGTACCTATACACACAGTGACATACATACACACATAATCGCATATTTACACACACATATACGGATACACAAACAATCGCAGACTCCCACACACATAGAATCATATACATACACAAACAATCACAGACCCACACACAATTACATATATACCCACACACAATCACAGACCCACATACACAATGACAGACCTATATGCACAATCACATACATTCACACACAGTCAGACACACACACATACAATCACATACATTCACACACATAATCACAGATATACACACACACAATTACAGATATACACACACACACAGTCACAGACTTATACGCACACATACCTACAAACACATAATCACAGACACACACAAATAATTAGAGATATACACACACAATCACAAACCCACACACATAATCACTGACTTACACACACACACATTCACACAGACCCCCCACCACACACACACAATCACTGACAAATCATACACAAAAATTACATTTATCACTGTGCCATTTAGTGTGTGTGTGTGTGTATGTATGTATGTATGTATGTGTATATATATATATAAATACATACACACATACCCTCCCTGCACCCTGCACAGAACCCCTTCCTGCATGCTGCACAGTCTCCCTGCACCCTTCACATACCCTCTCCCCCACTGCACTCTGCAAAGAACCCCTCCCTCCCTGCACTCTGCACAGACCCCTACCTCCCTGCACTATTCACTGACCCCTCCCTTACTGCACTCTGCACAGACCCCTCACTCCCTGCACTCTGCCCATACTCCTCCCTCCCTACACCCGGCACAGACCCCCTCTCTCCCTACACCCTGCACTGACCCACTCACACACTACATACTGCACAGACCTCCACCCTTCACAGCCTCCATTTATCCTTGAACCGTACTAAGTAGAGCCCCTGTACCCACTTCACCCAGTGCAGCCCATATCCCCCTGCACACACAACAGCTCTTATCCCCCCTGCACCCACTACATGCCATATCCCCCCACACATACACTACAGTCACTATCCTACTTACACACACATACTGCAGCTTCTATATCCTCTACAAAGTAGAGCCACTATTATGCATACAAACACACACTACAGCTCCATTATCCCCCAGACACCTACTACAGCCTCCACCCCACACACATAGAAGAGCCCATACGAACATACTACAACACAACCAGCCCTCTCCACTCACATACTACACTGCAAACAGCCCCATTCACACTGGCAAGTCCACAAGGAGCCTCACTGTATGCACACAATCCCACAAGCAGCATCCCCACACATGCAATGCCACATACAGCCTCCCTACACACATAACAAGCAGCATACTCGCCATTGCAATACTGCATACAGCCTCCCACGGGCCCTGTGAGTTGTCAGTCAGCCCCTGACTATCATGTTCCTTTAAATAAATTTGTTTCAGAAATGTGCTGGTATAATAATATGGCTTATGCCCCAGGATTTTCAAACATCAAAACAATAGGACACAATTATTTTAAAGCAGATTAATCTAGAGTTGAATTATTTCCAATAACTCTAATTTTGTTTTCAAGTTAAGCTATCAGACATGATACAACATTTTTGAGCGCTATTGTATTGTTACTTTTACAATACAAACCAAAATATATCCAACTCACGCTAGCAGGACTTCTCACGGGCGGTTCCCTTCCTATGGAATAGCCTGCTTACCGTCATCAGAATCTCCCCTAGTCTTGCATCTTTTAAGAAGACCCTTAAAACCCATCTCTTTAGGAAAGCTTACGGCATCCCAGAGTAACCTCTACCTTACATGCCTGTCTCTTGCTCTCTCCTAACGGGCAGCACTATACTCTCTCCTCCAGCTCTGCTTCACTCCCACCTTATTTGATTGCAAATCCCTGTCCTATTGTGTTTTACACCCCACCTCCTATAGACTGTAAGCTTGTTTGAGCAGGGTCCTCTTCAACCTATCATTCCTGAAAGTTTTCTTGTAATTGTCTTAGTTATAGTTAATTCCCCCCTCTCATAATATTGTAAAGCGTTACAGAATCTGTTGGCGCTATATAAATGGCAATAATAATAAAATGGGCATGGCACTCACATTCCTGTCCTGTTCTTGCCTCAGTGCTATTTCGTGCCCCAATACAATGTCCCAAAGAAATGCACTCAGAATGCTTGTAGTCTTGTGCGATATATCCTTTATTTGTGCAAAGGTGCAAGTCCAAGTCGGACTGAAACGTTGATTGTACCTTTGCACACATAAAGGATATATTGCACAAGACTATAAGCCCTCTGAGTGCAATTCTCTCGGACATTATATATATATATATATATATATATATACACACCATATTCTTTCATGTATAAGACTATGTTTTTTTCAAAAAAAATTTACTCTAAAAACACTTGTGCGCGGGGCCTCAATTAAGATGGTGCCTGTCGCATTTTAGTATTCCACGGCCCACACACATACCTGGCCTCCTTCCCGTCGATCCACTTCTGAATGCTGTGGCAAGGAGCAAGTGGTCCCTATATGCATGGGAGCTGCAGCAGACATCAGCACTTACCACCAACGGAGCTCCAGAGACATGCCACACCATAAAACGAAAAGCCATATAAAGGTTTGCTCCACTTCAGGTAGGTCTTGCTTTCTGATTTATATTTATGGGGGAGGAAATGTTGATCAGGGAGCTGAGGGAATACTACTGTGATGCACCAGCATGCCCTCACACCACCTGCTGTATTGTGGGAGCTCTAGTCTCCCAGCATGGACTATAGAGCCATTAACTTCACAGAGTACCATAGCAGAGGTGTGTTGTTCTACTCAGAAGTCACCTCTAAAATATCAAAGTTGTTATATTTGATGTTTAAAATATTTATTGCTTATTTTGGGCTAAAAAATAGAGGTCGTCTTATACATGGAAAAATATGGTATATATTTTATAACACTAAGTTATATATATATATATATATATATATATATATATATATATTTCAATAAAAAAATAAATAAAAACACTTTCTCTGTGAGAAGCAAACATCTATATCTAAAAGAAAGTGTTGAATGGAGATTTGTCTTCAATGCTCCTCTGTGAGAAAAATTTGATTGGACAATATCCAACATTGACAAGGAAGTGAGTGCTATTCTTGAGCAATATGAGACTTGCTTATTACAAGCCAACCAATCAGAGGGCTCTACTGAGATTTCAAAGCAAAGCTTATTCTATGCATAGCCCTCAAGGGGCTCACTTGGATTTATATTATTTGTGGTGCAGTTTTTTTTTGTGGACTCGAGTTAATATTTTTGTATAAGCTTTGCAAATGATTCAATATTTTTAAATAAACTTTTAAAATGATTTAATATTATAAAACATATATTATTATGTTGTTATTTATTATTATGGCATTATTTAAAAAGTGCCAACAAATTCTGCAGCACTTTACAGTGGGTGGACGAACAAACATGTAGTTGTAACCAGACAAGTTGGACACACAGGAACAGAGGGGTTGAGGGCCCTGCTCAATGAGCTTACATGCTAGAGGGAGTCGGGTAAAGTGACAAAAAAGATAAGGATAGTATTAGACTAGTGACAGTTGTGAGACATTAGATCAATCAGTCGGGATTGTATCATCACGCTTTTATGAAGAGGTGGGTTTTTAATGATTTTTTAAGGAGTGGAGACTGGGTGAGAATCTAACAGAGGAGGGAAGTGAGTTCTACAGGAATGGTGCAGCCCTCGAGAAGTCTTGAAGGCAAGCATCAGAGGTGGGAGCACGTAAGAAGTGGATTACAACAGTCATGGCGAGAGAGGACAGTGGAATGGACCAGCACCTTAGCATCTTGCAATGAGAGGGTTCGGAAGCGCAATTTATTTGAGATGGAAGCGGCAGAATTTAGCAATAGACTGAACATGAGGCATGAAGGAGAGGTCAGAGTCAAAGAGAACACCTAGGCAGCAAGCCTGCGTGGAGAAGTTGATGAGGGAGACAGACACTTGAGGGAGGAAAGACCAGAATTTCAGTTTTGGACAAGTTGAAGTGGGCTGCCATCCAGTTAGAAATAGCAGCGAGCCAGTCAGAGACACTAGTCAAGAGGGATGCAGAGAGATCAGGAGAGGACAGATAGATTTGAGTGTCATCTGCATAGAAATTATATTGGAAGCCAAAGGAGCTAATGAGTTTAACAAGGGAGGCAGTATAGATGGAGAACATTAGGGGACCAAGGACTGAACCTTGGGGGACACCAACAGAGAGGAGTTGGAGAGAAGAAGCAAAGCCAGGGAAAGAAACACTGAAAGAGTGCTTGGAGAGGTAGGAGGAGCACCAGGAGAGAGCAATATCTTGCAGAGGATGAGCGGGTGCGAATGAACATAGAACAGCAGAGGTAGTGAGGTTAGGGGAAGTATTGTAAGGGGAAGAAGATTGTAGAGATCTTGTCAGTGAAGTGAGTTGCAAAGTCTGAGGCAGTCAAGTTAGTAGGTGGAGGAGGAACAATAGGGCGAAGAAGAGAGTTAAATGTGTGAAATAGTCGTTTGGGTTCGCAGGAGAGTGTGGTTATGAGGGTATTGAAGTAATTTACTTTTGCAGAGGAAAGAGCCAAGCTGTATGAGCACAGCATTAATTTATAGTGGAGACAGTCAGACGCACAGTGAGACTTTCTCCAACAGCGTTCAGCAGTTCTGGAGCATTTTTGGAGGTATCGAGTCATCTTGGTGTGACAAGGTTGTTGTTGGGGGCGCTTGCTGCATTTAAATGTAGGAGGTGCCCTGATATCTAGTTGAGAGGAGAGGGTGGAATTGTAGAAATAGGTTGCAGAGTTAGGACAGGTGAGGTTTGAGATAGGTAAAAGAAGAGTTTGGAGATTAGTAGAGAAATGCTCTAGGTCAAGACATTGGAGATTTCTGTGAGATTGATGTTCAGACAGTGGTGTCAATTGGGTCTTAGGTATGCCAATGTCAAAAGTCAGCAGATGGTGGTCAGATAGAGGAAAAGGAATATTGGAGAGATTAAAGGCAGTACAGACTTTCTTACAGTAGTATTGGGGCTTGAAAGTTTGGAAATCAGGCTGTTGAATAAAGATATGTGAGAGTCAGAAAGGCTTGCAATAAAGCTAAAGGAAGGGGGATATGTATATGTAATTATGCCACACAGGATAGAGTCTTAGTGTGGTCTTCCAGAAGGCTTCCTTTGATTATTGCAGATGATCAGCTGATGGAGCACTGACTTTCTTACAGCAGTATTGGGGCTTAATAGTTTGGAAATCAGGCTTTGCTTATTGCAGACGATCAGCTGATGGAGCACTGACTTTCTTACAGCAGTATTGGGGCTTGATAGTTTGGACATCAGGCTCTTTAATATATATATTATCATTTTGTAATAGTTTAAAGGTTTTTGATATAGTGACATATTTTTCTATGTATTATTTGTTTTTTGAAATGTTGAAAAAAATTATTTAAGAATTTAAGAATTATAGTCACCTGAACCAGCCCGCATTGGAGTTCCTAACGCAGCCGGTTCCAGACTGTGATTGTTGCACAATTCATATCTGTTCTTCGTGTTTCTTTTTCTTTCAGTTCTGCTGTCTTGCGCCGCTGTGATGCTGGGACTCGCAATATGTTGTCACTCCAGCACAGCATCACTAAACTGCATGTGCGCACACACCCGCCCGCCGGCAGTCACAGCAGCCACACTGGAACCCTGGAAAAGGACCTAGACTGGACTGTAGGGAAATAATCCACTCCAGCTCTTCCAAAGGTAAGGAGGCTGGGTGGGTATAAATCAAAATTTAAAAAAAATTACAATTTGTGAGTGTGTGAGAGAATGTGTGTGTGTCATTATCAGTAAGTGTGTGTGTGTGTGTGTCTGTGTGTATGTGTGTCTGTCAGTGAATGTGTGTGTGTCTGTCAGTGAGTGTGTGTGTGTGTGTGTATGTCAGTGAGTGTGTATCTGTCGGCGAATGTGTGTGTCTGTCTGTAAGTGAATGTGTGTGTCTGCCAGTGAATGTGTGTGTGTTTCAGCCAATGTGTGTGTCTGTCAGTCAGTGTGTCTGTCTGTCAGTGAGTGTGTCTCTCAGTGAAAGTGTGTGTGTCATTCAGTGTGTGTCTGTCAGTGAGTGTGTCTGAGTGAGGGTGTGAATGTCAGTGTGTTTCTGTAAATGAGTGTGCATGTATGTAAATGAAAGTGTGTGTGTGTGTGTGTGTGTGTGTGTGTAATCAGTGAAAGTGTATGTCATTGTGTGTCTGTCAGTGAAAGTGTTTGTTGGTTAAAAGTGTGTGTGCCAATGGTGTGCCAATGAATGTGTATCTTACAGTGGGTGTATGTCAGTGCATGTATCAGTGAGACAGGGGTAGGCTGGGCCAGGGGGCAGGGAGGCAATTGCCCCCCAGGCCACCCTATATCCTTTTAAAACCGGCCGCTGCAGGGCCAGTCCTAATGCTGCAGCCGCCTGAGCGCTCTGTAAAGAGCCTCAGGCGGCTGCAGCTGCTTCTCTCCTCACCTCCCCTTCCCTGTAGCGTGGCCGAGTTACACTCCGGTCCGCGGTACCCAGCCGGAGTGATAGGAAGGTGAACACTCAGTGTGCACTTCCTGTCAGTCCGGCCGGTACAGGAAACAGAAACTCCTGGTAATCATGAGTTTGTTTTGCCTGGTCGACTGACAGGAAGTGCACGCAGTTCACCTTCCATCCGCCGGTACCGTGGATCGAGAGGAACTCGCCACGCTTACGTTGAAGGGGAGGGAGGGGGGGAGAGTAAATAGAAGGGGAGGAGAGTAACAGAAGGAGGGGGGTAACAGAAGTAGGGGGGGTAAGTAACAGAAGGGGAGTACAGAAGGTGGAGTAAATAGAAGGGGTAAATAGAAGTAATGGTGAAGGAGGGGGTAAATAGAAGGAGGGGAAACAGGTGGGGGGAAACAGAAGGAGGGGGTAGCAGAAGGAGGGAGAATAACAGAAGGAGTTGGAGCAAGATAAGGAGGGGTAACAGAAGGAGGAGTAACAGAAGGAGGGGGTACAGAAGGAGGGGGTAACAGAAGGCAACAGAATGGGGAGTAAGAAGAATGGGGGGTACTAAGAAGAAGGGGGATAAGAAGAAGAAGTGTGGTGGAATCTCGGTAAAAATAAATTTAGTAGGCCGAGATTACCACGTGGCATGTGTACGTGCATATGCTGACGTATCGATCAGTTGGTTGCACGAGGCAAGATACGATCAGTAGTATACGGAGCATGTGCAAGAATACAGGATGTAGTATTCCCCTCCTCCATTGTGCTGGACAAGCCATGCGGTCAAGCAGGAAGTTAATTCTTATTTGTAATGATTGGTCAAGAGAATGTGCGGGTGGAGCTTAATATGGGAGGAGTTATGTGCCTATATAGGGAGCCTGCACTATTGTTCAGGGCTCAGAACTTGCTGTATTTTTGGTGACATTAGTCCCTCTGAGTCCCGATCGGTGATCCAATAAAGAATCTCTTCCTTCCTGAAGAAACCTGTGTCCATCTCTCTGTGCTTTGCTTCCGTCAGTTTCTCCGGTATCATTTGGTGCATTGGCCGGGAAGCTCATCGTTCAACGGTAGCTGAGAGGCAGAGGCGTGAGACGGTCTATTTTTGCCCACGTTCTCTACGGCTGCACCCCTGAACTTCTGCGTGGACCTCCCTTCGTCTCGGCGCCACTGGTCTGTTGTCCAGGAGATCATCGGCCTCTACGTAAGAAGTGCTGGGGTGTCCCCGTCGATGAGTGTGAACTCAGGTTCAGGAACGAGGAGGTAAGACAACTGCTGTTTTAGACGGCAGACCCACTAGGGGTATACCGATTGTGCGGTAGGCCCAAAAGGGGTTTAAATCTGTGTATGGAATCTGCCCCCTCTGTCGGAGGGAAGGAGCGAAGGCGCACCGCTCGATCGAACGCTCTTTAGTAAGACCGTTTGATCTGGTTAGTCAGGCGGGGTCCTGTGTAAATAGCCCTAGCCGGACACCGGTGTCTTGTCTAGACTAGCGTTCTAGGGTGTATATTACGTTCGCTAGGTCGGAGGGACCGGGAGACTAAGCGGCGCCTGTGTAAATTCGGTTCGCTAGCTCTCAACCTATCTTGGCTAAGTGGGAAGGCGTGTAAATTTGGAACCCACTAGACTTTTGATAGAGTAAATAGACTAGAAGGGCAATTTTGTAAATTTCGCCCTCTAGTTCGCTATATGTGGTGTTTGGGCAGTGTGGCTAACCAAAACGGGTGTATATAGTTTTAGGTAGTCCATTCAAGGTACTGGCCAATAGTTTAGTTGGGATTGTAAATGTGTTAAAGATTGTTAGTAAAGTGTATATCTTGTTAGATAGCGCGAGCTCAGCCGTCTAGCGAGAGTGTTAATAGTGTGTTGCTGTATCATAGTGCACGGTACCATAACCTGTATATTTACTGACACTGTATATAAGTACTAACCATTGTCGTCTATTGCATGTTTAACACCGTAACCACTAATAATTGTATTGTGACCTTAAATTGTGCTTTGACCTATGCTAACCGTACTGTAACCGATACTAGTAAAAGACGATGTTACTGGGGTGTGTTATAGACGGGTAATTCATATATAGAGAATTATAGCGTGGGTGACTGTATAGTTTCGCCAAAGGGCATAATATTGATTATTTAGTGACTGGTGTAACAGCTGTGTGTGTACGGGAATTCCCTGAGTGATTATTGTGTTATTGTGTACGTTTCACTCGGTAACTGTACCACGTGGTGCTGTTGCCAGAGGAAACGGGTGTGACTGTTGAATAAGAACGCGTGCATAGTATTCGTTGTCAACGACGTTCCATTGATAAGTATGGGCGCGTCAGAGTCAACGATTTCGGATCCCTTAGGTTGTATGGTAAAGAATTTTAAAAAGGGATTCAAAACATGTGATTTTGGGGTTAAAATGTCTCCTGTACGTTTGGTCACTTTGTGCACTAGGGAGTGGCCTACTTTGGTTGCGGCATGGCCGCCGCGTGGCAGTTTGGATCCAACCCTGGTACAGCGTGTACACGTGGCTGTATCAGGTAGGCCTGAACTTTACGGACAGTTTCCATACATTGATTGTTGGAGGCAGGCCGTAAACGACTCGCCAAAATGGATCCGGATATGCCACGAGGAGCAATGTCGCCTCATGGTGGCCAGGACTTGTTTGTCCACTAGGACTGGTGTTAGGCCCATTTTGGACACGCCCCCTGAGTCCGAGATCCCTTTGCCGCCCCCTTACTTTCCTTTAAGAGGAAGTGATGCGAATGCAGGAAGTTCTGTACCCCTTCCCATATTGCCCCCATCCACTTCCGCTTCCTCTTCCAGTACAGAATCCACCCCCCCTCGTATTAAAACTCCCCTTCCGGAACCAGGACCAACCCCCATTAGATCTGAATATCCTGATTTGGCGCCACTTCAAACTTCAGGTCAAGCTTCTTCTAGCTCGGCTCGGAGTATACTATTCACTAACTTTTCCCAAAATCAAGTTCCCACATCCTCATGCCCTATTACCTCTCGACCGGAACCTTTAACTGACGCCCCTCCACGTAGCCCCATATTAACCCGACAACTGACCGGTACCCAACAATTAAAACATTATCAGATGCCTCTTCGTCTGAATCCTGGGTCAGCCTATATCGATGCCGCAGGTCAAATGGCACATGCTGACCCAGTCTTCGTATATGTCCCGTTCACGACTACCGATCTCTTGAATTGGAAGACCCACAATTCCTCGTACACTGAGAAACCACAAGCTATGACCGATCTGTTCACCTCGATAGTTCAGACACATAACCCGACATGGGCTGATTGCCAGCAGTTATTAATGACATTGTTCAATAATGAGGAAAGGACAAGGATTAACCAAGCGGCCATTAAGGCGCTAGAGGAGAGAGCCCGTGCTTTAAATCAAGCCAATCCGGCAGCATGGGCCGCAACACATTACCCTAACACCGATCCTGACTGGAATGTAAATGGCGCAGATATGGCTCAACTTAAAGCCTATAGAGATGCTATAATTGCTGGCATGAAAGCCGGAGGGAAGAAAGCTATTAACATGTCGAAGACAGTTGAGGTGATTCAGAAAAGTGATGAAGCGCCCAGTGTCTTTTATGACCGATTATTGGAGGCATACCGCTTGTATACCCCCTTTAATCCGGAAGACGCTGATAATTCCCGAATGGTAAACTCCGCCTTTGTCAGCCAAGCTTACGGAGATATTAAGCGCAAGCTACAGAAATTAGAAGGGTTTGCAGGTATGTCTATCACCCAACTAATGGAGGTAGCGAACAAAGTATATATGAATAGGGAAACAGAAAGTAAGAAAGAGGAAGAGCGCAAGATGCGTAGAAAGGCAGATATGCTAGCGGTAGCGATCGCAGGCGTAGATAGACGGGGCCCAGATAGAGGCGATGGTAGATGGAATAGGGAGCCTTTGAGTAGGAATCAGTGCGCGTACTGTAAGGAAGAAGGGCATTGGAGGAACGAGTGTCCGCAAAGAGAGCAGTATGAGAGAGACTTACCCAGGGCAGGTTACGGAAACTTTAGAGGCAGAGCGAGAGGTAGAGGAGGCCCCGGAGGGAGTAATGGTAATAGAGGGAGTAATGGGAACAGAGGAAGTGTAAGGGAAGATAGGTACTATCCAGCAGCGCAAAGGTCCCGCGATAGAGAAGGTAGGGACTTTGTGGGATTGGCTGACACGGTCATGGAGGACTATTGATACCGACCGGGCTCCATCCCCCTTGGTCGAGCGGAGCCTATGGTCGATGTATCAATAGGGGGAAAAAGGAGTGCGTTCATGATCGACACTGGTGCTGAACATTCGGTGGTGACTAATCAAGTTGCTCCTACATCTGGAAGAACTATTACTGTAATAGGAGCAACTGGAAGAAGTGCTGAAAAACCGGTTCTTAAAAGTCGACTCTGTACATTGGGAGGCCACGTAGTAAAACATCAATTCCTTTATATGCCTGAGTGTCCAGTCCAATTGCTGGGACGTGATATGCTATCCAAATTACAAGCGCAGATTACGTTCCTACCAAATGGAACAACATCCTTAAAGTTTAATGGACCTTCAGGTATTATGACATTGTCCGTACCAAAGGAAGAAGAGTGGCGACTTTATACAGTGTTGACTAGCCAAAACCCGAGGAGTGATGAATCCTTATTTAACATACCAGGAGTTTGGGCAGAGAACAACCCACCAGGACTGGCCCGCAATATTCCACCCATTAAAATCGAACTAAAACTTGGGGTTTATCCAGTAAGCCTGAGACAATATCATATTCCGCAGAAGGCTAAGAAGAACATCTAATCTTATCTGGATAAGTTCATACGGTATGGTATCCTAAAATTCTGTACTTCCCCCTGGAACACCCCATTGCTGCCTGTTCAAAAGCCCGGTACAGATGAGTATCGACCTGTGCAGGACTTGAGAGCAGTCAATGATGCGGTTGTTAGTATACATCCAGTCGTGCCCAATCCATATAACCTGCTTGCTTTAATTCCGGGCGGGGCTACTTACTTTACAGTCTTAGATCTCAAAGATGCCTTCTTTTGCCTCCGAATTGCCGCAGAAAGCCAATGTATCTTCGCTTTCCAATGGGAAAATGCTGTAACGGGCTCGAAACGCCAAATGACCTGGACAAGATTGCCCCAGGGGTTTAAAAATTCACCTACCCTATTTGGTTCAGCTCTAAGTCAAGATCTACTAGATTTCGAGTCTATCCCAGGAGAGTGTGTATTATTACAATATGTAGATGACTTGTTGATAGCAGCAGTTACAAAGGAAGTATGTCAGCAAGCAACGCACGATCTACTACACATTCTCTGGAAGGCAGGATACAAGGTGTCTAGAAGGAAGGCTCAGTTGTGTTTGCCAACTGTCAAATATCTGGGATTCCATATCTCTGAAGGTCAAAGAATTATGGGGCCAGAGAGAAAAGAAGCTGTGTGCCAAATACCGATACCCAGGAATAGAAGACAAGTGCGAGAATTCTTGGGGGCAGCAGGCTTCTGTAGGATATGGATTCCCAGCTACGCGATACTGGCAAAACCTCTGTATGCAGCTATCAAAGGTACAGAGCACGACCCCTTCTTATGGACTCAAGAACAGCAAACGGCATTCGAAGATGTGAAGAGGGCTTTGATGAGTGCCCCAGCATTAGGTCTACCTGACCACACACGGCCATTCTACCTGTATGTACATGAGCAAAGAAGAATGGCTGTGGGAGTATTGACACAGTACTTGGGATCATGGCAAAGACCTGTTGCCTACATGTTTAAGCAACTGGATGCAGTGGCCAGCGGACTTCCACCTTGTCTAAGAGCTGTAGCTGCAGCCGCCCTGCTAGTAGCTGAAGCCGATAAACTCACTCTGGGTCAAGAACTTTATGTACGAGTTCCACATGCAGTACAGACGTTGTTGGATTACAAAGGAAATCATTGGTTTAGTAACAGCCGTATGACCAAGTATCAAGCAATGTTGTGTGAAAACCCAAGAGTGCATTTAGAGACTGTAAATACCTTAAATCCAGCTACCCTTTTGCCACAACCTACTGAAAGTCAACATGATTGTTTGGAAGTAATGGATGAAGTATTTTCAAGTAGACCAGATCTTCGTGATTTTCCCATCCAGAACCCTGATGTTCAATATTACACCGACGGCAGTAGTTATGTAAAAGAAGGGATCCGCTATGCAGGATATGCAGTAACAACGATAGACAAGGTGATAGAAGCTCGGCCACTGGCAAAAGGAACATCAGCACAAAAGGCAGAATTGATAGCACTGACACGAGCGTTACAATTGGCTGAAGGTTTAAGAGTGAACATCTACACGGACTCCAAGTATGCGTTTTTAACCACTCATGCCCACGGAGCTTTGTATAAAGAAAGAGGACTATTGAATTCAGAAGGCAAAGAAATCAAATACGCAGCTGAGATCCTACAACTATTGGAAGCAGTGTGGGAGCCGAAAGAAGTCGGTATTATACATTGTCGGGCGCATCTGAGAGGAGATGGTGATGTAACCAAAGGGAATCGGATGGCAGATAGTGCAGCTAAGCGTGCTGCTGAATCAGGAAGACAGGAATATGTGGGGCATATAGCTGCTCTTATACCAACTCCACTGTCTCAATGGACTCCAATTTATACAGCTCAAGAAGAGGAGTGGTTAAGGACTGAACCTGGAAAGTATTTGGAGAACAAATGGTATCAGTTAGAAGATGGAAGAATAGTTATTCCAGCATCACTAGCGGTAGAAATTGTCCAAAACTATCATAACGGGACACATTCTGGGAGAGACAGTACAGAAGAATCTCTCAGAAAACATTTCTACATACCAAGATTGTCCAACTTGATTCAGGCCATTGTACGTAGATGTGTAACGTGTGCTAAAAATAATGCAAGACAAGGACCAGTAAAGCCACCAGGAGTCCAGTTTCAGTGCCTACAACAACTGACTCATATGCTTGGTATAAAGTGGAGGCTTCATACGGCATATAGACCCCAGAGTTCTGGTAAGGTAGAGAGAATGAATAGAACTATTAAGAATCAGTTGGCTAAAATGTGTCAGGAAACCCAACTTAAGTGGAACGTTCTCTTGCCCATAGCTCTATTGCGAATCCGTAGTACACCTACCAGAAGGATGGGCCTCTCTCCTTTTGAAATCATGTACGGGCGACCACCTCCCGTGCTTGGTAACTTAAGGGGGGATTTGAGTCAGTTGGGAGAAGGAATTACCCGGCAGCAGGTTGTAGAGTTGGGTAAGACTATGGAGGAGGTACAGAAATGGGTACAAGATAGATTACCTGTGAATATTTATCCCCCAATTCATAGTTACCACCCAGGCGACCAAGTGTGGATTAAAGAGTGGAATAATGTGCCGTTAGGGCCCAAGTGGAGAGGTCCTTATGTTGTTCTTTTGTCTACCCCTACAGCGATAAAAGTAGCCGAAGTGACTCCGTGGATACATCACTCCAGGGTTAAACCAGCAGCAGCCGATTCCTGGCAAGTTACAGCAAATCCAGAGAATCCCTGCAAGATCCGGTTAAAACGCACGACTCAGTCGGAGTGACGAGGAACCTTGTGGATTACAAATTTTATTGTTTCAGAGACTTGGTAAGTGAGTGAGAAGGCCATAATAAAGCCTGTCCACTCACCAACGAGTGTATAAGTCAGGGAAAGTCTTGAGGGGACCCCTGTGAAGACGAGCAGAACTCCATTCCCTGCAGCCCTTACATCCTGGAAGCTGAGGTGCCTTCGCACGGACGAAGACTGAGGATGACGACGAAAGATGTATTTTTAATAATGTTTATTTATGTGTATTTTTATATTCAGGAAGGTAGAGGTACCGACACTCCTAGCTGTGAGGTATGCATTAAGACTACAAGAACAGGTAACCATATATCCCAGACCCTAATTTGGCATTCGCAATATGAGTGTAAAGGAGATGTATCAAGATGTAGATACTTAAATATAGAATATAGTGTGTGTCATTTAGGAGTAGGAGAACCTAAGTGCTTCAGTCCTGAGTATCAACCCCGTACAATTTGGTTGACTCTCAGAAATGGAGATCCTCAGGGGACCCTAATTAATAAGACGGTATTAAAATCCGTATATTCTTCAGGTGCTCTGCTATTTGATGCGTGTAAAGCAATATCAAGTGGTAGAAAGCCGTGGAATGTATGTGGGGATCTTAGATGGGAGAGGACGTATGGGTCTAACGATAAATATATTTGTCCCAGTAGTAAAAATAAATATGTAAGTCCAAGATGCCCAAATAGAGATTATAACTTCTGCCCATATTGGTCTTGTGTGGGGTGGGCGACTTGGGGACAGACAGCAGACAAGGACATGATTGTGACTAAGTTGCCTACTGATCCATATTGTAAGTCTATGGAATGCAATCCAATCCATATACTTATAAATAACCCTGACAAGTTCTTAGATAAATATGGTAATTTATTTGGGTTTCAAATATATGGGACGGGTTTAGACCCTGGGACAATATTGTTTATAGGGATAGAGACTGATACGGTAACCTCCCAAACTCATCAAGTATACCATTCCTTTTATGAAGAGATGAGCATAGATAATAAGATCCCCCATAATGCTAAAAATTTGTTCATTGATTTAGCCGAAAGTATTGCTGGTAGTCTTAATGTTACCAACTGCTATGTGTGTGGAGGTACTAACATGGGAGACCAATGGCCTTGGGAAGCAAAGGAGGTAATGTCCGGTTCTGAGGCAGTTGATCAATTAATATCTACACAAGCCGACTATCATATGAGTGTTAGAGGTAAATCTGAGTGGAGATTGAAGACCTCCATCATAGGTTATGTTTGCATAGCGAGGAAAGGAATGATGTATAATACTTCTGTAGGAGAATTAACTTGTCTAGGGCAAAAAGCTTATGATGATGATACAAAGAATACAACTTGGTGGTCGGCTTCAAATGTCTCAGAACCATCTAACCCGTTTGCAAGATATGCCAATTTAAAGGACGTATGGTTTGATCTATCCATCACATCTAACTGGAGAGCCCCAGCGAATTTGTACTGGATCTGTGGTAAGAAGGCCTATTCGGAGTTACCACAGGACTGGGAAGGGGCATGTGTGTTGGGTATGTTGAAACCATCCTTCTTCTTGTTGCCTATTGAAACAGGTGAGACTTTAGGTGTTAAAGTGTATGATGTGAATCATAGGAAGAAAAGGGGACCCATAGAGATAGGTGCCTGGGAAGATAATGAATGGCCTCCCCAGCGTATTATAGATTATTATGGGCCAGCCACGTGGGCAGAGGATGGTACCTTTGGTTATAGAACCCCTATTTATATGCTCAACCGCATTATAAGGTTACAGGCGGTGGTTGAGATCATTACTAACGAGACATCACAAGCGCTCAATCTTCTAGCGAAGCATAATACCAGGATGAGGACAGCAGTTTACCAAAATAGATTAGCCTTGGATTATCTTTTGGCAGTAGAGGGAGGTGTATGTGGGAAGTTTAACCTGAGCAATTGCTGTCTTCAAATAGATGACGAAGGGCAAGCAATAGCTGAGCTTACTAGCCATATGGTTAAACTAGCGCATGTGCCTACTCAGGTATGGAAAGGGTACAATCCAAGTAGTTGGTTTGGTAGCTGGTATGAGTGGTTTGGAGGGCTTAAGGCAGTGGTAGGTGGAGTCCTACTGATTTTAATGTTGTGTCTACTCCTGCCGTGTCTTATACCCTTAGTAGTTAGGTCTGTGCAAAGCCTGATAGAAAATATAGCAGAAAGGAAGGCTGCTGCACAGATAATGGCAATTTATAAATATAAGGCTCTAGATCAGGGAGAACCAATGCAGGAAGACGAGTGTTGAAGATTCACATCATAGGATAAGTCTGGTCTGGTTCAAAGGTAACTTGTGGTGTATGCAAACCAAGGTTAAGTGATGCCTCAAGTAATTGTAAAATATCAAGAGGCATCAAAGGGGGGAATGTGGTGGAATCTCGGTAAAAATAAATTTAGTAGGCCGAGATTACCACGTGGCATGTGTACGTGCATATGCTGACGTATCGATCAGTTGGTTGCACGAGGCAAGATACGATCAGTAGTGTACGGAGCATGTGCAAGAATACAGGATGTAGTATTCCCCTCCTCCATTGTGCTGGACAAGCCATGCGGTCAAGCAGGAAGTTAATTCTTATTTGTAATGATTGGTCAAGAGAATGTGCGGGTGGAGCTTAATATGGGAGGAGTTATGTGCCTATATAGGGAGCCTGCACTATTGTTCAGGGCTCAGAACTTGCTGTATTTTTGGTGACATTAGTCCCTCTGAGTCCCGATCGGTGATCCAATAAAGAATCTCTTCCTTCCTGAAGAAACCTGTGTCCATCTCTCTGTGCTTTGCTTCCGTCAGTTTCTCCGGTATCAGAAGGGGAGGGGAGTAAGAAGAATGGGGGAGTAAGAAAAACAGGGGTTAAGAAGAATACAAGGAGGAGGGTGGAGAGTAAGGGTGAGGAGAAGGAGAGGTGAGGAGAACGGGGGGGGACTGAGAAGAACACAGGGAGGGTGGGTGATGAGGAGAACACAGGGAGGTGGGAGATACAGAGGACACAGGGAGGAGAGGGGGTAAGAAGAACAAAGGGAGGGGGTGAGGAGAAGGGGAGATGAGGAGAACACAGGGAGGAGAGGGAGTAAGAAGAACACAGGGAGGAGAGGGGGTAAGAAGAACACGGGGGGAGGTGAGGAGAACACAGGGATGGGGGGAGGTGAGGAGAACACATGGAGGGGGGAGGTGAGGAGAACACATGGAGGGTGGAGGGGGATGAGAAGAGCACAGGGAGGGTGGGTGAGTGTGAGAAGAGACCACTAGGGGAGGGTGGGGGAGAGGAGAGACCACTAAGGGGACAGGGGAGAGCTATAAGGGACAGAAGGGACAGCTCTATAGGACAGGGGGCAAGACAGCCAGCTCTTTTACACTACGCGCACACACACACACATCCCTATACATACACAGAAACACACAATGCATCCCTACACACACAGAAACACAACATGCTTCCCTTACACACAGAGAAACACACAATGCATCCATTACACACACACAATGCAACCATTACACACAAAGACAATGCATCCTTTGCACACATACACAGAAGCACACAATGCAAAATCTTACACACATGCAAACACACACACTGCTTTTCTTACATACACACAGAAACACAATACATCTCTTACACACACTCAATGCACACACATATAGACACACACCTTGCATCCCTTATGCATACAAACACAGACTCACGCAATGCATCCCTTACACACAACCAGAAACACGCAATGCATCCCTTACACACAACCAGAAACACACAATACATCCCTTATACACACAAACACACTGCATCACCTACACAAACTGGTATCCCTATACACTACATACCTAGGCACACATATTAGATCCTCTGCAATAACACATAATACATCCCCTACACACTCCACTCCATGTGAGCGAACTCATGGGTAGGTGGAACATATAAGTGGACTTTTAAGTGGGCATACTCACCATCAGGCCCTGGGACCCAGACCTTGAGCTTTGTAAGGGGCCCCCAAAAAATGGAGCTGCTTCTAATTCTCCCAGATCATTGAATTTTGTGACCACAGAGATCCTGTTCTACACCAGACCAGTGGAGCCAAACTGCAGCCCATCATCATCCTCATCTGGTTGTGAGTAGGCAATCTAGTCAGTGGTGTATCCTGGTTTTGTGCTGCCCTAGCCCCCCCAACCCCTCCACGTGGGCGCGACCCCCACCCATCCCTTCCCCCCGCCCCGCCTTCTAAATACACACACACACACTCACTGACAGATACGCATACACTAGCTAACAAAAACACAAACTCACTGACACACACAGACACTCACTCACTCACTAGCAGACACACACTAGCAGACACACACACACTCACAGGCAAACATATACACACAGACACACACACACAAACACACTCACTCACTAGCAGACACACACACTCACTAGCAGACACACACTAGCAGACACACACTAGCAGACACAAACACTCACTGACACACACACTCACAGTCAGACACACACACTAACAGTCAGACACACACACACACACACTAACAGACAGACACACACAGACACACTCACTAACAGACACACACACCACCAGAACAGACACACACACACTAACAGACACCAACAGACACACACAACAGACACTAACAGACACACACACACCAACAGACACACACACACCAACAGACACACACACACAACAGACACACAACACAGACACACACACACACAACAGACACAGACACAGACACACACACTAACAGACACACCAACAGACACACACACTAACAGACACACACACACACACACACTCACAGACACACACACTAACAGACACACTCACACACACACTAACAGACACACTAACAGACACACTCACACACACACTAACAGACACACTCACAGACACACACACACACTAACAGACACACTCACACACACACACACACTAACAGACACACTCACACATTTATTTATTTTAACTCCCCCCTCCAGCCTCTTTACCTTTGGGAATGCTGGGGGGGGTTCCCTCTCTCCCTGGGGGTCCACTCTGCTCATACTCCGGCTCCCAGCCTCACTCTGCGGCGCGCGAGGGAGCTGAGCAGACCGCTCAGAAGAAGAGCTCCCTCGCCAGCCGCCCGCACAGCAGCCAGCGTCGCCCAGCCCGACCGGCATGTCTGTTAGCCGCAAGGCTAACAAGGCATTTGCCCTGGGCATTTGGGGGCGGCGTTTTTGCCGCCCCCTGAAAAATGCCGCCCAAGGCAAATGCCTTGTTTGCCTCGTGGCTAAAACGCCCCTGAATCTAGTATATTATTAGTGACACTAATCTCTAATTTACCTCACATTAAAGGGACACTATAGTCCCCAGAACCACTTCAGCTTAATGAAGTGGTTCTGGTGTCTATAGCCGGTCCCTGCAGGCTTTTTAATGTAAACACAAACTGTGTGCAGCACTGGCATTAGTTCATATGGCAGATTATATGGGTGGGGCATTGTGATGTCACATGGGGGGAGGCAAATTCAGCTGTTCCCCATGCAGCCACAGGTGCCGCTTTGCTGGGAGAGTGTGATTACTCTTCACTTCCTCCCAGCCTACAGAGCAGCGCATGGGAGAGAGAGAGGAGAAGGCATGATTTAATCTTACAACAAATCCAGTAAGCAAATCTTAATAAATTTGGGGGATCAGCTCTGTTTCCACAGTTTATTGGTGTTTACTCTGATGTCTGTATTAATATTGAGGGATTTCTAAGTAGTAACATCAGTGTGTGTCAGCAGGGCCAGCTGTTGGGGTGTGCACGCTGTGCAGTCACGCAGGTTGCCATGACAACAGAAACGCCTGGTGGCCAACACAGCTTACAAGTTGGGGACACTAGCATATTTAATTTAAACGATTCGCTGGTGGTCCACTGGTGCGCACCAGCAGTAGGTGCAGTCAGATTATATCCTCTCCCTTGTGGTTCCGGCACTCAGTTAGTGTGTCAGAGCACAGGCTCAGAGATTCTCAGCCTTCGCTCTGACAAATGGCAAAGAGCTACTGATTAGCATAACATCAATATCCGTTAGAAAACCAGGAAAAAGTGGGCATGGATGGTGAACTGATTTGGTGGTGCAATGGGCCACTTGACTGGTTTTGCCCCCCAGGCCTAAGGCTGCCAGCCCTCCCCTGCAGTGAGGACATGTCTGTCAGTCAAAGTGCATGTCTTAATCAGAAAGAGGGGCAACCTTGACATGAAGGGATGGGGCAGATTTAGATTAGGGGTGCCCAAATTTAGTCAGGACTGGGGGCCCAGACTGCTCAGGAAGTTCCATGCTCCACATTCCCCCATGTGCACTCAAATAAAGCGATAATATATATGTACACCTGTGGGCCCACGACTACCTGTACACTGCAGAGGGGGCCCAGCACAATCGATCTTCACTTCACAGCTGTTCTACTCTTGTGAGTCGCGCAGTCATCAGAGATTTGCCATGGTTTACCATGGCAACATTCAGCGGAGCTCACTAGAGTTAAACAGAGAAGAACAGCTGGGAAGTGGAGATCGATTGTGCTGGGCTCCCTCTGCAGTGTACAGATAGTCGGGGGCCCGCACCATGCCACCAAACCACCAGGGAATGTGACCTCCCCCCTCCTTGGCCACAGGTAAGATGCAGGGAGGGAGAAATAAAGTAAAATTTGCAACAATTCATGAAAAAA
>OW240912.1:98907748-98927040 GCA_933207985.1 Pelobates cultripes | reverse complement strand
TATTAAATTCATATAAAATGAAGAATGTCTTTTGGCGTGCTTTTCTGGAGGTTTGTCATAATTAATCCTAATTTAGATGACAACAAGAAAAGTTGAGGTGCTTTTAAAGTCTTTGGGATAATGCCAAAACATTTCTAGAAGTTTTTAGATCAATTTAACTATCCAACGCTGCCCTGAGCTGCCACAAATGATGGCTTATTAATTAAAGGGTTGTCTGAAAGAGGCCATGAGTAAAGTAAAACAAATCTTATCAGATCAATGAAAATTTAATTCATATTATACATGAATTTGAACAACAACCAAGCATTCAAATCATTTAAATTATTGCTACCACAATATTAATTATATTTGACATATATAAAACAGATTATGATGCAGGCAGACAATACTAAGGCTAGACTTTATTTAAGAACTAAAATAACAAAAAAGATTTTGCTATAAGCCTTTGTTTTGTAGGGATATATTAACTTTTCACTGTACTACAGACTGCCAGGTGCCGACACTGACCTACTGAAGAACTGCCAACACCTTCCTGTTATTAACAATGTTTTGTTCAAATAGCTGGGGGTTTTTTGTCTTGCCATGAAGTGTGACCATTAATAATACATTAATATGAACATTAATTATTCATTAATTGCCTAATTTTTATAGATTATAAAGTTTAAAAATATTACACAATAAAACATAAAGATTCTAAGGAAAGACAACACAGTTGGAAATTCTTAGCCCAACTGCCAGATGAAACAAATAATTATTTTACCGTTGATACAGTCTCTATTTTAGATTGCCTTCATTTGAAGGGTCACCAGAAAGACCAAGGGATCAATTAGAGAGCATCCCAATTCGCTTGAGAAACTTGAAATGTTGAGGGATTACTTTGCTAAGAGCTGTCTCGTTTGAGGAAGTTTAGCAACCCATCATCTCAATTTAGTCATGAAAAAGGAAATATTTCACAGAATTATATTAACATATATTTATATGTTAATTTAAATTTCAAGTCCTATGAGTACTCGCATTTGCATTGGGCTCTCGTGGTTATGGTGCCAGCAGTGCCTTGACAGTACCCTGTGGTAAGATGTCAAACTATTTTAGTAGAGTTTGACAACTTGGGTCATCAGGTGTGGCCACATTTACTGCATCCATTTTTTTCCAGCATAAGAAGACAAAGAAACAGCCACATTTACAATAATTAGTCTTCTTCAACTGTTTTTTGTGGAGTAAAGCACAGCTCATGCAAACAGCTTATTGGCTGAGAGGACTTCTCAACCAATGAGTGTTACAGTAATCATGATTATTCTCCTGTAGAAGATCAAATGCAGTTGATGCAGAGTGGATGCCTGGCATGCCCAGGTGAGATTTCAAACCAGGTAAAAATGGTTTGACATCTTACCATGGGATGGCACCAGAGCACTCTTGGCACCACCACCACTACAACAGGCTGTAATGGTCATGGCGTTTAGAATTTTTCTTTAAATGGGTGCAACAAAGAATACATAATACTACACAGATTTCTTATTATACTATAACGTAAAATAATCATGGTGTTTATCACACTTTTCACTTTGCAAATGGTAACACTGAAGCTATGTATGATCATAACTGCCAATTGGATTTTAAATGCTAATTTATTTAACATTTTCCCAATTTTTATGTGGAAATTATAACTTTAAATGTATCTGTTGTGTTTGTTGGAATTCCTTTCATGATAAGTAATTAGAAATGTATAAACAAACACTAACAAAACTGAAAGCTCAATAGAAAATGCACCGCACATACAAACTAAAAGCACATCAAGTTGGGCGCAATGGTCTAAATATTAATTATTCCAATAAAAGGTCAAGTTTCCTTTGAAGCTCTTCAAGGGGTGACTATAAAGCTACTTTACTTTAAAGCAAGTCTAATGTATTTACATTGATTTTTCTCTATGTGATAATGCAGGCAAGCTGGGTCTTCACAGATAAACATTTTTACTCCATAAATAGGAATGCATAAATACAACTTTTTATATGTTTGTTAAAGCTTCTTAAAGACATGCATTATATCTTTAGTCATTAGCTCTCAGAAAATAAATGTTTCATATGAAAGAAAGATACACATGGAAGTGAGGAAATGGATATATTTGAAAATAATTATTTTATTACATTTGCTAAAACAAATATTTGATGTTTTTGTAAGTTTTCTATTTCTCTAACAATGTTACAGGCTTTGAAGGATTTTAATAGATTAGGGTGGTGGGCACTCAAATGGCAGATAAAATGTATTGTAGATATTGTAGAAATGCTGTTATGAAATTATAGGTGAAGAATGCATAAGCAACTTACACCCTAAATGAAACAACTCATGAGAAGGATTTGGGAATTGTTATAGACAACAGACTAGACAACAACGTCCAATGTCAATCAGTAGTTGCTAAGGCCAGCAAGGTATTGTCATGTATAAAAGGGGCATTAATTAACAGGATGAAGACATCATTTTGCCTCTTTATAAATCAATGGTAAGAAAACATATTGAAAATGCCATAAAATGTTGGCCAACTATTGAAAAGAAGGATATTATGGCACTATAAAAAGTGCACAGGAAGGCTACAAAATGAATAAGGGGAATGGAAGATTTTAGTTGTGAAGCTCTGCTAACAAATTAAAATCTGTAAAGTTGAAAAACAAGGTGTCCACAGAGGGGATAAACAGATATATTGGGGTGAATACAAATTATCGTCTACAAATCTATTCATAAATAGGACTATACATAAAACACAAGCTCATCCAATTAGACTGGAAGAAATTAGATTTAGCCTTTGTCAAAGGAAAGGGTTCTAACAGTAAATACAACAACGATGTGTAATTCTCTGCCTGAGGAGGTGATTTTATCAGAGTCTGTACAGATTTTTTAAAATATATGTATTTTTTATATATATGTGTGCTCCTACAGACAAAATATAAAAAAAACAGATCAACATATATCCCATTATGAAGAACAAGTGAATTTCAATGTTTGTTAATCTTGATTGGGAAACTTAATATTCACCCAGCAAGTGAATGAGTTTCACACTGAGAAAATAGATCATATGTATGAGTGTCTTATTGGATACAAATTGCCAAGAACAGGGAAAAACCTCAAGGAGACATTGTGATATAGTAAACTATTTTAAAATTCATTAAAGAACAGCATTGGGAGAATAGGTTTGCAGTTAAAAATAAAAACATCATCAGGGAGATTCATGTTACAAGTCCTACATAATAATTACAGACTAGCAGTTGCAGTCTGTACTAGAAGGCCATGTACTCACCACGCAAGCATATGTCCTGTTCAAGAGACTGACACCGCTGTTTTTTCTCCTCTTTTACGATCATTTTTGAATATTCACCATTTTATGCACATGCAAAAGACAGAAAAGTGTCAGAATTATTCCACTACTAGAAATTTGGTGGTCTCCTGAAATGGAGATTTGTGTGAAGATTGGTGGAATTTACTGTGAAGTAAACCGTCACTTTTTTGATCATTTTAATAAATATGGTCAACCTATTGACTGGGTTTAACCACCACTTTTCAGAAAATGTTGATAAGTATCCGCCATTGAGATTTCTCAAATAGTGAATTATATAATTATTGCCACGTATGATATGCAGGCATGCACTTCTTCATAGTCACTAAAATGTCACGTATGCTGTTACCAAGTACTACAGCTCTTTAGTGTATAAAAACTGTTATGAAGCCAAACGTAACTTAAAATCAGACATTTTACACCTTGTGCCAATTTAGTGCATTGCCTCCATAAAACCCAAGAAGAACAAATTTCATACTAAAAATATACATTTTGCAAAACAGTAATTGTCACATAATAATCTTTAATCCAAGAAAATAGATTGTATCGTCAATGTCTTGGGAACAAAATTTACTGGCGATTCATAAACAATAGAACTTCACAGTATGACTACCAGTGTGAGATTTTATATGTCATAAAGCCATTGAAAAGTGCACTTGCTACAGCAAGTCTGGCTGTGAGCTTTGATGCACTAGAAAAGAAACTGCTAAGCTGAGGTCATCAGTCAGTAGAAAACAATTTCCCTCACACAGAGAAGTAGACTTACCGCTGAGCTCCTGACATAGACAAATTGAGTTGGGGAAAAAAACAACAACCTGCAAAATGCTAGTTGCGGTGGAAGAAATCTTACCCACCTCTGACCAAATCAGAACAGGATAAATGACATCTTTCTTAATAGCTGCATATACTTGAGGTGACAGAAAGACAGGTTCATGTTGTTGCATATTTACAATTTTAATATGCAATTGCTTTGATTTACCTCCCTGTTAAATAAAACACTTCCACTGAAGTGTTCCTTTGTAGGTACGGTTAGGAATTTTGGTGATTTAAATCTAGGCTTTGTTTCATGTCAGAAAGCGAGATTTAAGATGCAGCTTTGTTTGCAATTTAAAAAATCTTAAACTCAACCAGTTTCTCATAATCCAGGACAGGTACAGCAATTCCATATGAATGAGAAAAAAATAACGAACAGCAATATAAATATTAAATATGCTTACTCAAAAGTGATCAGGTTGAGTATCTATATCAGCAATTATACCTTTGCTGCAAGAACTTTCTTTTACTTATTTACTGCTCAGCTTTCCAGGAAAAAATATCAACTCATGGGCAGCAGATGGGGGCTCTAATATTAATAAATAGGGAGACCGCATGTCCCACAAGCCCTCAACCATGGGTAGTGTGTGGAGGCTCTAAATAAATATGAGTAATAAATATACAAGTGGGGTGGACATGCCATTATTCACCCCCCCCCCAAATTGTCTACAATTCCCACCTCAACTATAACAATAATAGTGAGGGGGGCCAGTAAGAACATTTGTTTTAAAAAAATCATACTTACTATGAAATATCTTCTTTCTTCTTATAAGTTCCTTTATTAAGCCCCACCAAAAGTCATGTAAAATACATGAAGTACTACTGGTTAAATGAAAGGAAAAACAAAAACAAGAAAAAAAAAAGAAAAGCCAAGATTCAATAAAAATAATCCTTCAGCGCCCCACAAGGGCTAGGTGCAGACTAAGGTTGCATGGCAGGAGAAAACCATTATAACACTATAACACTATGCAATTTCAGTCTGAACATTCTGATTGGATGGCTTGTAAGCCAATCCATCAGCGCTCTCTGACAGGCAAGTTTCACTTTTCTCAAGACTTGCATGGAGCACAACTGACCTGGAGAACCTTTCCAGTTAACTATTTTTGCCTTAAATTTTAAATTCACTTCAAATTTACTTTTAAATCTCACTTTAGGGAAAAACCCTGAAGGACTTTTCAAATACTGAATATAATGTTTTTATTTACTAAAAGGAACATTCTAAGCACTTTAACCACTACAGTTCATTGTAGTAATTAAGCAAATAATCTTGGATTGCTATTCATCTACGATATGTTAAACCCTTTTTGAATGCCTAAAATCTATTGACTTAAAGACTACAAGGGCTAGGGGCATTGAATGATAATGAGAAAATTCAGCAACAAAACATGTGAATATAACTATGTCCACACATTTATTTTATCCATACATCAATTCATCCATCCATCAATTCATCCATCAATCAAACCAGTATTAGGGAATAAGTGATATATGGGCATTTAGTTTTCTTACTACATGAAAAATATGCTGATATACATTGGAGATAAATAATTTTCCTCTAGATTAAATAAGACATTTTAATGCCAAGCAGCTTGGGTGTGTAGCAGTCCTTACCAAATCGGCAAGTTATTTTGTAAAAAAATTTTTTAAGCATTATACTTGCTAGTACATTTACTAAACTGGTGTTTTACATGGTATTTACTTAAATGATCACTATAGGGTCAGGAACACAAACATGTATGACCCTATAGTGTTAAAACCACCATCTACCCCCCGGGCCCTTAATGCCTCCATAAATATAGCAAAATCTTACGGTATTAAAGCCTGAAGCTATAGCTCTGCATGCTGTTTGCCTCAGAAAAAAGCAGTCTGCTGAAAATATCAGAAGTTCTTCCCCATAGGATTGGCTGAGACTGACAAAGAGGCAGATCATGGGCAGAGCTAGCATGATTCAAACAGCCTTGGCCAATCAGCATCTCCTCATAGAGATGAACTGAATCAATGAATCTCTATGAGGAAAGTTCAGTGTTTGCATGCAAAGGGTGGTGAAACTGAATGTTTGGATGCATTCTAGGCAGCCATGACCCAGGAAGGATCTCTAACAACCATCTGTGGAGTGGCCAGTGAATTTATCACTAGGCTGTAATGTAAACACTGCATTTTCTCTGAAAATACAGTGTTTACAGCAAAAAGCCTGAAGGTAATGATTCTACACACCAGAACAAACACAATAAGCTGTAGTTGTTCTGGTGACTATAGTGTCCCTTTAGGTTGCAAATTAAATCCCAATTGATAAACTAGCCAATCTGGAAAAAATCACATCTTGAAATAGTCACAAGTTGGCGATTTTTGCCTTAGTTTTGTAATTTTTAGTTAATTTGCAACTATTAATTAATAACCCTGCTAGAATTACATTTGCTAGATACTACATTTGTTAGATTACACAACTAAATAAAAAACAAATAAAAAGAGGATTTTTTTTTATGCAATTCTTTTTCACTATATGTTCTAATAGGAAATGTACTACCTTAATTACTCCAAACTGACTGCATGTATGAGTACAATTACTTATATGAGTTTAATATAATTACTTGTATGAGTGTAATATGTGAATCTGTCTAGCAGTAATTATCTTTTGTCAGATTCCTAGCAACAATCCTATACAAGATGTAAAAAAGAGATGTAAAACGTGTAATGGATCCTGATGAATATAAACAATGAGAGTCAAAGTAAAGAAAGGCTTTGTGACTTACAGTGTTAGTCACTTGTAGACATGGCTAAGATGTCATGGGGACTGTTCATATCTATTGATCCATCATCAGCTTTTTGTGTCAGGAAATGCACAAAGGCACATCTGTCTGGGCATTTGATAACTTAGACAACATGCAATGTAAAACTAAACAAACTATTACTGCTCTGAGCATCACACTGCATTGTTCATGATACTTTATCACTACTACAGTGGGAAACAGAATGTTTACATTCCTGGGTTAACCCTATGACCCAAGTCCAAAAGTCCTAAGCAAGATGTCACACCTGCCATCATATCTGTGTCTTGCACCTTACAATCCTGTGGACCCATTATTTGTCACAGAGCTACTTTTCACGCGGTCTGCCAAATTGTTCCTGAGTACCTGACCCTATTCACATTTCTGTTTCCTAGCTTACTGACTTTTTACTTTGATATTTGACTTTGCTACAACACTGCATGTCCTCAACTTTGGAACTGTTTTTACTTACAAAACATTGCTGCCAGTGCTATTCACTGGAACTGTCAACCACTCTGTTGTCTCATCCTCTCAAGACTTCTTGTTTATGCATCATTGCTCACTGTCCAAATTGTTCTACACACAGCACCTATTTAATTCTCTGGGTCTAAGTCTGCTTGTGCACCTTTGTATTGCTCCTATTGGGTTACATTGCACTAACTACTGACATTTCTAGATACAAATCTACTGTAAAAAACTAGATAGATTACTTTGGAGGAATATATTTTGGTACAATTCACCTCTAGCACACATTCCTTGGCCCCATGATAAAAACTTACCAACTTCACCACCCAGCGCTATAATTAGTCACCTGTTTACACTGCGGTATAGATGTCAAGTGAAGGAGGGTTTGTCTGCATTAGTTTCTAGAATGCTCTCCATTCTTAATAATCACACAGGCTATCCACAATTCATGGATCACTAAAGGTTTGTTAGACTTATAGATCATTTAGACACCACTGACATAAGATTCATTTTACAATATTTTCCCTTATTTGCCCCAATTACTTTACGCTCCATCTTCAGCAGGGTATGCAACCTTTTGGAAGTCCAGGGCTACTTGAACCACTTTTAAATGCAGTAAAATAGCAATGAAAAGGAATAATTGATTCAGTTAATGAGAACACTGACTCTGCTTATTTTATACTAATAATTCAATGTTTGGAACTATTTCCATGGTAGCTAATTGAAGGCAGTGCTCCAAATTACAATCAGTAATTATTGTCCTCATGTTTGACGTGTAGTGCTTCATTCTGGAAAACATCTGTTCACATAAGTACGTGCTTCCAAAGAGGGAGACAATTCTTGCCACATAGGTTCTTAAACTGACAAATTTTCACTTTTTTACAAACATTTAGTAAAATTACAGCAGAGACACTTTATTAAATTAGATTTGAAAAGTTAGAGTAACATTGACGATTAATAATTTCCATTTGGAGATCAGCAGTAGTCTCCATTACATTCCCAATTAAGTTAGAGATCATTCAAGGTCCTTTCTTGAGCATGGAAATCTTGGAATCTCTCTGGGATCTCAGTCTGCAGCTGATATATTGCAGTCACACATTGACGAGACTTGGAAAGGAGCTTTGGAAAGGAGGTCTGGAAGTTAGCACTTAAAGAATTCTAATTTCAATCTCATTTTAATGTTTTTGGATGAGCTTTTCAAATTGTTATTTTTTTTCAAAATATTAACATATCAAAACTATATAATATAAACATATATCAATATATACATTTAAATATTTTCAGTAAGTAATTTTAAGAGTTTATGCAAAAATATTGTCATTTGAAAAAGTATCCAAGGATATTAAATCGAAGCCTACATCTGAAAGCTCTGATATAATTTAACAAGACATGCACCAGTTAATCAAGGTACACCTTTTAGTCAAATGAAAAGATATATCAATAAGGGTGGCAAAATCAGCTAATCAGTTTGTAGGCAAAATTCATTGGTCTAATGGTCCAAAAGTGGTCCGTGCAACATGGGTTGAGTACCCCTAATCTATCCAGGAGCAGTGTTTGGAGGTCTTGCTTGGTGGCAAGTCTTCCCACCAAGGAGTCAAGGTTGGTGGTTGCTGCAGAGCCTTGGGGTTGGTGAGAAGAGGATTCTCTGTGTTCAGGTGGCTCTGGAGGGGCCGACATGACGACACCTTCCTCGGCCGCCATCTTGGTTTTGCTTTTGTAGCATGGTGCTTATGTCTCTGGAGTCTGGTCCTGTACTGGAGGAGGCTTTCTGGTTTCTGTGCCTCATAGTGGGTGTACTGTTTGTGGTTTCTGGTAGGTACTGGGTTGGAGCAGTTGTTGCACTTTCGAGCGGTGCTCCGCCGAGTAGTGAGTCCCAGCCGGAGAAGGCCATTGCTCTGTAGGCCCCAGACGTGCGTTTCTGTTTTGCCGGCTTCTGGGCGTGAAAGAAAGGCATGTATGCACTCCAGTGCTTGTGCTATATCGCTTGCAGGGTGTGTTGCTCTCGGATGATGCCGGTATCGATCAGGATTGATAAGATTAGCTCTGGGCTATCGGGAGCTGATAGAGATGGCGTCCGATCAGGCTCACTGGCAAGCTCTGCCCCCCTTTGTACTAAATATATACATATACAAAAAAGCATTAAAATAAATTCAGCCTGACATGTTCTTTTAGGGGCATGATCATAATTAAGGAATGACTATAGAAGGTTAAGTTGTAATATTGCTTGAACTATTAAATAAGGCATGGAAGAAGCGTAATATATGCAGTAAAGTATAATGGTGAGTAAAAAAATGTATACTGTGTTTTCTGTGATAAAATAGTGGAAACATCTAAAATATGCTAGAAACACAAATTGACATTCAATCGTAATTTGCATGTCACTCTTTTTTTTCCTACAGCAGAGATTTCTGTTAAACAAAGACATATAGCAATGCAAGACTTTTTGAGTGCTGTTAAGTCAATAAAAATAATGGATCTGTCAACCTGGAGCTTATGATACGTCTTTATATGCTAACTTTCCATAAAATATTTACTTGTATTACCATTATTATGAAGACATTATTTCATGATTGATACATCTATATTATACAAGTAAGTAAAACTGATGTAAAAAACATTATAATTAAAGTGTATTACTTATTTTAGTATTACAAACCCCCCTCAATTTACTATTGTGCGAGAAAACAAGTGCAAGGAATAAAATGACAAACACGCATATTTTTCCGTGGGATTTACTAGTCAAACTCGTTATGAAAAAAATGTGTAACTTGACAGTTCCAGAGTAATTGATTTCTGTTGATAAGAAATGAGATATGCCTGTGTAAAATATTTATTTTAATGTGCAATGGTTATATATATATTTATATATATATATATATATATATATATATATATATATATATATATATATATATATATATATATATATATATATATATATATATATTACATATATATTCCTCTGGACTGAGACTTCCTGGTTCAGCCCACCCATATTAAGGATTCACTTAGTGGACCCTCTTCTACAGGCCTACCCAAACGTCGGTTTAGCACACTAAAACCGACTTATACCACTACTATAACTCGGCTTATTGTCCCCGACTACAAATATATATTTAAAGGGACATTATAGTCAAAAGAACAACTAAAGTTTAATGAGCTTGATCTGGTGAGTATAGTCAGTCCATGCTGGCTTTTTGCTATTAACAGTGCCTTTTCAGAGAAAAGGCTGTGTTCCCATTACAGCCTTGGAACATCTCTAGTGACCTCTACAAGAGGTGTTTCCTGGGTCAGTACTGCACACTGTGCAGCAATGATGTTCAGCTTCTTCATGCTCTGCAGACACCAGACCCCTCTACTCGGGTCTCTAAGGTCTTGGATGATCCTGAAAATCTCTGCTGAATATCGTCGTATAGGTATCCCCTTTCCAACTACAGCTAGTAGGGCAGAACTTTACAGATTGATCTCTACACATCTTGATGACCCCAGGCCAGGCATCAGTTCACAGGTGGGCAGCTTGGAAAGCCTAGCAGAAGTACATGGGATGATGTCCACAATTATGTATTCTCAAAAGTTTATAAACGAAAAACTTACAAAATTGGAAACTTCCACCACTGTTCCCAGTAACCCTGCTCTGGACATTCCTCTTTCCAGCTTCAGGTCCAGAGCATTCCATCAAGCAGGGTAGCTCTTCCTTTTTTCCTCCTACTCTTTCAACATCACATGTTATAACCCTAGCACATCTGTTCCCCCCTCTCTATCAGGAAAGACATTTCTAACGACATTCCTCCCAGGCTCCCTGCTGGCTGCCACACTTTTCTCAGGCTCCTGACATCTCCAGGAATTATCTTAATTTTAACCCTCTTACACTCATAATTCATCACAAATATTTAAAGGACCAATATCGACTCCACATATCACACAATTGGATTTACCAAAATTGAATGGATGACATTACTAAACTGAGATACACTTCCTCCCTGAAGTGTTACCACTCCCATGTCTGTCACGCTCCAAGTCAATGGCGCTACCATCACCTCTACTTCGCAGGCTCGCTGCCTGGGTGTTCTTTTTGACTCTAACCTCTCCTTCACCACTCATTTCCAATCAGTTGACAAATCCTGTTGCTTCCATCTCAAAAACATAAGGCGCATCCTCCCCTATTTAACGCCAAATGTGGCTAAGGTGCTGGTCCATGCTGTTGTTCTCTCTCGCCTTGACTACTGCAATCCCCTTCTCAGTGGTCTTACGTGTTCCCAGATTGCACCGCTGCAATCTATAATGGAAGCAAGGCTCATTTTCCTGTCCGCTCACACCTCTCATGCCTCCCTGCTCTGTCAGTCCCTGCATTGGCTTTCAGTTAGATATAGGGCTCAATTTAAGATTCTAGTGCTTGCTTACAAGTCCCTACATAATGTTGCTCCAACCTACCTATCCTCCCTAATACACAAGTATGTCCCATCGAGGCCCCTACGCTCTGCCAAAGACCTACATATATCCTCTGTCTGTACTCCTACCTCTAATGCTCGCCTCCAAGATTTCTCCAGGGCTGCACCTCTTCTGTGGAACTCCATTCCCTTCTCCGTAAGATTTTCACCCAGTCTCTACTCATTCAAAAAAATTATTGAAAACTCACTTCTTCAAGAAAGCATATCAATTAAACTGTTAGCATGTTTTTATCCCCAATCCCCCATCACTCCTCTCCTGCAACTGTAAAAAATTACCTACTAAGCCCTCAATGAATACTTTTCTAACAACCTACTTCGTACCCCGACTTTTACCCTTTGTGTCACTATACCCCACTCCCTCTAGAATGTAAGCTCATTGAGCAGGGCACTCCACCTCTCTGTTCCTGTACGTCCAATTGTCTGGTTAAAATTATATGTCTTACAAAATGTAACATGTGGAGAGACACTTAATATAATCACCACCACAATTATGGGTGCTATTACAAAAAGGTACTCCCTCCAATACCAATAAAGTAAATACTCCAAAAGAAAGGAATGCACACCAACTGATACAATAGTATCTATCTATATATATTTATTATAATACAAATCCAAATCATACATACAAGAATGTAACAATGTAACAGTGACCAAATAGGCAAAAAAAGCTAAACAATATATTTACCACATTCCACAAGACTATATGGGCAGAAACACGAGTCACAAACAATCCCCCAACGTTTCGGCTCCTCCTGGTAGCCTTTATCAAGGGTAGCTATATCATAGCATCATCCAGGAACTCATTATATACGCATATACAAATTACTAATTACTTACAGCTGATGGCCATCAGTGATGTCACAGAGAGCCGAGACCGGAAGTGACATCATCACTTCAGATCATAGCCCTATGTATAAAACATAATAGCAACAAATACATTATATATTCCCAATGCTGTTCTCAAACAAGTTCTATCATTTGTGTAAAGATATCCTATTATTGTGTAATCCATAAATATCCTCATTAGCATGAATGTAACGCGCATGCGCAATGTAAATATGAGCGGTCGCCATACCATCTATTGGCATTATATACATCCATCTATTGGCACACTCCATATTCTCCAACAGAGAGATTTATCCCTTAATTAATAACCCAATAGATATACTAAGCATAAAAGTGATGTATATACAATAACTAAACGAAAAAAACAAACACGCATTCACCTTACAACGGCCGGCTGATTACACCCGAGCTCCTCTCCTACGGAAGCCTCCGTAATCCACACCTAATAGAAAGTCGCGTCAAAAAAAGGCCGCGCCGCCCGCGCATACGCATACCCCAAACTAGAAAAATACATACAAAATGTTAACACGCAGTCCAAATAAAAAAAAGGCCGCGCCGCCCGCGCATGCGCATACCCCAAACTAGAAAAATACATACAAAATGTTAACAAGCAGGCCAAATATTAAGATTTGGACTGCGTGTTAACATTTTGTATGTATTTTTCTAGTTTTCTAGTTCTTTTTCTTAAGATTTGGACTGCGTGTTAACATTTTGTATGTATTTTTCTAGTTTGGGGTATGCGCATGCGCGGGCGGCGCGGGCTTTTTTTGATTTGGACTGCGTGTTAACATTTTATATGTATTTTTCTAGTTTGGGGTATGCGCATGCGCGGGCGGCGCGGCCTCTTTTTGACTCGACTTTCTATTAGGTGTGGATTACGGAGGCTTCCGTAGGAGAGGAGCTCGGGTGTAATCAGCCGGCCGTTGTAAGGTGAATGCGTGTTTGTTTTTTTCGTTTAGTTATTGTATATACATCACTTTTATGCTTAGTATATCTATTGGGTTATTAATTAAGGGATAAATCTCTCTGTTGGAGAATATGGAGTGTGCCAATAGATGGATGTATATAATGCCAATAGATGGTATGGCGACTGCTCATATTTACATTGCGCATGCGCGTTACATTCATGCTAATGAGGATATTTATGGATTACACAATAATAGGATATCTTTACACAAATGATAGAACTTGTTTGAGAACAGCATTGGGAATATATAATGTATTTGTTGCTATTATGTTTTATACATAGGGCTATGATCTGAAGTGATGATGTCACTTCCGGTCTCGGCTCTCTGTGACATCACTGATGGCCATCAGCTGTAAGTAATTAGTAATTTGTATATGTGTATATAATGGGTTCCTAGATGATGCTATGATATAGCTACCCTTGATAAAGGCTACCAGGAGGAGCCGAAACGTTGGGGGATTGTTTGTGACTCGTGTTTCTGCCCATATAGGCTTGTGGAATGTGGTAAATATATTGTTTAGCTTTTTTTGCCTATTTGGTCACTGTTACATTGTTACATTCTTGTATGTATGATTTGGATTTGTATTATAATAAATATATATAGATAGATACTATTGTATCAGTTGGTGTGCATTCCTTTCTTTTGGAGTTTTTTGTAAAATTATATGTCTGTCAGTCCACCCATTGTACAGCGCTACGGAAAAAAATAATAATAATAATAATAATAATAATAATGTATGCTCACACATACTCATGTAAGTTTGTGCCAAATGGATGTGTTTTTATATGACTGATTCTCTTCAATAAAAAATTGAATAAAAAAAAAAACCCGGAGAAAATAGAGTTACTCTTGGTGAGGGGACCCTGGGCATCAAAAATATCCAATGATTGCCCAACTGGCTTGGATCTTGGAAGCTCTGAACTCATTAGTTCATCAAAGGTATGAATTCTTTGCTGATTGATTCTAGACTATCATTTAAACAGCAGATTTCCTCCGTAATAATATCTGCCTACTTTCATCTGAAAAACATAGCCAGAATGCAACACTTAATTCTCCACTGTTCTCCACGCCCATTGGCTTTCAATTAAATGGCGAACATATTTTAAAATTGGCCTGCTAACCTTCAAAGCCTTAAACAATCAAGGCCCACAGTACCTGAAAGAGCTCCTGGCACCCTACATTCCATCCCGTTCACTTCGGTCAGACAGCAAATTCCTCCTGTCAGTGCCAAGACAGACTCAGGTTCCAGGGCATTCAGCCAAACTGTTTGTATATTTGTAAAGTGCTTTGATTCTCAAAGGGAGAAAAGCATTATAAAAATCGCAAATTTTATAATTATTATAAGGATGTTATAAGCAGTAATCCTGGTGTCTTTGTTGATTGCTTCACAAGATTATAGAATAAGGCATATAGTTTGGTGAGTTGTCAGTGGCACTTAAACAGACCCAGGGACCCAAGATTAAAAAAAAAATCTTGGTTCCTGAATTCATCATAGCTTTTGGGTTGTATAGGGACATTATTTTTTTTCTGTACTTACAGTGATGGGAAGAATTAGACCTTTACCTGCACAAATCAGTGGAATTGGGGCATAAGTATGAAGGGTTTTACGTTTTATGACTGCCACAATTCGGTGTCGGTAAAAGCAGCTGCAGCTCTGGCACAATTTAACATTTGCACTGATTGGATCCAGTTGGATATGGAGCTGTTCAGCAGGCATTTTGCAGGCTTGAAGCCTCCATATTGTGTAATTTGTTCATCTACTTCCAATTCTACCAATTTGTGCATGTGTGAAGCAGATCCTACCACTTCCTGTGCTGAAACCCAATTTCTCTGGCCAACCTGAACAACTTGATTTGAAAGATAAACTAGGATGGCCCATTGTGTTCCTGGGCAAAGCACATGTTTATAACAACTTCAATGCAGTTACGTGCAGTTTCAGTGCCTGCAGGTTCTTACACATTTGCTCATAGTAAACACAAAATGCATGGGCCCTTCCAAAATCTTTCTAACTCCAATCTCACCCTTCTCCTCACTTGGTGGAATTTCTGGTTACTTGTGTTAATTAGGGTTTACATGTATTGTAAGGGTTTACATGGGTTTACAGGTATTGTAACACTTCCCATAGACACACTGGGATGTCTCAATTTATTGTCCACCTCCAACGATCCATTCACAATAGACATATTGATTGAGGAAAAACTGCTACAGGGTTTCATGTTTGGTCCCATTTATCACGCTCCCTTTTCTTCTGGTGCATGAACCCCATTGGTTTTGTCCTCCGCAAATACTCCAATAAACAAAATAATGCTTATCGACCTCTCCATTCCTCATTCCTCACTCACACACAGTATCAACTCACTGATCCCTCCCAAATAATTTTCTCTCCACTATGATACCGTGGATAACACCATTCAAGCAATCTTGAAAGTCAATAGGGTCACTTGGCTCAATAATACCAATATTTTAAAAGTTTTTGCTTCCTAATCATCCTTCTTTATGGCACATCCATGGTATCAAGTGGCCAGATAATTACTATTTTGCTACATTGCTTATTTTCGGGTCTAGGAGTAGCTCTTAATTATTTGACATCTTTGCAGAAAAACACTCTGCTGGCTGCTCCTTAATGTTGTCAGATGACCCACAGTGATCCAATATTTAGATGACTTTTTGTTGGTGATAGTAGGCAATAACACGCCTACACCCTTAAAGCACTACTGCACTATTTTCTATGCTGGGGGTCCCACTTTCTCCTGACAATACCACAGTTATAAGACCACAGTTTATAGGAATTCTTTTAGACTATAGGTTTCTGCAGTCTAGACTCCCTGAATAGAAATTGATAAGCATCTGTGAAGAGTGGACAGGTTCTTTAATCTAGGTTTCTGTATATGTAAAGATCTTTAGTTCCTACACGAATTATCTACGCTATGCAAATTATGAACCTTGATTATTTCTGCGCTTCTTTGCCACCTACAGTGCTTTCCAGATCTGCCTGGGCAAATTTAACCATTGGGCAAGAATTTCTAAAAAAAAAAAAATGGAACAGAATATTCATGTTCAATTTATAGAGGAAAATATTGCCAAATTCTTCTAGAATAGACATTAGCAGTATACGTGAGGACAGTTGGGTTTTCAATGATAGCATAATGTAATCCGAAAATGGGCCAATTTGATGTTTCCAACCTGGATCTGAATTAGAGATCAATATTATTCTCACCTATAGAAAAAAAAAAATTCGGATTCAGGAAGGAAACATACCATATCTAATTTTTACTCAACTTTTGAAAACAACAAAACTTTTAAATCAGACGTCATGCTGCATTGGGAGTGGGACTTGATCTGGATGATTGGAAGGTTTTTTGTTTTGTTTTTTATCATTGAAAGGTACTACACAGTGCATCTCTCATTATGAATCCTATTATAAATCATTATTCAGATGGTACCTAACCTCCTCAAATTTATACAAATTCAAATTATTAAATTCAAACAAATGTTGGCGGCATTGTGGACAAGTGGGATCCTTAGGCCATATTTTTTGGACGTGCCCTTTAATAAAACAATATTGAAATTTGATTCATAAAATAATTAACACTTTGTTTTTTTATTCATTGTTTTTTATTATATTGCATTTTTTTTTATCTATTTCTATTATCTTGTGTACATATACTTATGATATCATATTAGTTTTTATATTTGATGTAAAAAAAAAAAAAATATATATATATATATATAAATAAAATATACACATAATAACAATAATAACATACATCCATAATACTTAAGAGAAAAGATAATATATATATATATATATATATATATATATATTTATATACAGTTGCAAGAAAAAGTATGTGAACCCTTTGGAATGATATGGATTTCTGCACAAATAGGTCATTAAATGTGATCTGATCATCATCTAAGTCACAACAATAGACAATCACAGTCTGCTTAAACTAATAATACACAAAGAATGAAATGTTGCCATGTTTTTATTGAACACACCATGTAAACATTCATAATATGGATTGACAACTGTCCTCAGAGCCCCTGATGCACACGGACACAGATCAGAATAGAGACTGGTCCCCCTACATAGGGTCACTTGGCAGATATGGATTGACACCTGTCCTCAGAGACCATGATACACACTGACACAGAGCAGAATAGGGACTGTTCCCCCTACATCGGGTCACTTGGCAGATATGGATTGACACCTGTCCTAAGGTTCTATTACACACTGACACAGAGCAGAATAGGGACGGTCCCCTACATGGTCACTTGGCAGATATGGATTGACACCTTATTTACAAACTACTGGCTATAGCAGGCCCTTTAAATGGCAAATTGCCCTGTTTCCCTGGGTTGTGGAGAAGCCTCTTTGCCAGCCTCCTCCCGCATGACTAGGGCCCCTGGGAGATTGTGAAAATGTATGCACTTTTATTTGGTGTGTATGGCCCTTTAAGACTGTCGGTGGGCATATTGGGGCTTATGGACTCTTTATGTGACTGGTGCTGGCCCTTCAAACACCTTTTTTGGGACATCAGGAAGATTGGGACACTGCCCCTTTAAGGCCGTGTCCCCAGACTTGTTGGGGACACTGCCCCTTTAAGATGGTGTCCCCTGTGTCCCCAGACCTGGTGCAAACCCTTTGTGCCTGCCTGGCTAATTCCCACTTGGTTCAGTAAATGGGGCTTACTAAACCAAGTACCACACAGGCAGACCACCCAGAAGTGGAAGTGTGCAGGCAATTTACCTCCCAGAAGCTGCGGTTAACCGCAGCTTAATTGACAATGCTGGGAGGTCTTTGTTCGTTTGCCGAACACGTGGCGGCGGCCATCTTTGATCATTCGGCGAGGTCAGCGGTATGTGTAGCCAAATTCATGGAACTAAAATCGGCTACACATTTCCGCGAACACCGCTGAGCTCTACCTTCTCCCTTACTGGTTTTACAGCTGCAGAGACTAAGTCCCATTCGGCGATGGGACTTAGTCTTTTTTTCAGCCGTTTTTTTCAGCCTTATTTCAGCTGCAGAGACTAAGTCCCATTCGGCGATGGGACTTAGTCTTTTTTTCAGCCGTTTTTTTCAGCCTTATTTCAGCTGCAGAGACTAAATCCCATTCGCGATGGGACTTAGTCGTTTTTTCAGCCTGAAATAGACCGACCTCACAGCCCAAATCTATGGAACTGTTTTGGGTAGGAAAATGTGCTTGCCGTCGGTCATAAAGGGACCTCCAGCTAACTTTTTAACCCCTGCATGGATTTGGCTGATTTTTGGTTATGTTTATGTTTTAAGTGTGCTGATTCCAAATATGTAATTATGAAGATGGGATGTGTAGTTTAAAGTTACAGGGTATGGCTAAAAACTGTATTTTTACTGCCTGTGTTTAATTATGTTAATCTCTTCCCAAACGTCATTTCGTTCAAAGTGGAGAGAATGTTAAAAAAATATATTTTTTGTTCGGAGTGTGAGAAATGCTTTTCAGCCGCTTCTAATCTTAAGCATCATTTGAGGAGCCATACAGGGGAGAAACCTTATTTGTGGTGTGTTTAGTATTGTTCTGATCAGTTTAATACCTTCCGCGTCTCCTATCAGTGGACGTGTATATGGCAGCCATTTAGGAACCGTACACCTGGGACCCGAGCAAGGTCACCTCGTTCAACAGGC
>OW240912.1:98895016-98906787 GCA_933207985.1 Pelobates cultripes | reverse complement strand
GCTTAGCCCACCAAGGGGAGACAGTAAGCCCCACAACCGTGCAGATGGTACTGTGGTCTCTGCACTTACAGCACAGGGGGTAGGGACAGTCAGTCCTGTCCCCCAGCAACAGGGCTGTTTAGCCAAAGGGGAGACAGTCGGTCTCCCCCCACAGCAGCATGGTGCTTTGTCAAAAGGGGAGACAGTCGGTCTCCCCCTCCAGCAGCAGAGCTGGGTTTCCAAAGGGGAGACAGTCGGTCTCCCCCTTCAGCAACCAGGCTCCCACCAGGCTACTTCTGTGGTAGTGCTGGCACCAGGGTAGAGTACAGCTGGTCTCTGCCCACCTCGCAACCCACCAATTCTGCGTACCAGTCCCCCACACAGCTGTGGTGAGGCACCTGGACATGGACAAGTTTTCCCCGTAGTCAGGTGTAGTAACCATTTACTGTGGGTGGGCTGTACTACTAATTGTGTTTTATTGGTGGGTTGCTGGACTAACCAGGGCACTGACCGGCAGGAGGTCAGATACCCTGTTAGTCTGTTTGGAAAAGGGGAGAGATGTAACGAGACCAATCTCACCACTGTGCATTGGAGGAGCCTGGTTGCCTGCCTGCTGCCTCTAGACTATGGCCCCATGTTGAAACACTTGATTTTCCCCTGCAAAGCCACCAAATGCCGGGTCATTCAGTACTTGCCCTATTTGAACAGTGATGCCCCAGATAGCTATGCCATGGAGACCATTTGTATAACGAAAGACTATGTGAAAGACTTTGGCTCCATGGCAATTGAACTGTATGTATGTGATCTGAGCGCCATTCAGAATAATGTGTGCTCAGATCTAAGCTATCTGGGATATGTTGAATGTACCTGTTTTATGCAATAGCTGCACAGTTATATATTTGTATGTATTTTATTGTCTTTTTGCTACCATGTGGCTAATGGAGTTTTGCCTCCGTCCTTGGAGATAATTGGATTACTTCCCAATTATTTCCAGGATAGAAGACTCTGTGGAACTGGATTTGGGCAGAAAAGCCATGCTTCATTTGGTCACAAAGGACTTTGATCTTACTTTTGACCCAATGGACCAAATTGGATGGATTTGACGTATGTTTGCATTTGGAGAATGCTGATTCTGAAAATGTATGTGAATGTGATGCATACTTTTAAAGTTATAAATAATGTGGAAAAACTGTATTTCTCTGCCTGTGATAATTACATTAACCAATTGTGTAAGGTAATTGTATCACAGGCAGAGGGGAGGATTTTGTGTGGGAGTGTCTGAGTGTATTTTACGTGTTTATTGGTTGTTTTACAAAACTTTGTGGGTGGTACTAATGTGTAAGAATGTGTATATAAGAACAATAAACCCACAGCTCTGTCTGTTCCTGCTTGACCTTCAAAACGGAGCCTTGTCTCATTCTTGAGGGGGATTTATTGTATGCTGTTCCAGTTCGACTGCTAGGAGTGTAAACCTATTCGTATGTTTTTTCCTATTCAGCTGTTTACGGCATTCATATGGTTTCCTGTTCGGCAGATTGGTGTCTTTGGTAGCTGCCTGTGTATCTGGAAAGGGAATATCCTCTAAACGGCATTTAACCCCTTTTATGCCTAAAGATGCTTGCCATGAAGGGACTGAAACATTTTGAGAGTGGAGAAGTCATTATAAGTTGCATTTTTAGTTGAATTAGGGGAAACCCCTTGAAGCATTGTTTGTATTAATCTGTTCCAATTGCTTTTGTTTGATTTGTTCATTCCAAAAAACTGAAATTCTGTAAATTTTGATAATGAACTTTATATTCATCAGGGTTGAATAATTTCGAATACAACTGTACATTAGTGATGTCGCGAACCTGAAATTTTCGGTTTGCGAATGGCGAACGCAAACTTCCGAAAATGTTCGCAAACCGGCGAACCGGGCGAACCACCATAGACTTCAATGGGCAGGCGAATTTTAAAACACACAGGGACTCTTTCTGGCCACAATAGTGATGGAAAAGTTGTTTCAAGGGGACTAACACCTGAACTGTGGCATGCCGGAGGGGGATCCATGGCAAAACTCCCATGGAAAATTACACAGTTGATGCAGAGTCTGGTCTTATTCCATAAAGGGCAGAAATCACCTAACATTCCTAAATCACAATGGATATGGATTGATACCTGACATATGACATATTGACACAGAGCAGAATAGGGACTGTTCCCCCTACATAGGGTCACTTGGCAGATATGGATTGACACCTGTCCTCAGAGATCATGATACACACTGACACAGAGCAGAATAAAGACTGTTCTCCTACATGGGGTCACTTGGCAGATATGGATTGAAACCTGTCCTCAGAGACCATGATACACACTGACACAGAGCAGAATAGAGACTGTTCTCCTACATAGGGTCACTTGGCAGATATGGATTGACACCTGTCCTCAGAGTTCATGATACACACTGACACAGAGCAGAATAGAGACTGTTCCCCCTACATAGGGTCACTTGGCAGATATGGATTGACACCTGTCCTCAGAGACCATGATACACACTGACACAGAGCAGAATAGAGACTGTTCCTCCTACATAGGGTCACTTGGCAGATATGGATTGACACCTGTCCTCAGAGACCATGATACACACTGACACAGAGCAGAATAGAGACTGTTCTCCTGCATAGGGTCACTTGGCAGATATGGATTGACACCTGTCCTCAGAGACCATGATACACACTGACACAGAGCAGAATAGAGACTGTTCCCCCTACATGGGGTCACTTGGCAGATATGGATTGACACCTGTCCTAGGGATCCCTGATACACACTGACACAGAGCAGAATAGGGACTGTTCCTCCTACATCGGGTCACTTGGCAGATATGGATTGACACCTGTCCTCAGAGCCCCTGATACACACTGACACAGAACAGAATAGGAACTGTTCCCCCTACATAGGGTCACTTGGCAGATATGGATTGACACCTGTCCTCAGAGCCCCTGATACACACTGACACAGAGCAGAATAGGGACTGTTCACCCTACATAGGGTCACTTGGCAGATATGGATTGACACCTATCCTAACGATCCCTGATACACACTGACACAGAGCAGAATAGGGACTGTTCCCCCTACATAGGGTGACTTGGCAGATATGGATTGACACCTATCCTAAGGATCCCTGATAAACACTGGCACAGAGCAGAATAGAGACTGTTCCCCCTACATAGGGTCACTTGGCAGATATGGATTGACACCTGTCCTCAGAGACCATGATACATACTGACACAGAGCAGAATAGGGACTGTTCCTCCTACATAGGGTCACTTGGCAGATATGGATTGACACCTGTCCTAAGGATCCCTGATACACACTGACACAGAGGAGAATAGAGACTGTTCCTCCTACATAGGGTCACTTGGCAGATATGGATTGACACCTGTCCTCAGAGACCATGATACACACTGACACAGAGCAGAATAGAGACTGTTCCCCCTACATAGGGTCACTTGGCAGATATGGATTGACACCTGTCCTCAGAGCCCCTAATACACACTGACACAGAGCAGAATAGGGACTGTTCACCCTACATAGGGTCACTTGGCAGATATGGATTGACACCTATCCTAAGGATCCCTGATACACACTGACACAGAACAGAATAGGGACTGTTTCCCCTACATAGGGTGACTTGGCAGATATGGATTGACACCTATCCTAAGAATCCCTGATAAACACTGGCACAGAGCAGAATAGGGACTGTTCCCCCAACATAGGGTCACTTGGCAGATATGGATTGACACCTGTCCTCAGAGACCATGATACACACTGACAGAGAGCAAAATAGAGACTGTTCCCCCTACATAGGGTCACTCGGCAGATATGGATTGACACCTGTCCTCAGAGACCATGATACACACTGACAGAGAGCAGAATAGAGACTGTTCCCCCTACTGCGCCTACTTGGATGATATAGCCATTTTTAGCTGCTCCTGGCCCTAACACCTGACCCACATAGGAGCCGTACTAGACCGGATTAGGGAGGCCTGACTGACCCTAAAGCCCAGTAAGTGCCATATAGGAACGCGTAAAAACCTCCCCAAGATAGTAGTATGGGCCCCAGAGTGTGAACAGGCCTTCCAACAGCTCAATACAGCGCTCATTAAATCATCTGTACTTTCTGCTCCTGATCCAACTAAACACTTTCTTGTCCATACAGACGCTTCTATGTTTGGATTGGGAGCAGTACTGAGCCAAGTCGGAGCAGATGGCGGCGAGCAACCCGGGGCTTATCTAAGCCGGAAACTTTTACCCAGGGAAGTAGATACACTGCCATTGAAAAGGAGTGCCTGGCGGTGGTGTGGGCCCTCAAAAAGCTGCAACCTTACTTGTATGGACAACCGTTTACCTTATTCACAGATCACAACAAATTTGGGTCACTGCGCGTGCAATCTAATGTGCCACCAGATAGTAGTGGTGTGTTAAGTAGTACTATTCTTATCAGTTTAATCCCTGTTACGTCCCCTATCAGGGGACGTGTATATGGCATCGATTTTAGGAACCGGGAGATGGAAAAAAGATGCTTGGTCGGTCCTCCTTCTTCAAATTAGCGTGCAATCTAATCAATAGTACCTTATCATTATTACATCCATCAGATGTATGGTGATTTTAGGAACCGGGAGATGAAAAAGATGCTTGGTCGGTCCTCCTATTTCAAATTTGGGGCACCGCGCTGCAATCTAATGTGCCACCAGATAGGAGTGGTGTGTTAAGTAGTACTATTCTTATCAGTTTAATCCCTGTTACGTCCCCTATCCGCTGATGTGGAGCAAGACGCAGCAGCAGAAGAGGACTCAGCCGAGGAGGTTATGGAAGAGGATGGAGTAGGAGGAGAGGAGGTGGCAGCAGGCCTGCCTGCAAGTCGTGGCGGTGTCACCAACTCCTCTGCAAAGCCACGCATTCCATGCTTGGCAGCCGTCAGCAGGTTTGCCCAATGCGCAGTGTAGGTGATATACCTGCCCTGACCATGCTTTGCAGACCAGGAATCAGTGGTCAGATGGACCCTTGCCCCAACACTGTGTCCCTGACATGCCATTATTTCCTTTTGCACAATCGAGTACAGGTTGGGGATTGCCTTTTGTGAAAATAAATTTTGTCTTGGTACCAGTGAGTGAGTGGTGGCACTGGGCACAGTATCCACTGTGAGCCTGACACACCCGCTGGCAGACAACTAACTGCGATTCAATCTATAACAGTGAAAAAAGTGTTTTGTTTTTAAATGCAAGCTATTGTGACACCAGATATGAGTAGCACTGTGAACTGGCAGAGTACACGCTGTAGGGCTGACACACCCGCTTTGAGACAACTAACTGCTATTTAATCTATAACAGTGAAAAAAGTTTTTGGGTTTTTAAATGCACGCTATTGTGACACCAGATATGAGTGGCACTGCAAACTGGCAGAGTAAACGCTGTAGGGCTGACACACTCGCTTTGAGACAACTAACTGCTATTCAATCTATAACAGTGAAAAAAGTTTTTTGGTTTTTAAATGCAAGCTATTGTGACACCAGATATGAGTGGCACTGTGAACTGGCAGAGTACACGTTGTAGGCCAGACACACTCACTTGAAGACAACTAACTGCTATTCAGTCTATAACAGTGAAAAAGGTTTTTTGTTTTTAAATGCAAGCTATTGTGACACCAGATATGAGTGGCACTGTGAACTGGCAGAGTACACGCTGTAGGGCTGACAAACCCGCTTTGAGACAACTAACTGCTATTCAATCTATAACAGTGAAAAAAGTTTTTTGGTTTTTAAATGCACGCTATTGTGACACCAGTGAGTGAGTGGTGGCACTGGGCACAGTATCCACTGTGAGCCTGACACAGACGCTGGCAGACAACTAACTGCTATTCAATTTATAACAGTGAAAAAATGTTTTTTGGTTTTTAAATGCACGCTATTGTGACACCAGTGAGTGAGTGGTGGCACTGGGCACAGTATCCACTGTGAGCCTGACACAGACGCTGGCAGACAACTAACTGCTATTCAATCTATAACAGTGAAAAAGTTTTTGGGTTTTAAATGCAAGCTATTGTGACACCAGTGAGTGAGTGGTGGCACTGGGCACAGATATGAGTGGCACTAGGAACTGGCAGAGTACACGCTGTAGGGCTGACACACCCGCTTTGAGACAACTAACTGCTATTCAATCTATAACAGTGAAAAAAGTTTTGGGGTTTTTAAATGCACGCCATTGTGACACCAGTGAGTGAGTGGTGGCACTGGGCACAGTATCCACTGTGAGCCCGACACCCGCTTTGAGACAAAATCCAACTGCTATTCAATCTTATAACAGTGAAAAGTTTTTGGTTTTAAATGCACGCTTATTGTGAATAATTCAGTGAGTGAGTGGTGGCACTGGCACAGTGGCATCCACTGTGATCCTGACATACCCGCTTTGAGACAAATCCAACTGCTATTCAATCTATAACAGTGAAAAAAGTTTTTGTTTTTAAATGCAAGCTATTGTGACACCAGTGAGTGAGTGGTGGCACTGGGCACAATATCCACTGTGAGCCTGACACAGACGCTGGCAGACAACTAACTGCTATTCAATCTATAACAGTGAAAAAAGTTTTTTGGTTTTAAATGCAAGCTATTGTGACACCAGTGAGTGAGTGGTGGCACTGGGCACAGTATCCACTGTGAGCCTGACAAACCCTATTTGAGACAACTAACTTCTATTCAATCTATAACAGTGAAAAAAGTTTTTTTGTTTTTAAATGCAAGCTATTGTGACACCAGTGAGTGAGTGGTGGCACTGGGCACAGTATCCACTGTGAGCCTGACACACCCTATTTGAGACAACTAACTGCTATTCAATCTATAACAGTGAAAAAAGTTTTTTGTTTTTAAATGCAAGCTATTGTGACACCAGTGAGTGAGTGGTGGCACTGGGCAAGTGGGCACAGTATACGTTGCGAGCCTGACACACAGACACTTGCAGACAACTAACTGCTATTCAATCTATAACAGTGAAAAAAGTTTTTTGTTTTTAAATGCAAGCTATTGTGACACCAGTGAGTGAGTGGTGGCACTGGGAACAATATCCACTGTGAGCCTGACACACCTGCTTTGAGACAACTAACTGCTATTCAATCTATAACAGTGAAAAATGTTTTTGGGTTTTTAAATGCACGTTATTGTGACACCAGTGAGTGAGTGGTGGCACTGGGCAAGTGGGCACAGTATACGCTGCGAGCATGACACACAGACGCTTGCAGACAACTAACTGCTATTCAATCTATAACAGTGAAAAAAAGTTTTTTGTTTTTAAATGCAAGCTATTGTGACACCAGTGAGTGAGTGGTGGCACTGGGCACAGTATCCACTGTGAGCCTGACACACAGACGCTTGCAGACAACTAACTGCTATTCCATTTATAACAGTGAAAAAAGTTTTGGGGTTTTTAAATGCACGCTATTGTGACACCGGATAAGAGTGGCACTGTGAACTGGCAGAGTACACGCTGTAGGGCTGACACATCCGCTTTGAGACAACTAACTGCTATTCAATCTATAACAGTGAAAAAAGTTTTTTGTTTTTAAATGCAAGCTATTATGACACCAGATATGAGTGGCACTATGAACTGGCACATTATCCACTGTGAGCCTGACACACCTGCTTTGAGACAACTAACTGCTATTCAATCTATATGTCAGGATTACTGTTTGATCCAGCACGTAGAACTGTACAGCACGGATGACAAATAAGTAACGTATTACCGGTCCTTAGAATGGCCGGATTTAATGTACAAAGAATAGTCAAAAATACTATAACAGTGAAAAAAGTTTTTGGGTTTTAAATGCAAGCTATTGTGACACCAGTGAGTGAGTGGTGGCACTGGGCGCAATATCCACTGTGAGCCTGACACACCCGCTTTGAGACAACTAACTGCTATTCAATCTATAACAGTGAAAAAAGTTTTTGGGTTTTAAATGCAAGCTATTGTGACACCAGTGAGTGAGTGGTGGCACTGGGCGCAATATCCACTGTGAGCCTGACACACCCGCTTTGAGACAACTAACTGCTATTCAATCTATAACAGTGAAAAAAGTTTTGGGGTTTTTAAATGCACGCTATTGTGACACCAGTGAGTGAGTGGTGGCACTGGGCAAGTGGGCACAGTATACGCTGCGAGCCTGACACACAGGCGCTTGCAGACAACCGCTGCCTATTCAATACCGCTCAGCATTAACCCTTCTGTGGATTAGGTTGCTGCTCGGCACAACTTTTCCTGTGTGGACAGTAAATGTCATTAACCACATTTCTATAAGCGGATGAATATGTGACACTATAACAGTGAAAAAAGTTTTTTGGTTTTTAAATGCACGCTATTGTGACACCAGTGAGTGAGTGGTGGCACCGGGCACAGTATCCACTGTGAGCCTGACACAGACGCTGGCAGACAACTAACTGCTATTCAATCTATAACAGTGAAAAAAGTTTTTTGGTTTTAAATGCAAGCTATTGTGACACCAGTGAGTGAGTGGAGGCACTGGGCACAGTATCCACTGTGAGCCTGACACACCCGCTTTGAGACAACTAACTGCTATTCAATCTATAACAGTTAAAAAAGTTTTTGGGTTTTAAATGCACGCTATTGTGACACCAGTGAGTGAGTGGTGGCACTGGGCACAGTATCCACTGTGAGCCTGACACACCCGCTTTGAGACAACTAACTGCTATTCAATCTATAACAGTGAAAAAGTTTTTGGGTTTTAAATGCAAGCTATTGTGACACCAGTGAGTGAGTGGTGGCACTGGGCACAGTATCCACTGTGAGCCTGACACAGAAGCTGGCAAATAACTAACTGCAATTACAGTTACACAGAAAAAAAAAAAAAAAACAGACTGATGTTCTAGCCCTAAAAGGGCTTTTTGGGGTGCTGTCCTTACAGCAGAGATCAGATGAGTCCTTCAGGACTGTAGTGGACACTGTATACCCTAACCTAGCTATGCATTTCCCTATCTAATCAACAGCAGCTACACTTCCCCTCCTCTCACTAAGCATGCAGCTTGAGAATGAATGTAAAATGGATGCCTTCCAGTAGGTGGGAGGGTCTGCTAGGGAGGGTGTGCTGCTAATTGGCTGGAATGTGTCTGCTGACTGTGAGGTAAAGGGTCAAAGTTTACTCAATGATGACGAATAGGGGGCGGATCAAACCGCGCATATGTTCGCCCGCCATGGCGAACGCGAAACATGCTATGTTCGCCATGAACTATTCGCCAGCGAACCGTTCGGTGCATCACTAGTCTTCAAATGCACTGCAGTTTTCCAATGCACTGCAGTTTTCCAAATGTACTGTGGTTTCCAATGACTTGCGGTATTACATGCAACAGTATTAAATGCAAATTTAAATGAAACAGTTTTAAATGTCATACAGCTTAAATGCTTCCTAGCAAAAGCACAACCGCATAATGTACCACAATCTTAAAAATAAGGTACAGCTGTATAATGTACTAGTTTAAAGATATCAAAGCTTAAATGCATCACAGCATAAAAGCACAACTGCATAATGTACTACAGTAAAACAGGCAAATAAAGTAATGAAGATAAAAAATAAAAAACATACATGTCCATAGGCGTGCGCACGGGGTGTGCCGGGTGTGCCTGGGCACACCCTAATCCCCGTGGCATGCCTATGGTTTGAGTCTTGTAGGAACAGCGTTCCTGCACTTTTTTTGAGCAGGAACGCTGTTCCTGCAGGCACTCAGCGCCCCCTGTTTCACCTCTTGCCCCTGTCATGGGGAGGGCAAGAGGTGATGGATCCGCACCCCCTCTGTGCAGCTCAGCGCGCGGCGAGGGAGCTCTCTGCTGTCTGCTCTCCTTCCTCTCGCTGCTCGCTGATGCAGTGAGCTGGAATATGACGTTATATTCCGGCTCCCAGCTCCAGCAGACAGCCCGCGCGGCGAGAGGGAGCAGAGCGCAGACAGCAGAGAGCTCCCTCGCGCGCTGAGCTGCACAGAGGCGCCCGCCCCACTGGACCCCAGGGACAAGTCCACGCCAGCACTCCAGGTTGGAGGCTGGGTGGACATTTTTTTTAAATTAAAATATAATAATTTGTTCTTGTGTGTGTCTGTGTGTGAGTGTGTGTGACGGTGAATGTGTGTGTCTGAGTGTCTGTGTGAGTGTGTCAGTGAGTGTGAGTGTGTGTCTGTGAATGTGTGTGTCTGTGAGTGTGTGTTTCTGAGTGTCTGTGTGTGAGTGTGTCAGTGAGTGTGAGTGTGTGTCTGTGAATGTGTGTCTGAGTGTAAGTGTGTGTGTCTGTGAGTGTATGTATGTGTGTGTGTCTGAGTGTGTGTGTGTGTGCCTGTGAGTGTATGTGTGTGTGTCTGTGAGTGTGTGTACGCATATATATATATATATATATATACACACACACACACGCGCAGAGTCGGCGCTATCTGAGTGCCGGCTCTGCTCTAAGCCTCCATGGGCCGGCGGGGAGACCAAAGATCTACTTCACCGGCTCACAGCAGCATGGAGGGAGGCAAGAGAGGACCCAGGGAGCTCTAGACAGAAGCTCCGCCAGGTTCCTCTCGCAATATCTGAGCGTTGCTGCAGCAGCGCTCAGATCTCGCGAGAGTTAACTCTAGCCCTGCAGGCTAGAGTTCACTCTCCACTGGACCACCAGGGATGGCAGCAAGGATTTACTAATCTGCCAAATCCCTCCAAACATACAGCACACACACATACAGCACTAACCGCACCCTCACAAACACACACAGCACCTTTAAAAAAAACACAACACGCTCACACACAGCACACTAACAGCACCCTCACAAATACACGACACTCACACAAACAGCACCCTCACAGGACAAACATACACACACAAACACCCTCACACACAAACAGCACAGTCACAAACACACACACACACACACACACAAACACCCTCACATCACACTAACAGCACCCTCACACACACATCACACTAACAGCACACACAGCAGTGTATGTGTGTGTGTATCTATATATATATATATATACATACATATATATATATATATAGATACACACACGCGGCGTGTGTTTGTGCTTTAGGGTGCACACCCTAATGCAATAGGCTGCGCACGCCTATGTACATGTCCGTAAGTAAAGGGAGCAAATTGCTTGCGTCCTAAGGGCTGTAGGACAGGAAAAAGACTGAGGACCTTAGGGATGGAGCCTCCTTTTAAAACCTTGGTGGTTTTCCTGTCCTATCGGCTGTAGGGGAGTAGCTAACCCATGTGTATATGCTGCCATGAAAAGAAGTTAACAACACTCTAGCTGGGCTTTGTAATTTGTAAGAAATATGCTTTACATTTTCTAAGTGTTAACCCATGAGCAGAACGAACACCATAAACACCTCCTATAACGTAATAAAATATAGCAACAATAGTAATAGTTCCTTTTTGATAAATTTGGGCTAAAGGACAAATAAACATTGTAACTAAAATATACCAGCAGAATGGATAACAAAAAAGTTAGGGGTCGCCCGATATTGATTTTTTAGAGCCGATACCGATAATTTGTGAACTTTCAGGCCGATAGCCGGTAGCTTACCGATATTCTCTACATTTACCGTATTTTTTTGCAAATCTTTTTTTTATTAAGTGGTAAATGCACAAAATACACATACCAGTCAGATTTTTTTTAATGTTTTCAAGAATATTTATATGTGTGTGTAGTGGATGCAGTGAGAGTGAGGTGTACCTAGAGCATTTGGCACCCGGGGTGGATCCTGTGCTTGACACCCCC
>OW240912.1:98843129-98889773 GCA_933207985.1 Pelobates cultripes | reverse complement strand
GGGGGGGTGAGGAAAGTAGGTCCCCCCTCATTATCTTTATAGCCCTCACCCACTGCCCAGTGGTGGGGGCCGGTGGGGGGAGGACATTAGGTCCTCCCTCATTATCTTTATGGCAACCATCCGCTGCCCAGGGGTGGGAGCCGGTGGGGGGAGGACAGTAGGTCCCCCCTCATTATCTTCATGTCCCCCACCCGCCGCCCAGGGGTGGTGGCCGGGGGGAGGACAGTAGGTCCCCCCCTTCATTATATTTATGGCCCCCACCCACCGCTCAAGGGTGGGAGGACAGTAGGTCCCCCCATTGTAATTTATGGCCCCCACCCACTGCCCAGGGGTGGGGGACGGGAGGGTGAGGACAGTAGGTCCCCCCCTCATTATCTTTATGGCCCCCACCCGCCGCCCAGGGGTGGGGGCCAGTGGGGGAGAGGACAGTAGGTCCATTCCCCCTCATTATCTTTATGGCCCCCACCCGCCAGCCAGGGGTGGGGGCAGGTGGGGGGGAGGACAGTAGGTCACCCCCCTCATTATCTTTATGGCCCCCACACACCGCCCAGGGGTGGGGGGTGGGGGCCGGCGGGTGGAGGACAGTAGGTCCCCCATTGTAATTTATGGCCCCCGCCCACCGCTCAGGGGTGGGGGCCAGGGGGAGGACAATAGGTCCCCCCCTTATTGTTATTTGGGGCCCCCATCTGCCGTGCAGGGGTGGGGGCTGGATAGTAGGGTTTTTTTTTTTCAAACAGTGAGCAGCCCCAGGCTGCTCACTGTTTATTGGACATGCCCCTACACGCGGCATAGCGAGTAGGGGCATTCAGGAGATTTTAATCTCCCTTATGCTATTATGGGGGTCATATTGACCCCCATAGAGTGAGGGAGGACCTAGGGGGCTTATGAAGTGGTGGGGAGCACTGCTCCCTGACGCTTCTATTTATACATATTACAAGGAATGAATGAATAGATGAAATTCCCGTTCACATGCCCAAGTGTTTAACTGGGCATGTGTGGGAATCTCACAGTGCTATCTAGTGTGGGCAGATGACTTGTCCCACAGGGACTTCATCTACCCACACATAGATGGCGGCGCCCTGAATATAGGTCGGGGAAGAAAATAAAGAATAAAAAATAGGTAAGATGGGGGGCTTAGGGGCATTTGGGGGTGACTAAGGGGTCAATTAAATGTAGTGGAGTTGGGAGAGGGGTTAAAAAAAATAAAAATAAAAAAAAAATCGGGATTCGGCCATCACAGTGCCGCTTTAAAATCTCAAAAAAAAATTAAATAAAAAAAAACTCTTTACTAATTTATGTTAACCTTTTAGAAAAATAGCCATTTGTAATTAATCATTTCCTGTTTCATATGTAATCCTAAGGAATTAACATCAAGTATTCTACCTGCTACTCAAGAAAACAAAAGCATGTTTTGGACATTATCTTTAATTTTAAAGGACCACTATAGTGCCAGGAAAACATACTCGTTTTCCTGGCACTATAGTGTCCTGAGGGTGCCCCCACCCTCAGGGACCCCCTCCCGCCCGGCTCTGGAAGGGGGAAAGGGGTTAAAACGTACCTTTTTCCAGCACTGGGCGGAGAGCTCTCCTCCTCCGATCCTCCTCTTCTCCTCCCCATCGGCTGAATGTGCACGCGTGGCAAGAGCTGCGCGCGCATTCAGCCGGTCACTTAGGAAAGCATTCAGAATGCTTTCCTATGGACGCTGGCGTGCTCTCACTGTGAAAATCACAGTGAGAAGCACGCAAGCGCCTCTAGCGGCTGTCAATGAGACAGCTGCTAGAGGAAATAGGGGAAGGCTTAACCCATTCATAAACATAGCAGTTTCTCTGAAACTGCTATGTTTATGAAAAAATGGGTTAACCCTAGAAGGACCAGGCACCCAGACCACTTCATTAAGCTGAAGTGGTCTGGGTGCCTAGAGTGGTCCTTTAATTAACCTTTACCAACTGAAGCAATGTTCCCTTTATTGAACTTTATCTTTATGTAGATACATTATCAACTGCTCTTGGCTCAGTTATAAAATGAAGAGCTTTTAGCAGCTTTTTATTGTAGCATATATATTTCTTATTAATATTCTTAATTGTTCATAAGTTAGTACTCTAATTTTATTCAATGTTATAAGACTGCTAATAAACACATGACTTCAAAACTTCTTATAATGCTGCTAACATCATTAGTTTATTATGAAGAAGTCTAGAAACATTAATTATCTATGCACACAATTATAAAAGAAAGAGATACATCAAAACATCAAAGTTATGAGATGCATATTTAACATCATAAAAGTACTTCGGAAACAGGTTTTGCCATTGTGTGGCCATGAAACTAATGAATCCCTGCATGATTTAAACACTATGAAATTAACCACAGGGACTTAAATTGTTCTTGATCTTATTAAAAATCTTACTGAATAGAGGTTTTTTTAATATTATATTTACTGCTTATCTCTATTGATGTTTTTAAAGAAATAAAACCATAAATAATGCATTTATGGCTACTGTTAAGTAAACTAAATTTTCAATAATAATTAGAATTGGTTAAGGGAGATTTAGCATTACATTTTACTGCATATCACAATGAGATATATTACAAAAAAAAATATATAAAAATGTCCCTGATATTCACAAAATTAGCATCCCATTTTATAACAAGATCCATATTGAGTGTACACTTGCTAGTCTATCATATCGACAGAGAATGAACATCGAACAAAAACATTTAAATTATAAGACTGTGTTAGGACTAGTAGAGGAATGTCTGTATTCTCTACGTGGTCTTACATGATGTTGTTCATTGCTTTTAGTGAGCATTTCTTGTCAGACCGAGTAGAGGATACAGAAGATACTCTACCATGGTCTACTCAACCATGCTAAATGAAGTGACAGGCAGAAGGGAAGTGCTGTGTGAGCCCTCCTGCAGGTGCACCATAAGGCAGCTACCTGTGATGCCTTATGGTTGCTTCAGGCAACAAGTAGGAATTGTTATGCCTTAAAAAATGCCTTTAAAAAAATGCCTTAAAAAATGCAAAATAGCACATAGAGTGCACTGCAGTGGTTATAGTATAGGGCTCAAAACATAGGGCTCAAAACATTATCTCATGATTTAACATCTTGCATTGGGTTTGCTGTGTGCTGTCCCCTGCCCCTCCCATTTCGGACTGAGAGCCTGAAGCTCCTAAGTCCCACAGTGCAGGGCCAGTCATTGTCTAAGAAGAACAGATGATTGCTCTTTAATAATGAGCTAAGTCCTGCACTGTTGGGCCTTTCTGAGAGGCAGTGCCTAGCAAACCACTTTCAATAAATAAAAATAAATAAAATGAAAGGGGATATTTTAATTATAGAATGTAAATATCAGATTACTTCATTGAAACACAAAGTAGCAAGACACAGGAGGATTCACTTTTGATGGATACTATCAGAACTTTGGCTAAGTTTGCAGTTCTCTATTTTTAATCCTCATACAGACATAAAACACACTTCAACATTATTTATTGAATAATCTCTTTAGTTTGCTAGTAAGAGCCCTTCTATATTACTAGAAATATCTAGATATTGGTCTGTGGATGTACTAAATCCTAACATAGTTATGATGGGTGCTCATCAGTATTCAGCATCATTCATGGTCATCTTGTCTCTTTATCTTTTGGTCCACATTGGTCATACTTTCAGCCAGTGGCTGATTCAAATTATAATTAAACAAGAGCAGTAACATAAAATTACATGGCCTGATGCAGTTGTTAAATGGTTTATTTTTAAATTAAATTTCAACAAACTAAAAAAAGATGTTTGGTGAGTGTTGTCATAGGCAATGGATATCTAAAGTTTATGAGTGGACATTGTTACTGTACTTAACTGACATTGGCGTTGACACAAAAACATAAAATATAAAAAAAAAAAAAAAATATATATATATATATATATATATATCATTCATAGAGAGAATCAGTAGTAAGTGAAGAACAGCAGAAAATGACAGAATAATGACATTTAGAGAGATACAGAAAATGCCAAAGTAAGATAAAGTTAAAGTTGTTCTGACATTTTCTTGTAATGACATGAACACTGAAAGTTTGCATGAAGTGAAAAATCTCAATAATATAGCATTGTTTAATAAACTAAAATCATCATGATGTGGATGCTCTCTCATAGTTTAATTATTACATATGTGTTTATCTATCTATCATCTATCTATCTATCTATCTAATAATTATCATTAATACAAATGATAAAAAAGCTTAATTGTTTTTATTCAATTGGCTATGTGGAGATGACTGATGACTAGTGCACACCAAAAACTTCAGGAAGAAGTTCGCGAACCGGGCGAACCGCCATAGACTTCAATGGGCAGGCAAATTTTAAAACACACAGGGACGCTTTCTGACCACAATAGTGATGGAAAAGTTGTTTCAAGGGGACTAACACCTGGACTGTGGCATGCCGGAGGGGGATCCATGGCAAAACTCCCATGGAAAATTACACAGTTGATGCAGAGTCTGGTCTTAATCCATAAAGGGCATAAATCACCTAACATTCCTAAATCAAAATGGATATGGATTGACACCTGACATATGACATATTGACACCTTGACATATGGATTCACACCTGTCCTCAGAGACCCTGATACACAATGACACAGAGCAGAATAGAGAATGTTCCCCCTACATAGGGTCACTTGGCAGATATGGATTGACACCTGTCCTCAGAGACCATGATACACACTGACACAGAGCAGAATAGAGACTGTTCCTCCTACATAGGGTCACTTGGCAGATGGATTGACACCTGTCCTCAGAGCCCCTGATACACACTGACACAGAGCAGAATAGAGACTGTTCCTCCTACATAGGGTCACTTGGCAGATATGGATTGACACCTGTCCTCAGAGACCATGATACACACTGACACAGAGCAGAATAGAGACCGTTCCCCCTACATAGGGTCACTTGGCAGATATGGATTGACACCTGTCCTAAGGATCCCTGATACACACTGACACAGAGCAGAATAGGGACTGCTCCCCCTACATAGGGTCACTTGGCAGATATGGATTGACACCTGTCCTCAGAGACCATGATACACACTGACACAGAGCAGAATAGAGACTGTTCCCCCTACATAGGGTCACTTGGCATATATGGATTGACACCTGTCCTCAGAGACCATGATACACACTGACACAGAGCAGAATAGAGACTGTTCTCCCTACATAGGGTCACTTGGCAGATATGGATTGACACCTGTCCTCAGAGACCATGATACACACTGACACAGAGCAGAATAGAGACTGTTCCCCCTACATAGGGTCACTTGGCAGATATGGATTGACACCTGTCCTAAGGATCCCTGATACACAATGACACAGAGCAGAATAGGGACTGTTTCTCTTACATAGGGTCACTTGGCAGATATGGATTGACACCTGTCCTCAGAGACCATGATACACACTGACACAGAGCAGAATAGAGACTGTTCCTCCTACATAGGGTCACTTGGCAGATAAGGATTGACACCTGTCCTCAGAGACCATGATATACACTGACACAGAGCAGAATAGAGACTGTTCCCCCTACATAGGGTCACTTGGCAGATATGGATTGACACCTGTCCTCAGAGACCATGATACACACTGACACAGAGCAGAATAGAGACTGTTCCTCCCACATAGGGTCACTTGGCAGATATGGATTGACACCTGTCCTCAGAGACCATGATACACACTGACACAGAGCAGAATAGGGACTGTTCCTCCTACATAGGGTCACGTGGCAGATATGGATTGACACCTGTCCTAAGGATCCCTGATACACACTGACACAGAGCAGAATAGGAACTGTTCCTCCTACATAGGGTCACTTGGCAGATATGGATTGACACCTGTCCTCAGAGACCATGATACACACTGACACAGAGCAGAATAGAGACTGTTCCTCCTACATAGGGTCACTTGGCAGATATGGATTGACACCTGTCCTCAGAGACCATGATACACACTGACACAGAGCAGAATAGACTGTTCCTCCTACATAGGGTCACTTGGCAGATATGGATTGACACCTGTCCTCAGAGACCATGATACACACTGACAGAGAGCAGAATAGAGACTGTTCCACCTACATAGGGTCACTTGGCAGATATGGATTGACACCTGTCCCCAGAGACCATGATACACACTGACAGAGAGCAGAATAGAGACTGTTCCCCCTACATAGGGTCACTTGGCAGATATGGATTGACATCTGTCCTAAGGATCCCTGATACACAATGACACAGAGCAGAATAGAGACTGTTCCTCCTACATAGGGTCACTTGGCAGATATGGATTGACACCTGTCCTCAGAGATCATGATACACACTGACACAGAGCAGAATAGAGACTGTTCCTCCTACATAGGGTCACTTGGCAGATATGGATTGACACCCGTCCTCAGAGACCATGATACACACTGACACAGAGCAGAATAGAGACTGTTCCCCCTACATAGGGTCACTTGGCAGATATGGATTGACACCTGTCCTCAGAGACCATGATACACACTGACACAGAGCAGAATAGGGACTGTTCCCCCTACATAGGGTCACTTGGCAGGTATGGATTGACACCTGTCCCAAGGATCCCTGATACACACTGACACAGAGCAGAATAGGGACTGTTCCCCCTACATAGGGTCACTTGGCAGATATGGATTGACACCTGTCCTCAGAGACCATGATACACACTGACACAGAGCAGAATAGAGACTGTTCTCCTACATAGGGTCACTTGGCAGATATGGATTGACACCTGTCTTCAGAGATCATGATACACACTGACACAGAGCAGAATAGAGACTGTTCCCCCACATAGGGTCACTTGGCAGTTATGGATTGACACCTGTCCTCAGAGACCCTGATACACACTGACACAGAGCAGAATAGAGACTGTTCCTCCTACATAGGGTCACTTGGCAGATATGGATTGACACCTGTCCTCAGAGATCATGATACACACTGACACAGAGCAGAATAGAGACTGTCCCTCCTACATAGGGTCACTTGGCAGATATGGATTGACACCTGTCCTCAGAGATCATGATACACACTGACACAGAGCAGAATAGAGACTGTTCCCTCTACATAGGGTCACTTGCAGATATGGATTGACACCTGTCCTCAGAGCCCCTGATACACACTGACACAGAGCAGAATAGAGACTGTTCCTCCTACATAGGGTCACTTGGCAGATATGGATTGACACCTGTCCTCAGAGACCCTGATACACACTGACACAGAGCAGAATAGAGACAGTTCCTCCAACATAGGGTCACTTGGCAGATATGGATTGACACCTGTCCTCAGAGATCATGATACACACCGACACAGAGCAGAATAGAGACTGTTCCCCTACATAGGGTCACTTGGCAGATATGGATTGACACCTGTCCACAAGGACAAGTTGCAGGCTTTGCCCTGGCAGGGCCAATACAAGTTGGTAGAGCAGGCTTGATACCCCCTTCTTTGTGATCGGAAAAGCGGTCACAGGCAACGGGAGTGCAAGCCGCATGCTCCATGAACATGCTCACCATACCCACGCAGCCGCACGGAAGAGGTGTAAATCACATCCAAAGTAAGTAATCTGCCACTGAAGATGACATAGCCACCCCATCTCCTAGGACCAAGAGGGCCAGAGAGCCGAGACCTGGGAGAAGTGGGCTACAGTTAGGGAGAACGGTTAGGACCCCCAGGAGCCAACCAACCCAGGTCCAAAAGACTAATCCAGACAAGGGGCCACGTTTTCCAACCTATCTGGGTACAGTCCATTAACCACTCACAAAGGTGAAACCCTAGACCAGACCCCCCTTCGCCAAACCGCCTATCGCATACCCGAAGCAGTTAAAGAAAATATGCAGAAAGAAATTGAGGAAATGATGCAGTTAGGGGTGATAGAACACTCTGACAGCCCCTGGGCCTCCCCGGTAGTACTAGTACCGAAATGGGACGGCACGACCCGTTTCTGTGTAGACTACCGAAGGCTAAACGATAAAACAACCTCAGACGCCTACCCTATACCCCGGATAGACGAGCTCCTAGACAAAATGGCCAGAAGCCAGTACCTCACCACAATAGATCTGTGCAAGGGGTACTGGCAAATTCCATTAGCCGAGGACGCCATCCACAAGTCAGCATTTGTCACCTGGTTTGGCCTGTATCAGTTTAAGGTCATGCCATTGGGGATGAAGAATGCCCCGGCTAACTTTCAGAGGATGGTAGATTGGCTACAGGATGGGTTTCAGGAGTATGCCTGCGCCTACTTGGATGATATAGCCATTTTTAGCTGCTCCTGCCCGAACACCTGACCCACATAGGAGCCGTACTAGACCGGATTAGGGAGGCCGGACTGACCCTAAAGCCCAGTAAGTGCCATATAGGAACGCGTAAAAACCTCCCCAAGATAGTAGTATGGGCCCCAGAGTGTAAACAGGCCTTCCAACAGCTCAAGACGGACTCATTAAATCACCTGTACTTTCTGCTCCTGATCCAACTAAACGCTTTCTCGTCCATACAGACGCTTCTATTTTGGATTGGTTGCAGTACTGAGCCAAGTCGGAGCAGATGGCGGCGAGCAACCCGGGGCTTATCTAAGCCGGAAACTTTTGCCCAGGGAAGTAGATACACTGCCATTGAAAAGGAGTGCCTGGCGGTGGTGTGGGCCCTCAAAAAGCTGCAACCTTACTTGTATGGACAACCGTTTACCTTACTCACAGATTACAACAAATTTGGGGCACTGCGCAAGCAATCTAATGTGCCACCAGATAGGAGTGGTGTGTTAAGTAGTACTATTCTTATCAGTTTAATCCCTGTTACGTCCCCTATCTGGGGACGTGTATATGGCATCGATTTTAGGAACCGGGAGATGGAAAAAGATGCTTGGTCGGCCCTCCTTCTTCAAATTTGGGGCACTGCGCGTGCAATCTAATGTGCCACCAGATAGGAGTGGCATTGTGAACTGGCACAGTATCCACTGTGAGCCTGACACACCCGCTTTGAAACAACTAACTGCTATTCAATCTATAACAGTGAATAAAGTTTTTTGTTTTTAAATGCAAGCTATTGTGACACCAGTGAGTGAGTGGTGGCACTGGGCAAGTGGGTACAGTATACTTTGCGAGCCTGACATACAGACGTTTGCAGACAACTAACTGCTATTCAATCTATAACAGTGAAAAAAGTTTTTTGTTTTTAAATGCAAGCTATTATGACACCAGATATGAGTGGCACTGTGAACTGTCACAGTATCCACTGTGAGCCTGACACACCCACTTTGAGACAACTAACTGTTATTCAATCTATAACAGTGAAAAAAGTTTTATGTTTTAAAATGCAAGGTATTGTGACACCAGTGAGTGAGTGGTGGCACTGGGCACAGTATCCACTGTGAGCCTGACACACTCCCTTTGAGACAAGTAACTGCTATTCAATCTATAACAGTGAAAAAAGTTTTTTGGGTTTTTAAATGCACGCTATTGTGACACCAGTGAGTGAGTGGTGGCACTGGGCACAGTATCCACTGTGAGCCTGACACACCCGCTTTGAGACAACTAACTGCTATTCAATCTATAACAGTGAAAAAAGTTTTGGGGGTTTTAAATGCACGCTATTGTGACACCAGTGAGTGAGTATCCACTGTGAGCCTGACACACTCCCTTTGAGACAAATAACTGCTATTCAATCTATAACAGTGAAAAAGTTTTTTGTTTTTAAATGCAAGCTATTATGACACCAGATATGAGTGGCACTGTGAACTGGCAAAGTATCCACTGTGAGCCTGACACACCCGCTTTGAGACAACTAACTGCTATTCAATCTATAACAGTGAAAAAAGTTTTTGGGGTTTTTAAATGCACGCCATTGTGACACCAGTGAGTGAGTGGTGGCACTGGGCACAGTATCCACTGTGAGCCTGACACACTCCCTTTGAGACAACTAACTGCTATTCAATCTATAACAGTGAAAAAAGTTTGGGGTTTTTAAATGCACGCTATTGTGACACCAGTGAGTGAGTGGTGGCACTGGGCACAGTATCCACTGTGAGCCTGACACACCCGCTTTAAATCAACTAACTGCTATTCAATCTATAACAGTGAAAAAAGTTTTTTGGTTTTTAAATGCACGCTATTGTGACACCAGTGAGTGAGTGGTGGCACTGGGCACAGTATCCACTGTGAGCCTGATACACCCGCTTTGAGACAACTAACTGCTATTCAATCTATAACAGTGAAAAAAGTTTTTTGTTTTTAAATGCAAGCTTTTATGATACCAGATATGAGTGGCACTGTGAACTGGCACAGTATCCACTGTGAGCCTGACACAGACCCTGGCAGACAAATAACTGCTATTCAATCTATAACAGTGAAAAAAGTTTTTTGTTTTTAAATGCAAGCTATTGTGACACCAGTGAGTGAGTGGTGGCACTGGGCACAGTATCCACTGTGAGCCTGACACTCCCGTTTTAAGGACACTGACTGCTATTCAATCTATAACAGTGAAAATGTTTTTTGGTTTTAAATGCAAGCTATTGTGACACCAGTGAGTGAGTGGTGGCACTGGGCAAAGTATCCACTGTGAGCCTGACACAGACGCTGGCAGACAACTAACTGCTATTCAATCTATAACAGTGAAAAAAGTTTTTTGGTTTTAAATGCAAGCTATTGTGACACCAGTGAGTGAGTGGTGGCACTGGGCACAGTATCCACTGTGAGCCTGACACACCCGCTTTGAGACAACTAACTGCTATTCAATCTATAACAGTGAAAAAAGTTTTTGGTTTTAAATGCAAGCTATTGTGACACCAGTGAGTGAGTGGTGGCACTGGGCACAGTATCCACTGTGAGCCTGACACACCCGCTTTGAGACAACTAACTGCTATTCAATCTATAACAGTGAAAAAAGTTTTTTGGTTTTAAATGCGCGCTATTGTGACACCAGTGAGTGAGTGGTGACACTGGGCACAGTATCCACTGTGAGCCTGACACACCACGCTTTGAGACAACTAACTGCTATTCAATCTATAACAGTGAAAAAAGTTTTTGGGTTTTACCGCTATTGTGACACCAGTGAGTGAGTGGTGGCACTGGGCAACAGTATCCACTGTGAGCCTGACACACCCGCTTTGAGACAACCAACTGCTATTCAATCTATAACAGTGAAAAAAGATTTTTGTTTTTAAATGCAAGCTATTGTGACACCAGTGAGTGAGTGGTGGCACTGGGCACAGTATCCACTGTGAGCCTGACACACCCGCTTTAAATCAACTAACTGCTATTCAATCTATAACAGTGAAAAAAGTTTTTTGGTTTTTAAATGCACGCTATTGTGACACCAGTGAGTGAGTGGTGGCACTGGGCACAGTATCCACTGTGAGCCTGATACACCCCCTTTGAGACATGTAACTGCTATTCAATCTATAACAGTGAAAAAAGTTTTTTTGTTTTTAAATGCAAGCTATTATGACACCAGATATGAGTGGCACTGTGAACTGGCACAGTATCCACTGTGAGCCTGACACAACCGCTTTGAGACAACTAACTGCTATTAAATCTATAACAGTGAAAAAAGTTTTTTGGTTCTAAATGCACACTATTGTGACACCAGATATGAGTGGCACTGTGAACTGGCACAATATCCACTGTGAGCCTGACACATCCGCTTTGAGACAACTAATTCCTATTCAATCTATAACAGTGAAAAAAGTTTTTTGGTTTTAAATGCAAGCTATTGTGACACCAGTGAGTGAGTGGTGGCACTGGGCACAGTATCCACTGTGAGCCTGACACACCCGCTTTGAGACAACTAACTGCTATTCAATCTATAACAGTGAAAAAGTTTTTTGGTTTTAAATGCACGCTATTGTGACACCAGTGAGTGAGTGGTGGCACTGGGCACAGTATCCACTGTGAGCATGACACAGACGCTTTGAGACAACTAACTGCTATTCAATCTATAACAGTGAAAAAGCTTTTTTTGTTTTTAAATGCAAGCTATTATGACACCAGATATGAGTGGCACTGTGAACTGGCACAGTATCCACTGTGAGCCTGACACACCCGCTTTGAGACAACTAACTGCTATTCAATCTATAACAGTGAAAAAAGTTTTTTGGTTTTAAATGCAAGCTATTGTGACACCAGTGAGTGAGTGGTGACACTGGGCACAGTATCCACTGTGAGCCTGACACACCCGCTTTGAGACAACTAACTGCTATTCAATCTATAACAGTGAAAAAAGTTTTTTGTTTTTAAATGCAAGCTATTGTGACACCAGTGAGTGAGTGGTGGCACTGGGCACAGTATCCACTGTGAGCCTGACACACCCGCTTTGAGACAACTAACTGCTATTCAATCTATAACAGTGAAAAAAGGTTTTTGGTTTTAAATGCACGCTATTGTGACACCAGTGAGTGAGTGGTGGCACTGGGCACAGTATCCACTGTGAGCCTGACACACCCCCTTTGAGACAAGTAACTGCTATTCAATCTATAACAGTGAAAAAAATGTTTTGTTTTTAAATGCAAGCTATTATGACACCAGATATGAGTGGCACTGTGAACTGGCACAGTATCCACTGTGAGCCTGACACACCCGCTTTGAGACAAATAGAAAGGCGTAGCCTGGAATTGTGGGAGGGGTTACCCGGCTATAAAAGCTCAGGCCCCGCCAAATCAGCACTGGAATCGCTGGGTTCATTCAGAACCTTTGAACTTCCGGTTCAAACTCACCGGGACATCGCTCCCACGTGGTCCGCTCCAGTCTAAGTGCTCCATGCTAACCCTGTTCGGTACAATCCCGGCGGTCTCCGTGCCCGGTATCAAGCGCTCCAGCCGGCTTACTACCGGGATTCCCGGCGAACTCCCATCCTCCTCAGCCATACCCACGGCGGTTTCAGTACCCGGAAACATACTTACCTACTCCAGGGTCCCAGAACCGTGAGTTTCATCCACACCACTCTCATCCAGACGCCTGGCGTCCATTCATACTTTACACACCTGTTCACAAATGACTTTCATTCATACTTACCTTACCGCTCCGGGCTTCGTTCGGTACCGCACTCCACACAGGCACATTCTCCACCCTGGCACTTACGCTCCAAACTGGCCACCCGGCTAAACTTACAATTTATTTCTATACTGACAATACGCATGGCTGCTCACGACACCCCCTGGTGGGGAAAAAAAATATACATCAGCACTTGGAAATGTTATGTGTTTCTGTTTTCTGATACACATCGGCTGCTCAGAACGACCCCTGACGGCAAAACATATTGTTACACAATGTTAAAGGACCACTCTAGGCACCCAGACCACTTCAGCTTAATGAAGTGGTCTGGGTGCCTGGTCCAGCTAGGGTTAACCCATTTTTTAATAAACATAGCAGTTTCAGAGAAAGTGCTATGTTTATTAATGGGTTAAGCCTTCCCCCTATTCCCTCTAGTGGCTGTCTCATTGACAGCCACTAGAGGCGCTTGGGTGCTTCTCACTGGTGCCCAGCACTGGAAAAAGGTAAGTTTTAACCCCTTTCCCCCTTTGACAGCCGGGCGGGAGGGGGACCCTGAGGGTGGGGGCACCCTCAGGGCACTATAGTGCCAGGAAAACGAGTATGTTTTCCTGGCACTATAGTGGTCCTTTAATGCATTTAAAATAGTGTCTGATCCTATTTCCCTCGCTTTTTCCTTTCTCCCTTTGCGCCTGTCATAAAAAAAAAAAATAATAATTAAAACGACAATACGCTTACTATACCATAAAATCTGTCACTCATGTTTTATTTTTCCCACATTACCTATGCCTATATACGTTACCTGTCACCTATACAGGTATTTTCTAAAACTTTACCCCGACTAACGGCAACACCTGAACCGCCTCAGACATATACCTGTCAAAGACACACTCCGTCTTTGTTCATACGGTAAGGAATAATTTACCCCATACAAGAGGTTGTCCTGTCCATTGTCATGTTCTTCATATGAGATTAATTACTTAACTCCTTACGCCCATCTCCTCAGGATTCATTCCTGGCTCATTCAAATCCATTTTCAACACCTCCCTTGATACTTGGAGATATCATCGGACACCCATTCCTAGCCTCCTACAGGTATAAGATTTATAATTTACGCTTCACTTTGTCCTTAAGCCTGTATATATATCTAAGAGGATACAAAAGATAACTTTAGCTTTTCCTCAGATAACTACCCCAACAGGCGTTCAAGCTATCATCTAGACAGCACTATTATTTACAGCATTACCAGACTCCAAAATAAAATATCCTCCAAATTCTATGTTGAAAACTCGTACATCAAACAAATAGGTACGGTCGCACTACTATTACTCCCCCCGATTAAAAAAAACCTAAAAAAAAAAACAGGGCGGTCAACTGGTGATATTAGCGTACGGCCCCTAGCTAAAATATTGTAAATTAAAACGGTTCCTGGGAGGCCAACACCCATCCTCATCGGAGGTATACGCCCCTCGGCCCAACGCATAGATAGAGCCTCACAAAAACCACCCTTGGTTACCAGTTAGGGCCTCACCAGTCACAGCTAATTTAATCCTTTTTCTTGTTACAGTCACCGAGAGGCCAACGTTCCCGCCACATCATTAAAGTGGTCCCCGTCCAACCGGCCCTCCGCATAGATAGAGCCTCTCTCGTCACTTGGCACTAGTAGGGCCTCACCTTCCTCATAGAATAGATAATGTTTCGCCTGTTGGCATAGCTAGCACCAGTTGACTCAGGCAACTTCGCTCATTATCAAACTCTGTCTCTTACCCTGTTTTCAATTTTTAGTATCTCTCAATCCCATGACCAAGAAGAAGAGCTGGCCATACCTGAAACCCCAACCAGACCTGCAACCCCGGCGGGCCCAAGCACACCCACCGAGAACCTAGAATCAGCCAGCCCATACGCTCTCAGGTCATGGACCATCCCCAAGCTCGCGGCCGAATTACGTCACATGGGGGTCCCGTTTCCAGCTACAGCCCGCAAAGCCGAACTATACAAACTTTTCATATCTACCACGTGTACTCCCCAACCAGGAGTAGTTCTGCATTCGGAAAACTATAACGAGATCAAGGGTCTGATGTCATCCCTCTTGGCCTCAATTACCACGATCAGCGCTAGGCTGGATAAGCTGGAAACCCCGCAGATTACGACAGTCACCTCACCCATACCAACCCTCACTTCGGCTCTCCTCCCCCATGGTAATGACACTCCCTTAAACCCAATACCAAGCACATCCACCCACATCATCACACCTGCACATTTTGTACCCCCGACAATACGCAAAGACATTCTGGAAGGCAAGGACATAAACCTTGTATCTCTGCTGATCGCATCACAAGATGTAGTGGAAAACAAGGCATATTGCTATGGTGATCTTTCGGTTGTGCTAAAAGCCAGAGATCCCAGGCTCAACCGAAAACTCACCATACCTGAATTCGTCCTTGCCTTCGGCCTCTACCGTGACGTAATCTGTTCCACATCCCCGCACCGTAGGGAGGAATTGGACTTGTACATGCACAAGTTGGTGGACCTAGGACATAAGTATGGGGGTTTTTTCTTCTATGATTATCATAAATCCTTTTCGGCCAAGGCGGCAGCATCCCTAACTCAATTTAACACTCATACCAACTGGAGTAACCTGGATACAGAACTTTTCTGCCGCCATTTCGCTGGCCAAAAACCTCCATCCTGTGCCCTGTGCGCCTCCATCTCACACTCCACCAACTTGTGCCCAGTCGATCCTAACCTTCCTACCACTAGTCGTGCTACCTTCGGTTCCTCCACTGCAGAACACAGAGGATTGAAGGACAAGTTGGGTAGACCCATGGTATACCTTGGGAAAGCACAGATCTGCAACAACTTCAATTCAGGAAGTTGTGGTTTTAGCTCATGCAGACTGCTGCACGTCTGCTCAATTTGCTTCAGGGCACATGCAAAAACTATGTGCCCCAATCGTCTGTACCCAAAACAATGACTAACCGAAGTTAGCATTGACAACCTGGCATTTTACCTCCAGACACACCCTTCCCTTCACTTAGTCAACTTCCTCATTCAAGGCTTCACTGAGGGTTTCCACATGGGCCTAGTCACACTTCCCACAGGTATTCTCGAATGTCCCAGCTTACAGTCAGCTATCCTTGACCCAAATCACCACACAGTCACTGCTCAAGACCTAACTGACTAACGGGTTTATCGTGGGCCCCTTCGCTCACCCTCCGTTCACCAGCTGGCGTACTAACCCTATAGGTATTGCCACTGGGAAGTCCAACAATAAAAAAAGACTTATTTATGACTTGTCCGCTCCTCATTCTTTAGCTACCCCCAGCATCAATTCATTAATACCTTCAGAAGAGTTTTCCCTGCAATATACCTCAGTAGACAAGGCCATTCAATCCATTCTTAGGGCAGGAGTGGGAGCCTGGTTGGGAAAAAAACGATATTTCCAACGCTTTTAAGCTCTTACCCATCCACCCATCCCTGTGGCATGTGCACGGCATCAAATGGGAAAACAATTACTACTTTGCCACCCGCCTTACCTTCGGAGCAAAAAGTAGCCCGAAATTATTCGACATATTTGCTGACACACTATGCTGGCTACTCCTCAATATCACTCACTGTCCCGCAGTTCTGCACTACCTGGATGACTTCCTTACGATAGAATCACCTCAATCCTCACCAGTTAGTCTCCAGAAGACCTTGGCCCTATTTACAACTTTGGGGGTTCCACTGTCTCCAACAAAGACAATAGGCCCTACCACAAAACTTACGTTCTTGGGTATTCACCTAGACACCGTTACATTACAGGCTAGTCTACCACGGGAGAAGGTGCGACATATCATTGAGATGGTAGAGTATTTTCTGGTGAAGGACACGTGTACCAGGTCAGACCTACAATCCTTACTGGGCACGTTGAACTTCGCCATGAAAATTATTCCTCAAGGCCGGGCGTTCATCTCAAGATTGTTGTGCCTTCTCCCATTACTCAATACTGACTCCAGCACGTTATCACTAGATGCTCACGCCAAGGCAGATCTACTCATGTGGCTACGGTTCCTAACTCATTGGAATGGGAAAGCCATGTTTATCACTCCTTTATCAGATTCCTCACCTGTCATCTGGACCGATGCAGCAGCTCACACTGGGTTTGCAGCAATCTATCACAATGACTGGTTCAGAGATTCATGGCCAGTAGAAACCCTAGGTTTTCCCTCATTTCCCACTACATCAGCCCTATTCGAGATCTACCCGATTGTGGCAGCCGCCAGAGTATGGGGACACTTATGGCGGTGGAAAGCAGTAAAATGCTTTTCCGACAACAAACCAGCCTCTGACATAATCAACAAGGGTAGATCCTCCTCACTCACCATCATGAAATTGATCCGAAGGCTAACTTGGTTAGCAGCGACACTACAATTTCACATCACATGCATCCACATTCCAGGAAACACCAACACAGCCGCTGACGCATTGTCTCAATTTAACTTACAGGTCTTCTTCAGGGCACACCCCACAGCCAACTCCAGACCGGTCAGCACCCCCCATTCCAAGACCTCATCCTGGACTAGAAAGACTGCTATCTCACAGCAGATATCTAGCCGGAGCAGCCCTATCCACAAACACATCTCGTGCATACAATCAAGCATTTACCATATACACCAAATTCACGACACATCATCAGATAACTGACACTCAGTCTCTAGATTCCATTATTGCATTTATTTATTTCTGCCACCTTAACCTAAAATTATCATTGAACACCATTAAACTATATCTCTCGGGTATACAACATCATATCATCAGTGCCTACCCTAGTTCTAAACCCTTCATGTCTTCCTATCCCGTGAAAAACATATTAAAAGGCATACTAAGATTAGACTCACCCACTACCTCTGCCAGACTTCCGATAGATGGTCCCAAGTTTCGCGCACTCTCCAATATCTTGGACTCCAAACCTTTTGAAACCCATACCAACCTAGTTATCAAGACAGCGACTTACCTAGCTTTCTATGGGTTTTTACGACCAAACGAGTTCACCACCAATAGTGTTTCGTGTCAACATCAACCCCTCAAAATTACAAATCTCCAGAAACACACAGATCACTACATACTCACCTTAGGTCACACTAAAACTAATCAAATAGGCCCACCTACCAAGATCTGCTACTATCCCACCGGCAATCAGTGGTGCCCCGTCGTAGTATTTGACACCTTTTTGGCTACTCTCACAGGTCTCAGTCAAAACGCCCCACTACTCTCATTACAAGGTTTCCCCTTAACAACTGCCAAGTTCATTCAGTACATCAGAACTTTGTTCATCCGACTCGGCCTCAACCCTACAGGGTTTTGTGGTCACTCGTTCAGAATTGGAGCTGCTTCGGCAGCCTCAAGTCACAACGTACCCTCTCACATAATTAAAAGATTAGGCCGATGGAAATCTACGGTCTACGCCACTTACATTCCACAACCAGAAATAGAACTAAGGTCCGCATTCAAAGGTCTTGCTATGTAACCATGCATAATAAAGTGAATTGTTTACTCCAACCTTTTTGCCCTCTTTTATTACAGGCCTACCCCATACGTCGGTTTCGGCACACCACAACCGACTTCCATATTCTGGTATAATCATTACACTTCACGGCTTATGTCCCCGACTACAAATAGTAAGGCGTAGCCTGGAATTGTGGGAGGGGTTACCCGGCTATAAAAGCTCAGGCCCCAGCCAAACCTATACTGGAATCGCTGGGTTCATCCCTCCCACCACAACCCTCTATATCCTTTCTTGGGTGGGCCCTCTTTTATTACAGGCCTACCCCATACGTCGGTTTCGGCACACCACAACCGACTTCCATATTCTGGTATAATCATTACACTTCACGGCTTATGTCCCCGACTACAAATAGTAAGGCGTAGCCTGGAATTGTGGGATGGGTTACCCGGCTATAAAAGCTCAGGCCCCAGCCAAATCTACACTGGAATTGCTGGGTTCATCCCTCCCACCACAACCCTCTATAACCTTTCTTGGGTGGGCCCTCTTTTATTACAGGCCTACCCCATACGTCGGTTTCGGCACACCACAACCGACTTCCATATTCTGGTATAAGCATTATACTTCACGGCTTATGTCCCCGACTACAACTAACTGCTATTCAATCTATAACAGTGAAAAAAGTTTTTTGTTTTTAAATGCAAGCTATTGTGACACCAGTGAGTGAGTGAGTGGTGGCACTGGGCACAGTATCCACTGTGAGCCTGACACAGAAGCTCACAGTGGCTTTTTGGGGTGCTGTCCTTACAGCAGAGATCAGATGAGTCCTTCAGGACTGTAGTGGACACTGTATACCTTAACCTAGCTATGCATTTCCCTATCTAATCAACAGCAGCTACACTTTCCCTCCTCTCACTAAGCGTGCAGCTTGAGAATGAATCTAAAATGGATGCTGTCCAGTAGGTGGGAGGGTCTGCTAGGGAGGGTGTGCTGCTAATTGGCTGGAATGTGTCTGCTGACTGTGAGGTACAGGGTCAAAGTTTACTCAATGATGACGAATAGGGGGCGGATCGAACCGCGCATATGTTCGCCCGCCGTGGCGAATGGGAACACGCTATGTTCGCCAGGAACTATTTGCCAGCGAACCGTTCGGTGCATCACTGTTGGTTAATTGGGTTTACAAGTGATTCGCACTTGTGATTGGTAATCCACACTGAAGTAGAGCAGCCTGCAACAGCTATTGCAGCTCATATTTAGCTATTGCTAGTAAAATAAATTCCCTAGAATTGTACTTGTTCCCAAGAAGGAGGGAGTCCACACTCACCTCACAACACAGTACCAGGTGCAGAACTGGACCTGAGGCTGACAAACCCATACATAAATGGAAAAAGCAAAATGATCCAGACACTCAAGGAACAAAAATGCAGAACTGGACATGATTCTCTTTAATATTTTTATTAGTGATATTGCAGAAGGTCTTGATGGTAAGGTATGTCTTTTTGCTGATGATTTAGGTAAACTAGAAAAATGGTCAGAATTGTGGCAACTGACATTTAATGTGGATAAGTGCAAGATAATGCATCTTGGACGTAAAACACAAGGGCAGAGTACAGAATATTTGATAGAGTTCTAACCTCAACATATGAGGAAAGGGATTTAGGGGTGATTATTTCTGATGACTTAAAGGTAGGCAGACAATGTAATAGAGCAGCAGGAAATGCTAGCAGAATGGTTGGTATAGGGAGAGGTATTAGCAGTAGAAAGAGGGAAGTGCTCATGCCATTGTACAGAACACTGGTGAGACCTCACTTGGAGTATTGTACACAGTACTGGAGACCGTATCTTCAGAAGGATATTGATACCTTACAGAGGGTTCAGAGAAGGGCTCCTAAACTGGTTCATGGATTGCGGGATAAAACCTACCAGGAAAGGTTAAAGGATCTTAACATGTATAGCTTGGAGGAAAGACGAGACAGGGGGGATATGATAGAAACATTTAAATATATAAAGGGAATCAACACAGTAAAGGAGGAGACTATATTTAAAAAGAAGAAAAACTACCACAACAAGAGGACATAGTCTTAAATTAGAGGGACAAAGGTTTAAAAATAATATCAGGAAGTATTACTTTACTGAGAGGGTAGTGGATGCATGGAATAGCCTTTCAGCTGAAGTGGTAGAGGTCAACACAGTAAAGGAGTTTAAGCATGCATGGGATAGGCATAAGGCTATCCTAACTATAAGATAAGACTAGGGACTAATGAAAGTATTTAGAAAATTGGGCAGACTAGATGGGCCGAATGGTTCTTATCTGCCGTCACATTCTATGTTTCTATGTTTCTATGCTGGCAACTATACACATAACTGATAAGAACAATATGATCAAGGAAATTAAGGTACCTTGAGTGCCTAGAATATTGCTTGGCTTGGTACATGCATGCCTGTGTCTGGTACAATGGCTAATAAAGATCAGGTTGACCAGTCATGTAGATGACATGCTGATGCTGGGTAATAGGGTTCATATGCGCCGCTAGACTTATTTTCCTCTCTAGTCGGTCCTCACACTTCACCCCTCTGCCAGTCCTTACATTGGCTCCCTGTATCCTATAGGAGTCAATTCAAAGTGCTAACCCATACATTTAAAGCACTGAACAATTCTAGCCCCTCTTATATCTCTTCACATATCCATAGGTATGCCCCTCCTCGTTCCCTCCGCTCTGCCTGTGACTTTCTCCTATCCGCTGCTCGCACCAATTGCAGGACTTCTCGTGAGCGGCTCCTTTCCTATGGAATAGCGTGCCTACCCCCATCAGACTCTCCTCTAGTCTTCAATCCTTTAAGAAGTGCCTTAAAACCCATCTCTTTAGGAGTTTATGGCTTTCCAGAGTAACCTCTACCTTACACACCTGTCTCTTGCTCTTTCCTTTAGGGCAGTGCTTTACTCTCTCCTCCAGCTCTGCTCCACTCCCACCCTATTTGATTGAGATTTCCTGTCCAAACGTGTACAGACCAAACGTGTCCCAGACCCTCCCACCTCCTGGACAGCTCACTAAGCATGCAGCTTCAAAATGGATGCTGTCCAGGAGGTGGGAGGGTCTGGGAGGGAGGGTCTGCTGCTGATTGGCTGGAATGTGTCTGCTGACTGTGAGGTACAGGGTCAAAGTTTACTCAATGATGAGTCCGTGGCGAACCGTTCGTGGCGAACCGTTTCACTAATAATATCAATAATAATATCAGACATGGAAAAAATATTGCAGCCCGAATCTCTTGAACTTTATGCGACCTGCTAAGTAGCAGGAAGAAAATAAAATGTTGCACTGAAATAAGATAAAACATCGACTGGCAAAAAGCAAATGTTATTTTAATTAAAATGTGTAAATAACATAATATAAAAATTATCAGAAATTAAGGAAATTCAAAATAAATAGGATAGTGAAAGACCACAATTACAAAAAGCAAAGGCTTCTTGTAATTTTGGTCATTAAGCTTTTTATTAGAAAGTTCCCGAATCCTTGTGGGATTGCCATAAGGATACCAAAAAAGAGCTACATACTAAACAGCTTCATAATGTTGTACATTTAAATATGGCAATCCCACAAGGGTACCAAACATTTTTTTGCTTCCCAATGTATACAGACGAAACAAAAAATTTGGCGATGCCCAACATATACTGCAATTTATACCACATGTTAAACTCTTTTGGTGTTTAATTAATTTTCTCCTGAAGGGAGCTATTATACTCACCAGAACAACTACATTAAGCTGTAGATGTTCTGGTGACTATAGCGTCACTTTAATAATAAAAAAATATACATATACAAGAGATAGAGCGTTGTTTACATTTCATTATAAAATACACACACCACATTTTGATTGTTTTTTATGAGACACATTTTATACAAAGTTTCTCGGGGTGATGTATGTATGAGATCATTAAGACTGCAAATATTACATAACATATGATATAGCATTAACATTAAAAATTTCAAATAAGTGCAATGAGAAATCCTTAATATGTTTCATAGACAGCATATTATAGTTTAATGTAATTCACCATTCTTGGCTTATTACACATACATTAAATTACCAAGTTTGAAATAAAACTGTAGAAAAACCTTCTGGCAAATAGTGTAGAAGGTCTATATTCACATCCCAATTTAGAAATGTTATCAACTTGCTCATAAAAAGCGTGGATTGCCCACAGATTTTCGCAATATCAAAAAAGTGTAAACAATGGTATAAAACCTAATAAGTTGCAGGAGAACCAATTTCTTACATTATTGTGTACAGCATTGTTTACAAAGAATAAATAATGTACCAAATGGTAATGGGTTTGGAGAATACATACAGATGAATCAAATTAAATCTTGGACAGTATTAGGCAGGAGTTACAAGATAAATACAATAGGATGAGACATTGACAATTTATTGATTGAGAGTTAGATCATGGAGATGTAAAAAGTATGATACATTTAATAGATAAACACAATACGGACTACAAGCAAGTTATTATGAAGTTGAAAGAAGAAGAATTTAGGGTTTGATGTTTGAAAGTAGACAGTAGAATTGGATAAAGCAAAAAAGTTCACAATCATGCTCAAGTTTCAGCAAACTATAGGATAAGCAAAGTTATGTCAAACGTCCTTCAGTTTGTTAAAAAAAAATGCTTTGATCCAATTACATTTCTTTTTTTGCATCACAGTCAGTGAAGGCATAGCTGGCATATGTCAAGGACATATATATCAAATAAAATGTAGTTTTAAAGGACTTTTTAACAGATGAACTATTTTGAAATATTAAAATATGTTGATGTACTATTTCAGTTGCCACCATTTTGGTATGCATTTGTCTCCTATAATAATTATAAAATGTTATAAAATGTATTTGATTTACATATATGCTGAACTTAGTAGTTTAGCACTTTTAAGTTCCCAAAGGATGCTTTGTGCTTTGGAGAATCTGCCAGCATTGAATCTGGCAGAGATGACAGGAGATAAAAGAAATCAGTTACGTGTCATTCAGAGTGCTGTCTTTTCATCTCCTGCCTACTTCACTACTTGGGTTCCCTCCAAGTCAGTGAACTAGCAACTAAATATGGCAGAGTTTTCAAGCTTTCCTGAAAATAAGACACCTGTATTTATGTTGATGTAAGCCACATAAAATACACTGATTTAGCATAAAAGTAAAGTAATATCTGTATCCCAAGAGATCTTCAACTATGTTATTCTAGCGTAATGTTTTTAAAATTTTAAAATGTAATCATTATATAAATTTGTATCTGTACATTGTCAAGTCTCAGCCTGGGGAATATGTCAACATAATTATGTCTGACGTATTTTGACTACCTCAATAAACTTGGAATTCTAGACCATAATATAGGCTTCTTTGTTAAAAGCACTGTCAACTGATTATTATGTGGTTAATGACTAAATGAACACTATAGTGCTAGCAATACAAATGTATTCATGACACTGTAGTACTGGTATGACTGTTTAGGAGACCATTCCCCCTTAGAGGACAGTAAAACATTTCGTTTTACTCACTTTCTTCCTCCACACCACACCACACCGATCTCTCTCAAGCTTGATAATCTCAGTCATGCATGGCAAAATGCTGCACCGATCAGCATCTCCTCATAGAGATACATTGAATCAATGCATTTATATGGGGTACATTCAGTGGCTCTATGTAGAGTGTAAAGCTGAATGCCAGTGCAGCACAGTCACATGAAGCACCTCTTGTGGCCAACTGAGTGACAGCCATTAGAGATGATAGTAGGCAGAAATGTAAACACTACCTTCACATTAAAAGTATTCTAACACTTTAGAGCCCTCTGGTCCCCCATCCCTTGCGCCCTCTTGGGTCATAAAGGGCTAAAAAAAAACTTTAGTCGCTTACCTGACTCCAGCGCAGATGTCCCTCTGTGCTGGGTCAGTGCTCCACCTCCACTAGAGGCAGTCTTAGTCCTTAATATATATAAATGGGTGCGCAAATAAATTATACAATAAAAAATTATTATTTTCATGCAGATCAATATGCCAAAGTGACAACAATATTCTCAATATGAACTAGGTAACATTAATTGATTAATTAATGTAAAACATCAATTTATACTAAAATCACCACAAAGGTGTAAGAGTGATTTTCATAAAAGCATAAACAGATTAAATATACTTGCACAATATCCTGAGTGCAGAGTGGCTAGAGCAGGGGTCCTCAAACTCTGGCCCCCCAGATCTTGCTGAACTACAACTCCCATGATTCTCTGGCTATCTATGTAATTCAAATAATCATGGGAGTTGTAGTTCAGCAACATCTGGGGGGGCCAGAGTTTGAGGACCCCGGGGCTAGAGTACCATTCCAAACTGTCGTGCCCAGGGAGGATCAGTCCCTTGAGTACGTAGGATCCAAGATTGCCAGCTGTACAAACTCACCCACAGCCAAAAAGATCTTACTTTTAATCTTTATTCAATTCAATACATTTTAAAAACCATATAAGCAGCAAAGGCAAGAACCTGAGTGCAAGACACCAATTCACTTTGATGAAGACATAGTCCCAGTATTTAACCTTTCTCTCCTTAGTTTTGGCATCTCACCTAGTCTCTGCTCAGGTAAGCACTTCCTAGTTTTCGGCTTGCGACACGTTTCGCCCCATCACTTGGGGCTTTCTCAAGTGTGTCATTTAATGTAATTATTGCAGTTTCTCAGGACTAAGTGGGACTGGGACACTGCAGCCAGACCACTTCAATGAGATTAAGTGGTTTGGGTGACTTTAAAAAGCCTGCGAATACAAGCTGTTCTGGTGACTATAGTGCAGTGTGTTACAGTGTGTTAAAACAAGAATAAATAACAATGAAAATTAATTTGCTTAGGAAATATACAGTTTGACGGGAGCACCACATTTCAATATAACACCTTGTAGCCATTACAGATCATGACAAGACTATAGTTGTGGTTGAAATGCTGCTGCTTTTTATACTGAAAACTCTTTAATAATAGGACATGCTTATATATTTCTTTCTTGTTGGGATGTTCATTGATTGGATCAGTGATAATTGAACTTATTTGCATATTTTTGCCAGGTTGTCTTGGGAGAGTTTTGGAAACGCAGTGTTTCAGAGTTACTATTTCTGGGTAGATCCTTTTGCCCTTGGACATGTAGAGCAGAGTAATTGTTAATTTACATTCATGGAGTTTTTGTCACTTTTTGAACTGACAACAACTTTTAAAAGAAAATCAATTGCATGTTTTTATTATTTAATCTTAATATGAAATTGGATTTTCAAAAATATCAATATGTTTACATTGATTATGTAAATGATGTTTTGTTGAAACAACTTGAATTGTTCAGACTGAAAACTGTGTGCTCATTGTAAGAATTAGAAATATCCCATCTATTGTATAATTTATTAAAATGTCAATAACAAACTGCATCTGTTGGCATTATTCATCTAAGCCCATCTTTCGACATTATCAAGATGCTAGTTATTTTCAGAGTGTATTTTTCTCATCTGACCTTTGCAACAGTAATCCAATAGCATTCTGGTTTAACATGACATTATATATAGATATTAACTAACACTTCTCCATTGGTTTCGTTATGTAAACACAAAAAAACATGCTTGTTTATTTCTAGCAACTCTGCAGCTGCTGTAGTGGTTATGGTGCCAGGAATGCCCTTATGCCACCCAAGCATATTCTGTCAAACCTTTTTAGCTTGCTTTAATGCAAGTGCATGGAATCAAGTGCAGCATCCATTCTTCTAAGAGCTGGAGACACTAGATGTCAGTTTGTACAATGCAGCTATTCATTTAACTCATTCACTTGTTGAGAGCACTCAACTTATGCTCTCACTGAATCAATATCAACATCAGGATTTTGTTTTTTCAGCAAAAGAAGACTAGATGTGATGTAGGCTCCTGGCAGGTCCCAGGTAAGTGTCAAACCATGCTAACACAGTTTAACAGATTATGCAGGACACCGCCTGGGTCCTCCAGTTACCATAACCACTTCAGTTGACTGTAGTGGTAATGTTACTTGGGGTGTTCCTTAACACATAGATATTGGCTTTCAAGGGGTCCAAAAATAATTTTTGCTTGGTATCTCAGATGCCCATAGGTCTTTCCCTAGCACCACTTTAGTCTCCACCTGCAATATAAAGCTATAAATCCAAAGAACAGCTATTGTTTGTTACATTTGTAATTTTACACACTGCCTAATAATACAGCAGAAAACAAATACTATATAGGCAAGGTCTAGCATACTCTTTAGCAAATTCCAGAGCCTAAAAAGAACCAATGGGTTTTCTGTATTTTAGCCACAAGCGTCATTACTACTTTACTTAGGAGGCAACTCTAATTGAAATTAGATACTGAACACCCAAACTGGATGTGTCAACCTCAAATTTATTTCCTGTTCTGTTTATGTATCTTCAAATGTATATTGTTAAATACAGACACCTTTATGAATCATTGTTACATTGTGCAATATTTCACAGTGTGATATAAACTGTTTAATGATTACATTGCATTTTATAGATACTTTTCTGTTCAATTAAATTCTATTCTACTCGTTATTATTTAGCATGTTTCCACCTGAGCATAAGAAATTGCAGATATTAGTGGGCTAGATTCACAAATTCATCCAATTAATTAATGGGATTCCTGTATGAAGAGGTATTTGGGACTATATATCTGAGAACAAATAACTGAAGGTTCATGATTCATGTTAAATAGAAAAAAGTATTAGCTAAATCTATGTAATTCACATGACAGTTTTTATATGCCATTATCCAAATGCACTGATAAGCTACAACATTGAAACCACTGATGGTGAAGTGAGTATCTTATATCATTACAATGATATATCAATGATATATTACATTACAATGATACCTGTCAAGGGGGAGGATATATTAGGCAGCACGTCAATGGTCAATTCTTGAATTCCATCTGTTGGACGCAGGAAAAATGTGTAAGAGAAAACATCTGAGTGATTTTGACAAAGGCCAAATATTGTTGGCTAGTCAACTGAGTCAGAGCATCCCCAAAACAGCAAGTCTTGTAGGTTATTCCAGGTATGCATTGGTTAGTGCCTACCAAAAGTTGTGCCAGAAAGGACAACCGTTGAACCAGCCTCATTGATGCAAATGGAGAGTGAAGGCTATCCCATTTTATCCGATCTCAGAAAAGAGTTACTGTAGCTAAAATTTATTAAACACTTAATACTGGCCATGATAGAAAGGTGACAAAACACACAGTGCATCACAGTTTGCTGTGAATGGGACTGCGTAGCCACAGAAAGATCAGAGTGCCCATAATGACCCCTGTCCACTGCATTGACGGCGTGAGCATCAGAACTGGACCAAGGAGCAATGGAAGAAGGTTGTCTGGTCTGATGAAGCACATTTTATTTTAGATCAGGTTGATGGCCAGGTCCGTGTGTGCCATTTGACTATGGGAAGAAGGCAGACCAGTGGTAGCAGTATTATGATCTGGGCAATGTTCTGTTGAGAAACCTACTGGCATTCATGTGGATGTTACTTTGACATGTACCAACTAGTGATGTCGCGAACATAAGATTTTCGGTTCGCAAACGGCGAACGCGAATTTCGGCAAATGTTCGCGAACCCGCGAACCGGGCGAACCGCCATAGACTTCAATAGACAGGCGAATTTTAAAACACACAAGATGTTTCAAGGGGACTAACACCTGGACTGTGGCATGCAAACTCCGATCCGCGGCTGCATCTTGCAGCCGCTTAGTAGATAACTCCCTAATTCCCACGGTATTAGGGAGTTATCTACTAAAAGGCTGAAAGACCTAAATTGGTCTTTCAGCCACATTTACTAATACGAAGTAAAGATTACTTAGTATTAGTAAATGATCTGCCCCTACTCGCTATGCAGCGAGTAGGGGCATGTCTAGTAAGCAGTGAGCAGCCAGTGGCTGCTCACTGTAAAAAAACAAACAAACAAAAAAAAAAAAACTATTAGCTCCCACCCCTGTGCAACGGGTGGGGGCCATTAATTACAATGGGGGGAGGCCCTACTGTCCTCCCCCCGGCCCCCACCCCTGAGCGGCGGGTGGGGGCCTTAAATACTAAAAAGGGGGGGGACCTAATGTCCTCCCCCCCGGCCCCCACCCCTGAGCGGCAGGGGGGGGCCCTAAAAAAAATTTCCCCCCACCCCCCAGGTGACTAGGGGTCCCCAAACCCCTAGTCACCCCCTCCCCCCAAAAAATAATAAGGGGGGGCACCTTTAACTAAGTACCTGTAAAAAGAAAAAAAAACAACTTACCATTCGATGTTTTCTTTCTTCTAAATCTTCTTTTTTCAGCCCCAAAAAAGGCCAAATAAAAAACCATAATAACCGACGCAATTAAAAAAAAAAAAAAAAAACGAGCGCAAAAAAATAATAATCCATCTTCACCCGGTGAGGGCTCCGCGCAGACTGAGCTCTGCAGGGCGGGGGAAGGCTTATAAAGCCTTGCCCCGCCTGCAATTAGGCTCAGAGCACTCTGATTGGTGTGTTTAAGCCATCCAATCAGAGTGCTCTGACAGGTAAATGAAGAGACTGACAGGTAAGTCTCTACATTTACCTGTCACAGCACTCTGATTGGTTGGTTTGAAATCCACCAATCAGAGTGCTCTGTGTCATTTTACACAGTGTGGGAAAGTTCTGTGGAATTTTCCCACGCTGTGTAATTTGACTCATAACACTCTGATTGGTGGATTAAGTAACCAATCAAAGAGTTGTTTTTTTTTCATTTTACAGGTACTTAGTTAAAGGTGCCCCCCCTTATTATTTTTAGGGTGAGGGGGGTAGGTAGGGGGATAATGTTTTTTTTTGGGGGGAGGGGGTGACTAGGGGTTTGGGGACCCCTAGTCACCTGGGGGGTGGGGGGGAATTTTTTTTAGGGCCCCCACCCGCCGCTCAGGGGTGGGGGCCACGGGGGGAGGACCTTAGGTCTCCCCCCTTTTTAGTATTTAGGGCCCCCACCCGCCGCTCAGGGGTGGGGACCTTAGGTTCCCCCCCCCATTTTAGATTTAGGGCCCCCACCAGCCAGGGTGGAGGGGTTAGTCCCCCCATTTTAGGGGCCCCCCACCCACCCTCCCCCCTTTTGTATTTAGGGCCCCCACCGCCGGGGGGCCCCCAGGGGGGGGAGGACCCAGGTCCCCCTTATTCCAATTAGGGCCCCCACCCACCGCTCAGGGGTGGGGGCCAGGGGGGAGGACATTAGGTCCCCCCCTTCTTAGTATTTAGGGCCCCCACCCACCACTCAGGGGTGGGGGCCGGGGGGGGACAGAAGTTCCCCCCCTATTGTTTTTTTTAGGGCCCCCACCCACCGCTCAGGGGTGGGGGCCGGGGGGAGGACAGTAGGTCCCCCCCCCATATCATTGAGTTAACTCAATGATATGGAATAGGCGGCGGACCGAACATCGCATATGTTCGCCCGCCTTGGCGAACGCGAACATGCGATGTTCGCCGGGAACTGTCCGCCGGCGAACTGTTCGGGACATCTCTAGTACCAACTACCTAGAGATTGTTCAGACCACATACACCCCTTCATGGCAATGGTGTTCCCTAATGGCAGTGAACTATCCTATCGGTATCTTAGCAACACCACATGATCACTTATGCATGGATCATGTGATCGTGGGTTCTATTTCCGGTTTCACTTCCGGGTGTGCACGGAGGGATTCAGGGGGTTCTTCACAGATTGGTGAGTACTTCTTTTTATGTCCTATATAAATGGCTTGTAAGCACAGGTACATTGACCTTGAGAAAGACCCGAATGGGTCGAAACGTCGGCAAACTTTGATGTTATACCTGCTGGAATAAATTAACTATTTTTTTAAAGTCCTGAGAGTGCATCTCTTTATCCTCTATATATATATATATATATATACATACATACATATACATTCAGCGTGTGCTTGTGCTTTAGGGTGCACACTCTAATGCAATAGGCTGCGCATGCCTATGCTCCCCATAGTTTTCCTCCCCCTCCTTCCCTTAGTGCCCTGGGTGTCTCCTATCTTTATTGTAGCGTGGCCGAGTGGCCCCGGTACAGGAGCTTCAGTCTCCTGTACCCGGCTGGACTAACAGGAAGTGCTCTCGCAGTGAGCGCTTCCTTTCATTCCGGCCGGTTACAGGAAACATAAGTTCCTGTACCACGGTGCACACTGCTCAGCTCTGCCTCGATACATAGAGTGCCTGGCAGGATGGAACGCTGTTCAGTCACTCCAATCTAGTGCCCCCCTAAGGTGGCCGCTTGTACCGCGTTATGGGCGCACCGGCCCTGTCCCCACCACAAAACTTGCAGAACTTAAAGGATCTGCTGCTAATGTCTTGGTGCCAGATACCATAAGAAACATTCACAGGTCTTGTGGAGTCCATGCCTCAATGCATCAGAGCTGTTTTGGCAGTACAAGGGGGACCTTTGTGATATTAGGCAGGTGGTTTTATTGTTGTGGCTAATCAGTGTAGAAATGCTGAAAAGCTAACATAAACAGGATTTCAGAAATGCAATATATAAAGTAAACTATTTATTTCTGTTGTTAATTTAATTGATATTACTTTTTATCCATTCTACAAATCATACTATTAAAATTCATATTCCATTAATAATAAATACAATTCTGAATGTAACACTAATTGCTATGATAAAAATCACTTCTTCATTCAAATGCATCATTATGCTATCCATTGTTAGAAATTCAGTGTAAACATGGCAATTTGATGTATTATATCTAGATACTGGGAAATTCATCAGTCTCGGGTTGTCTAGACATGTATGTCTGATGAAGTGAATTCATATCTCCATCATTCTGAAAGTTTTATTAACCCATTAAGGCAGGGATTGCCAAGACATTTTGCGGCTAGGTCCAAGAACAAAATTCTTCTGCTCCAGGCCAAAATTCCACCTCCTGGATCTACAACCACTGTTTATTTTCCACATCCTTTATAAGTTTATTTTCTCTTTTTTTGCTTCCATAATGAATTACTCGCACTGCTATCATACCTAATAGATATCACGTCACATATTAATAAATTACACTAAATTGATATACAGAATATAGTCACTATATAACCACAATATTATTCTCTACATTCATGACCCGTTTATATTCCACCCAGTACATTGCCCTGCAATATTCACCTAATCCATTGTCTCTAAGCCATGCTCTTCCAATTACTTGTCCATCAGATATATTCCCCCAGATCAACTCCATAGTCATATTCTCTTAATTCATTGTCACTAAACTATAATACTCAATTCATTCATCATCAACACTTTTCGTAAGAATTCAGTATCCCAAGCTGTATTTCACTATATTCACTGATTCAGCCATCTGACTTGTAGCCCAAGATCTGCCTAGCAATCTTTTTCTCTAGCATGTACTCCCTCTAAGACCACTACCTCATTGTCCTCCATTTCATACTTTATTTATATATTTAATATCCATCTTCCCTTTCTGCCTACATTTATGGATGGGAAAATTGTCTTTTTGTGGTCTACTGAGTGAATAAGTATTCTCTACTTGACCTAGTAGCAGGTATCAACCTCACTAACAGCCCTGCACAGCACAGTTTGTGCGATGGAAGCATCTGTGCAATATTATATCCAGTAGTAGGATTCAAAAATGTTAGTAACCAGTTCCGACTATTCATGTTTTCAACTCAACAGGGTTGGCCTAAGAGATTGTGCTGGGTGGGACCAAGACTCTACCCCCTCCCCCAAGTCATGCGCGCGCACACACACATGCACATCGACCCAGTCACACATATATACCCTTGCTGACAAAAACACCTGGGGAGCAGGTTAATGCTTTTAATGTTTTAAATGTATAATCCTCGAATATCATGCCAATGAACAGCAAATTCATAAACTTGATATATCATGTCAATGAAACAATAAATACATAAACTTGGTATATCATGCCAATGAGCAGTAAATGCATAAATTGTGAATATCCTGAATAGCTTCTGTTTGCTATCTCTCTGCCCTTAGCCAACTGCTGTTAGTGGTATGGATATGGATTTACTTAAAATATGAAAGCATAAATTAGAGAGAGATTAGCAAAAAATATGTGTTTTCTTGTAGCTGCATCCTATGAGTTTCCCTCCAGTACCACTTCTGCCAGAAACATGATGCTTGGTAGGTATGACTGTTTTAATCTTTTTGGTAAATACGATTCTGTAATTAGGACCATTAGGATCATAATTGTCAGCGTTTAATATGGCCCTGACCTCACTACTTCATCAATGAAATACAATTATTCTTATATGTTTAAATGCTATATGCATGGGCGTTTGCAGGAATTTGTCCCCTTTGTGACAGTGTCGTGAAGGGGAGGGGCATAGTCATTATCACATAAAGCCAGGGTGACCAGATTTTGGAAATAAAAAATCAGGACATCCAATTGGGTGGGGCCGGATACATAAATAGCGTTTTCACAACTATGGTCTCAGGAATACATATTTGTATTCCTGACACTATAGTATTCCTTTAAGCAAATTAAAGGAACATTCTGGTTACCATAACAACTTCATCTAAATGAAAATTCTATGATGCCAGGAGGCCCCTGGGCACTCTATTTCCTTTAAGGGTTTAAACCACTCTCACATGGTTTAAACCCAAAGGCTTCCTCCTGCTCCAGATCTCCAGGTTACTCAGTGATATTTAACTTCTGAAACAGAGTGTCAGGAAGTGCAGATTAACGTCAGGCATGGGTGCTGCTGATTGGCTAGAGTGGTCAGGTGATGCTCTAAGCCAATCACTAGTTCCCGGTTCATAAAAATGTTTTACTTTTTTATGAATGGGGATCTAGTGATTGGCTTAGAGTGCCAGTTGACCAATCTGCGGCACCCCTACCAGCAGCACTCTGTGCTTCATGACACTCAGTAAATAAAAGTGAACACAATAACACTGATATTTCTTTTTATTTGAGGAGATGAGAAGGTCCAAAGTTTTCCTGCCAGGTCCAGGGACCAAAGTCTTGTGATGTGGTGTCCAGAATGAAGTGGGGGGATCACTTCACTTGTCCTTCCTGCTCCAATCTTCTTTTCTTCTCCTTTATTTGGCACAGTTTTCTTTTTATTCTGACACTGTCTTCTCTTCTCCTTGGCTCCATCTGCTCCTTTAGCTTTCATCTTCTTTTGCGCCCTTCTGCACCTCTCTCTTTCTGATCCCTTTCTGCTACTTTTGCTCCCTTCTGCTCCTTATGACCCTTCCTGCTCCTTGCAGACCCTTTCTGCTCCTTCTCATAGTTTACCTTTGTGCTCATTCTGTCCCTTTCTGCTCCTTGTTGCCACTTCCTGCTCCTTGCTGTAACTTTCTGCTCCTTCTCCTACTTTACCTTTGTGCAACTTCTAAATCTTTCTGCTTTTTCTGTCCCTTCCTGCTCCTTGCAGTCCCTTCCTGCTCCTTGCTGACCCTTGCTGCCCCTTTCTTCTCCTTGCTGCCCCTTCTCCTACTTTACCTTTGTGCAACTTCTGATTCTTTCTGCTCCTTTACCTTTGTGCTCCTTCTGTCCCTTCCTGCCCCTTTTCTGCTCATTGCTGACCCTTCCTCCTCTTTGCTGACCCTTCCTGCTCATTTCTGTTCCCTTCTTCTCCTTCTCCTACTTTATCTCTGTACTCCTTCTGCCTCTTCCAGCTCATTGCTGACCCTTTCTGCTCCTTGGTGTCCCTTCTTGCTATTTTCTGTTCCTTCTCCTTTCTGCTCCTTCTCCTACTTTACCTTTGTGCTCCTTCAGATTCTTTCTGCTCCTTTACCTTTGTGTGCCTTTTGTCCCTTTGTGCTGCTTGCTGCCACTTCTTCTACTTTACCATTGTGCTCCTACTGATTATTTTTTCTCCTTTTCCTTTTTGCTCCTTGCAGACCATTCCTTCTCATTTCTTTTACTTTCTGCTCCTTCTCTTACTTTACATTTGTGCTTCTTCTGCCATTTCCAGCTCCTTGCTGCCTCATTCTGTTCCTTGCTGCCCTTTCCAGCTCCTTGCTGACACTTTCTATTCCTTTGTGCTCCTTCTCCTACTTTACCTTTGTGCTCCTTGCAGACCCTTTCTGCTCCTTAAAGGGACACTATAGTCACCGGAACAACTTACAGCTTAATGGAGTTGTTCTGGTGAGTATAATCATTGCCATCAGGCATTTTCATGAAAACATTGCCTTTTCAGAGAAAAGGCAGTGTTTACATTGCCCCTAGGGCAACCTCCAAGTGGCCACTCCTCAGATGGCCACTGGAGGTGCCTCTTAGCTCAGTGCTGCATAGTAGGCAGCAGTGCCATTCAGTGTCTCCACGCTCTGCATGGGTACACTAAATTTTCCACATAGAGATGCATTGATTAAAATGTGGGGCAGGGTGAAGCCAGTGCTGGGCCTGCGCCGGCAGACCCGCACGGTGCTGGAAAAAAAGTGAGTTTTATTAACTTTTAAGGGGGCTATGTGGGGGGGCTAAAAGGTCAGGAATACATGTTTGTGTTCCTGACCCTATAGTATTCCTTTAATGTCCCTTTCTGCTAATTTCTGCTCCTTCTCCTTTTTCCTCCTTCTTCTTACCTTCCTGTTCCTTTCTGACCCTTCCTGTAAACTGCTCCTCATGCCTCACTTACCTTGTCTGTAAGCTCCCCCCCTTCCCTCACTTACCTGATCTATAGGCACCCCCCATCCCCCTCACTTACCTGATCTGTGAGCTGCCCCCCCATGCCTCACTTACATGATCCATAGGCTGCCCTCCCCATGCCTCACTTACATGATCCGTAGGTTGCCCACCCATCCCTCACATACCTGATCTGTAGTCTGCCCCCCAACACTCACTTATCTTATCTGTAGCAGTCTGCCCCCCCAGCCCTCACTTACCTGATCTGTAGGCTGTGCCCCTCCCCCCATGCCTCACTTACCTGATCTGTAAACTGCACACCCATGCCTCACTTACCTGATATGTAGGCTGCCCCATCCCTCACTTACTTGATCTGTAGGCTGCCCTCTATCCCCCACTAATCTGATTTGTAGACTGTCTCTGCAGTCTGGGAGTTGCTGGCTGCACTCTGTGCTGCTCATCTGCGGATTCAGTCAGGAGAGAGAAGCAGGGATATAGCTTCCTATCCCTGCCTTTCTCCATACACAGCACCACCTACTGGCAGGCGCCAGTATTGCAGAGTATTCTGAATCTCAAAAGAAAAATATTGGCACAAGCTGAAAAATCCAGGGGGGGGGGGAGGGCAAGTTCCCCCCTTACTCCTCCCCCCCCTGCGGATGCCTATGGCTATATGTTATAAAGTGATTTTGTAGTGTGTTCAATGAATATATAAATAATAAATTATCCCATGCCAATTTTTCAAATAAGTACAGATTAAAGAACAGCGCACACACAACAATACAGTTTTAAGTTTTACAAGGCTACTTAAAATCACCTATCTCAGCAAACAAATGAGGATTCAGTTCCATCATATGGCCATGTTGTGTTAAGCTCACCACTACGTTACATCATAGCCATTGATTCTTCCAAATGTTAAATGAGGCATAAAGCTACCGGTATTATGATTTTTTTTATATATAATATTTTTGCAGAATAAAATGAGGCATTGTAAGGGTTAAAATTATATTATGCTTAAATTGTATTATCAATGATTAAAATCATTTCTGTTGTAACTGCATATTTGTGTTGAAATGTCAGTTTGGGTTCCCCTCCCTTTGTCTGTACGTTCAGCTAACCGCAAAGAAGAAACTGTTACAGACTAGCTTGTCCTTGAATTCTGTTTTTGTCTACAATCTTGTTTTGCATAAAACTTGTAGCAAATAATATTTGTCATGTGTTTCAGAGCTTAAAGCGGCACTGTCATGCCGAATCCTGTTTTTTTTTTTTAACCCCCCTCTGGACTCCACTACATCTAACTAACACCCTAGTCACCCCCAAATGCCCTTAAGCCCCCCACATTACCTATTTTTTATTCCTTATTTTCTGCCCCGATCTTTATTCAGGGCGCCGCCATCTTTGTGTGGGTAGATGAAGTCCCTGTGGGACACGTCATCTGCCCACACTAGATAGCCTGTGAGATTCCTGCACATGCCCAGTGAAACACCTGGACATGCGAACGGGAATTTCATCTATTCTTTCATTCATCAGACAGACGAATGAATGAATAGAAATATCAGCCGAACAAACAAACACTGAGTATCAGTGTTTGTTTGTTCGTGCAATTTATTACAAGGAGGGAGCTACCGGCACGCAGCTCCCTCCTTGTAATATGTAAAGATAGAAGCGGCAGGGAGCAGTGCTCCCCACCACTTCATAAACCCCCCAGGTCCCCCCTCACTCTATGGGGGTCAATATGACCCCCATAATAGCACAAGGGAGATTAAAATCTCCCCAATGCCCCTACTCGCTATACCGCGAGTAGGGGCATGTCTACTAAACAGTGAGCAGCCTGTGGCTGCTCACTGTAAAAAAAAACAACAAAAAAAAACTATTGGCCCCCACCCCTGCGCGATGGGTGGGGGCCCTAAAGTAAAATAAGGGGGGGAGACCTATTGTCACCCCTGTCCCCACCCCTGCGCGACGGGTGGGGGCCATATTGATAATGAGGGGGGAGGGACCTACTGTCCACCCCCCCGGCCCAGGGGTGGGGGCCATAAAGATAATGAGTGGGGGACCTACTGTCCTCCCCCCCGCCCCCACCCCTGCGCGGCGGGTGGGGGCCATATTGATAATGGGGGGGGACCTACTGCACCCCTGCCCCCACCCCTACACGGCGGGTGGGGGCCATATTGATAATGAGGGGGGGACCTACTGCCCCCCCCACCCCCACCCCTGCGGGGCAGGTGGGGGCCATATTGATAATGGGGGGACCTACTGTCCACCCCCCCCTGACCCCACCCCTGGGCGACGGGTGGGGGCCATAAAGATAATGAGGGGGGGACCTACTGTCCTCCCCCCCCAGGCCCCCACCCCTGGGCTGCAGGTGAGGGCCCTAAGTAAATCCCCCCCCCAAGGTGACTAGGGGTCCCCAAGCCCCTAGTCACCCACCTCCCCCCCGCCCAAATAAAAAGTCCCTACCTACCTCCCTCACTCTAAAAAATAGTGAGGGGGGAATAAAATAACTAACCTGTAAAATAAAATTAAACTTACCATTCAACGTCTTATATAGCCTTCCCCCGCCCTGCAATTAGGCTAAGAACACTCTGATTGGTGGGTTTAAGCCAATCAGAGTGCTCTGTGTCATTTTACACAGCGTGGGGAAGTTCTTTGGAAATGTCCCACGCTGTGTAAAAAGACACAGAGCACTGTGATTGGATGGATTTCAAGGGGTGGGGGCGGACAGTAGGCCCCCCCCCCTTCATTATCTTTATGGCCCCACCCGCCACCCAGGGGTGGGGGCAATGGGGGGGGAGGACAGTAGGTCCTCCCCTCATTATCTTTATGGCCCCCACCTGCCGCCCAGGGGTGGGGGCCGGGGGGAGGACAGTAGGTCCCCCCCCTCATTATCATTATGGCCCCCACCCGCCGCCCAGGGGTGGATGCCGGCGGGGGGGGCAGTAGGTCCCCCCCCCCATTTTCATTATGACCCCCACCCACTGCGCAGGGGTGGGGGCCGGGGGGACTTTAGGTCTCCCCCCTTATTTTACTTTAGGGCCCCCACCCATCGTTTAGGGGTGGGGGCCAATAGTGTTTTTTTTTACAGTGAGCAGCCACAGACTGCTCACTATTTACCAGACATGCCCCTACTCGCGGTATAGCGAGTAGGGGCATATTATTTACTAATACTAAGTAATTTTTACTTAGTATTAGTAAATGTGGATGAAAGACCAATTTAGGTCTTTCAGCTTTTTAGTAGATAACTCCCTGATACCGTATGAATTAGGGAGTTATCTACTAAGCGGCTGCAAGATGCAGCCACAGCAAGAATAGGATCAGAGTTTCATTCATTCGAATGAAATTGCGATCCGAACAAAGTGCCGAATTGCGTTCTAAAAGAAACGAACATATTGTTTTCATTCAGTTAGAACGCAATTCGGCAGTTTAGTGTAAAGTGACAGGAAGCATCGTGGGAACACAGAGGGAAGGTGAGAATTATGGGAAAATCGCTCTGACCAGCGGAAATGAAGCACACTTTGCTCCTCCGCTGGTCAGAGCTGGTCAGAGTCCCTACTTTGTCTCATGATTTTAAAGAAAACTAAAGAAGACAGGAAGAAAAGAAGAACAGATCCTGAGAGAGGGGGAGAAGAGGAAGAGATTGAGGAAAGGTAAGTTCGGCATGACAGTGCCGCTTTAAGGCCATCTCCTACTTGACCTATTTATGCTACATGCACAATATACCAGAGTGATTTCTGAAACATACTTCCGTGTGTCGCTGTTACTCTCCGAGCTCGTATCTGCAATTCAACCCTGTGTCCTGTGGTTTAGCTGCAAATCTCAAAGTACCTGGATTAGAGTCCCAAATTGAAAATTTCTCTCACACAACAATCCCCATATTTGATTGCTAAGATAAGTGATTTTAAGCACCCTTGTATAATTTAAAACTTTATTTCTCAGTGTTCTATTCTTCAATATGTATTTTGTATAAATCTTGGCCTTTACTGCAGCACTATTGCTGATAAATGCATGTTTCGGTTGTGCACCCCTAACTTCCCAGTTTTAAAAATAGGAATCAAAATAAAACAAGCAATGATGTTAATAATTATTGAATTCTGCTTTCTCTTTATTTCAGATCATAATGCTACATAGTATTGTTTTAGCAAAGATGAGGTTTCGGATTAATCACTTTAATTATTTCTTTATTGTACTAAAACACTTATCTATAGTCACAGTTAATGTGACATCTGGTAAAGTAAGCTACATCTGCAACTAAGCATTGATCATTTCATTGTTGCTCATTAGTAATCATTAGTAAGAGGTAAACAAATCAACCAATCATCAATTAATGTATCTGACAGATGATTGTCTTCACTTTTCTTTTCCACACACATAGACATTATTGTCCATCTATTACATTGTAAAATATTGGTATTTGTATGGTAATTACATGGAAAAACACAACATATTTGTTTTGTTCAAACAACAATCCCATTTTAACTAAATTATACACATAAATAGAAAGAACAGATCTACATTTATTACTAAAGAATACGTTGCTAACATTATAATTTATCTTTGTTCGTTCATTGTATTGTATTGTGTTTGTCAGATCATATTAACATATTTGAATGGCAGTACCATTACCTTAAAGTTACCATAATATTCATGCGTATCTTATTATTTATGTAGTATTATGCAGTAAAATAATGTATTATGCTATACTTCTTTGTAAAGATTTTTTTTATTGTGACCTTGTAAGCTATTGTAGTGATTTAAACATGACTGCATATTTATGCAAAACATATGTATACATTACTATAAGGCCTTGAATTATGCCTTTTTAACATTTCTATATAATTGTAGATTATGCTAGCTTTAGTGTACCTATAATCTTAATTTTATTATTGATAGGAGTTGAATATTTGCTTAAATCTATCTTTTCTAGAACTCCACAGCAGCACATTATAACATAGAAAATCAACCAATCAGAAAAAGTCAGATACAATAAAAAACTCCCCTTCCCACTTAGTACTTCCTCTTTCAAGCTGCAACAAAACAGAATAACAAACAGAATAAAATGCAGGAATGTAACAGTATTCATCGGAAGCAACAAATTCAAACGATTCCATTCAGTCGAAAATTAACTTCAAACAAGGCACTATAGATGAACTTTAAACTGTAACAAGATAAACAGAATTGAAAGTACTGATTAGCTAACAAAATGTACTCTGTAAAAACATGCAATCTCCCAGAACAATATCAAGTATAATTACAACATACAGAGATTCCAACCCATGCATGTACAATGGATAAAATAAACAATGGAACAAAGCAGCAGGAAAAACAGACAGAGCTGTATACAAACCTACAATACCTGAATAACTTCTGACAAACAAGGGTAGGGATGAAACTGGGAGGGAAATATTCGCCTCCTGTAATTACTAAAATTAAGATTATAGGTACACTAAAGCTAGCATAATCTACAATTTTATAACATGACAGAAGGCTTCATATTTGCTGATTTAGTGCTCAGTGTCAGGAGTCTGATGGGGAGTCCAGCTTGCAGAGTTATACGCTCACCCTTGTAAAGTAGACACAGACCAGGGTGACCAGGTAAGACGCCACCTGACCTGTGAGTCTGTGCACGGGGGCTTTCCAGGAATAGTGCTCCAAGTAGCAGTGCATCAGGGATTAGCAGAAGCTTAGTCAAGGAAAGCCAAAGTCAGGGGAAGCCAGAGATCAGAAAAGTCCAGGAGGAAAGCCAAGGTCAGAAGCCGGAATCAGACAGGAAATACTAGAACGCTGATAAGGAGTGACAGGAACCAAACAAGGGAACCAGAGTCAATGAACTGACACCCTTCCCAGGGTGAGGCAGGCTTTTATATCCAGCCAATCAATATGGTTACAGGTGTGCTAGAGCAGCCACGGGTAAGTTCAGCTCCCAGTGCTGGAAACAAGGCAATGACACCATTAAGACACCTATTAAGGCAATACTATGAATGGATGGAAAGCTCAGTGGCAAAAGAGCAGGATTCAAGAAGCCAGAGTTCAAATCCTGCAGCCACGGGTAAGTTCAGGGCATTACACATGTCACAATGGAGATTGTGACACTCAGTCAGCAATGCATGCTCAGCCGGTCGTAAAATATCCACAGAATGTAAAATATCGTAAAGAGAAGTGCCTGCCACCAGCACGCAGGATGCTGCTGCACCCCTCACATCTTAGAAAGATGAATCCACACCTGCTAAATACAACAACCATCTGATTAATCATGCCAAGGTAGTAGAAGAGACCGGTTTGTGAGGCTGTACATATGAAACCAGTAGTTGGGCGGGACGGGAAGGTTGTAGAGAAGCAGTATCTGCCAGCTAGCAAAAGAGGGCAAGTTTAGCTGACAATTGATGTCCTCCAAAATGAGGTCTGCTGCTGTGGCGAACCACTTGGTACCTCACACTTCCAACCCTCTTCCCACCTTGTGGTTTTCCTGGCTGGCAGAGATGGAAGCTGCAGTAGTCTCTACTCCCAGTAACTTCATCTGGTTGGGGAGAGGGACCAGATGGATCAGGTTGTTAGCTCCAGGAAGATCCATCAGGGCTTCCCACAACAAGCACATTATATTCCTCATTCCTCACACTATTCTGGGTTGTGTATCACTCTTGCACCTTGTAAGCTGTGTCCAGCCACAACACCTTTCAGACTAGGTTCTCCAGCTCTGTCACCTACTCCTCCAGGGGCTGATCTCCCAGGAGAGGCAGCTGCAGGGCCACTTGTATCTGGACTCCAGCAGAGCTATTCTGTAGGGTGTGGGAAGTCACAGAGAAGTGTCCAAGAAGTCTGAGCTCACATCTGCCATATGTCTTGCTTGCCTCTCAGATAGGAAGTATTTTAATATGATAATGATCAAGCCTTCCAGAAACAGGAAACCCTTGATTCAATACAATATCCAAAAAAGACATACGCTAAACCCAATTATCCCCCAGTCACTAGCGTTACAGATCCTAAAACATATTAAATATACATCCCACACATATAGGAACCCTAAAAATAAACCAGGAAAACCACATGAACAGAGTCTTTTCACTAGCTTTTTACAGAGCCCATATGTGGGCATGGCACTGAGTGACGGCGTTTCATCACAGATGCCTCTAAGGAGTCTACTTACTAATGGATCCTGACCGACAGGAGAACTACAATTGGGTATGTGAGCCGCTGAGATCGCTGACCTAGTCACGTTAATGGAACGATAAGACCTTTCTTTGTCAAATAGGAAAGGAAATTCAGAACATTGGATACAAGAGTCATAAAGGGATCGGCACTCCATTCCAGGCACTAACGACACCAAGTGTTCCAAGCGGAGAACCATCTTTGAGTTCCAGTAGCCCAGGAGTTCCAGGAGAGGTCCCTAGCCGTCTGTGATAAGTCACCGACATTCCAGGTTCTCCGGAAAGATTCCAGACCCATAAACGAAGGTTTGCCATCAACTACTAGAGGGTGAGGATTGTATCACGAGTCCGAGAGAAGCACTTGAGTGGATGGGAGGAGAAGTGAATCCCGATGTAAAAGCTCCAAAGGTTCCGGGAATCAAGCCTGGCCTTGCCAAAGCGGAGTCAGCAATACAAAGGAGACCCATTGATGTCGTACCTGTAAAAGAACCGTGGAAATCGTAGCGAATGGATGAAACACGTAGGCTCCCTGAGATGGCCGTTCCTGAAGAAAGGCATCCACTGCCATTCATGCCGGGTCCAGGAGTCAATTGAAGAACGTCGGAACCTGGTAGTTTCTCTGGAGAGATCCACAATTAACTGGCCCCTCAGGCTCAGGATTGTCGAGGAAGAACAAGCGTTTGAGTCTCCAGTCGCTGGTGTCCCTCGAGTGTCTGGAGAACCAGTCTGCCGTCAGGTTTGTCACACCTAGTAGATACTCCACCTGGAGTGTGATGTTGTGCTAGAAGCAGAAGCTGTAAATCTCCTTTGTCACCTCCGAAAGCATCCAGGAGCAGGCTCCTCCCAGGCAGTTGATGTATTGTACCGTCGAGACGTTGTCCATCCTCAGAAAAATGCAACAATCTGACTGGTGGCTCGCAAGGCTCCACATCGTAAACGAGCCCACAATCAGCTCCATGCAATTGATGTGACAATCCATTTCCATTTCTGTCCAGTGGCCTCCCATTGAGCCAGTCGCACAGGGGCCTACTCCATAAGAATCGAGCCTTCAGGAGCTGCATGGTCCGTTAGTGAAGGGGTCCAGGGTAGATGGCCTGGATGGATGCGGAGAGGAGACCCATTACGCAAGCCAGCATTCGGAGTGGATCTGGTCGTGCCATACAATCCTCTGGATTTCATTCTGATTGGCAGAGATATTGGACTGGGGAAGACGCAGTAGGCACTCCGGGGTGAAGGAGGTCCCGAAGGAAATGGATGTCCTCCATCTTGATGTGCCGGTATAAAATGAAAGCATTCAAGTGTCTCAAGTTTATAACTGGGTGGAAGTCCTCTGACTTCTTCTTTTACCAGGAATATGGAGCTGAAGAAGCATCCGTCATCTGTCGCCCATTGAACCACACCCTTCTCAAAAATAGCCTGCATCTCTGCATCTGTGCCTGATGGTCTTTATATGTGCACCTATTGGCTGCTAATAGATTCTCCTTCCAATGGAAATTAATTCAGAAGCATAATCAGCAGTTCCCAGGCAGAACAAGAAGACAGTGATGTGGATATAGGTTGGCTTTTGGTTGGTATGCACCCTGCCTAGCCCTGCTTGGATGCTGGACACAGCTCTTTTTCTCAGACTTAGGGTGTGATATACTTAGCTATTCCAGTCAGAATTAAAGCGTTATTTTGACTGTAAGTGAAATGGGGTAGCTGTAGAAAAGATGGCATTTGTCTCTTTGTCAGAGAGCAGTTAGGAAAAAAATATCTGCAATAAAGGAGAGATGGGATGGATTTGGTTATGGCAAGAAGAGGCATGTGCAGTTTTCAGAAAGCCCTCTATGTCAGCAATAAAAATGCTTGGGGGTAGGTATCAAAAAGAATTGCCACAGCGACCTTGTCCGGCAATGTGGGCCTGGGGCATCCAATAGTCCAGAGGCCTGCGGATCCAATAGTCCACAGAGACTGCCTCATTGATCATAGCATGTAGGTTTTGTTCCTGAGCCGGGGTGTCCATAGCAGATGTAACCGTGCTTCCGTAGTGTGACACTTACGGGCAGAAGTAGGACAAGTGTTACAAAGGTAACAGTCAGGGAAACACCCAAATAGTACGTCAGGGTACGAATATGTGTATATATATATAGAGAGAGAGATATCACAACTGGGGTTCAACCAGTAGTAACTCCCCTGGGCGTACGGCCAATGAGGGGGAATTGGGCACAGCCAAAGCAGGCAAATCAAGGGTGTTGTGTTATAGGCAGCAGATCAGAGCACATGTTATAGTATGGACTAATCAACCCTCCAGGTGCATATAGGGGGCTCACCCTGATTGGAGATTTCCTAGTGTGAAGTCGGGGGATCACCCCAGTGCACAACGTCGAGTTATAGTTGTGAATGGTAGCAAGTCCACTCCAATAAAGGCCTTGGTCCCACGTTACCAAGTCACATGTGTGGGCAATCAGTACAATGTAGATGAATTCAGACTCTATCTTAAATAGTGTATTATGGCTTTGTCAAGTTACCTTGGAGATCAGTGGCTTACAGCAAATCCCTGTCTGTCTCCAAGCTGAATACAGGAGATGTGGGTTGCCAATATCATCCCTACCTCTGAGGCTTGTGGTCCACCGTTGGCACGCACATGTGCATTACTCGGTTTCTATTGCAACTGGGATGCTCAAATTCACAGATTCCTCCAATCTGTATATAAATGAATACCCAAATATAAAGATCAAATTAATATGATAAAATATCCAGTAAGCATAATATATTTTTTTCCATTACACCTGGTTCCTGGCAGCTATACAAAGAAGACTATTAAAAAGACATAAGAAGTATTGAATCTTATGTGCCTATACAAAAAAATAAGAGCTAAAAAAGTATGCATAAATATTATCATCTGGCTTGTGTTAAAAACTGACGTGACACTCCATCGTGAGCAAATAAAGTGCTTAAAAAATAAATGGGCATTCAACAAATGTATTATAGCAATAGTTAAACCCAACATTTTATAGAATTATTAAGTGCTCATACTTATTTTATTTTATATAATTATTAATACTTGGCCTGAATATATTTTTTTGTCTTTTTTGTGGGGGCACAGAGCCAGATTATTTTAGGTGTGCTATATATATTTGTATATATATATATGGACAAATATATATAGCAAAGCACAGCAAGAGTGCACTGGCATCTTTGCTTTCAAGGTACCCCCATTCTCCGGGTCCTCTCCTTTGAGAACACCCTTAGTTTAGTGGTTTTGGTGCAAAGATACTGTTCTCTCTGACAATTGTAAACATTGTCAACAGCAATGTTTATGATGCTATTTTTGGTTCTTAACTTTTTTGCAATGAGTGAGATTTGTAAGAATGTACCCCATAAGATGGGTATAGGCCTGTATTATATAAAGAGCCTGCCAAGCAGGAAGTCTAACAGTGCAATGTAATGCTAGGTAGCCTGGTTTGGAGATAGAAATATTGCACCTTAATAGCCCACTTTAAAGAGATCCTCTAACAAGACAGCACTGTCTAGTTTCCAATCTAGTGCTGAGAGGAGAAACTCTTAAAGCACTCTCCCCTAAACACCAGGAAACCAAGTTCCTACAAACAAACATAGAAGCATGTATCTATGTGTGTACATTTGTATCTGCCCACAAATCTTTTTATTATTTCTGGTTTGAAAATTTTGTGATGCAGCCTTGGATGTATCAGACCCTAAAAATAGTCCAACGAGTAACTAGGAAATTACGAAGATAAGAACAGGAGACTATATTCAAAGCAATTAGGTTGGGTTGAAATAAATAAAATGTAATATATATCCCATTGCATTTTTCTAATTTTTATATAAATGCTACAAAAAATTAAGAACTGACGGATTCATTGCATAGTGAAAATGGTTAAAACACATTGAGCATAATTTTGATTTCATGTGGTAATATGCAATGCTCATGATTGACACTTTTTTACAGTCTATTTCTACATTAAAAAAAATACATAAAATGATTTGCATACAAATAAATATGAAATACACACTGCTTTTCCATTAGGAACAATATAATACAATGTTTTGGTTGTGCTGAAACTCATCAATTCTATTTGTACAAAGAGTGGAAAATTAAAACAATCATGAATTGTAGACTCTCTGCAACATCAGTGTTTAACTAAACTGATATAGAAATAATTCAAAGCAAAATTATGTAAGCAGTTCCCTTAAGATAGTTTGCTTTTTGATGAATAATATATAACGAGCTGAATCCAAAAGGCACAAGGGACCTCTGTAATCAAGGACATTTGATTTGTTTTTTCTTTGTTTATAATTATTTTATTTCAAATATCCCTTCATCAAAAATGTAAAAGTCCTGAAAACACTCAGGCAATTATTCAAAGAGAGTAAAAACGTATATTGT
>OW240912.1:98808841-98840517 GCA_933207985.1 Pelobates cultripes | reverse complement strand
GATCTTCACATTGCTGCCTTGTTACACAGGGTTTCTGCAGCCGCCATTTCCAATCCCTGGAACATTCCACCCACTGCCAACAGGAAGTAAAGAACCAAAAGAAAGGAAGTGCATCATTCACAGCCAAACAGCCCAACTGCCCATACATCACAATACATACACTCATACACTCACACACACACATACCAGCCCAACAGTCCATACAACACAGGTTATACTTAAATGAACCTGTCCCTTGCAGCCGCCGCCATAGTCTTTATGCCAGTCTTCTTCAAATCCTTTCACTTCAGCTGCCAGGAGCCCATGTACTCTTGTGGTGCTTTAATATGAGATAATGCTTTTATAAGCATACCTATGATCAGATAAATTCACTTTTTTTAAAAGTTAATATTGTTTTATTACTAATAATAACTCATCTAATAAATATAATAAATAAACTAATTTAATTATTGCACACTGCAAACATCACTGAAAGAGAAAAAGTCCTACTTCTTTAAGTGACTTTTTCACAATCCAACAAATAAAATTGGTGTTACCACATATTGAGATGATCTGCATGTTGAGGTGTCCTCTGTATCTTCTTCCCATGCTTCTTTAAATGCACAAGCACTATTTCCTGAGATTTTCCAAATATTTAGAATTTGCATCAAATGGCAAGCTCTGTCAGGACAGTCTCATATTCAATACATATACAAATATAACAAATTAAAGATTTATTTTTTAGAAACTTAAACCACAGCTACCAAGTATCTTAGATATTTGAATATACAATCACCTGTGAAGTATAAACTGTTTTTTTTTTTTTTTTTTTTTAAATTAGGCTTTTCTTTTTTCTTAAAAGTGCACCAGTTACACTGACAATATAAGCCAGGTATTTATTATGTTCTATTGCCTAAATGTCAGGTGCAATATATCTCATTTTAAGGTTTCTCTACTTCACATGAATTAATTCAAGGATTATACAGTTCTTTTAACTTCTCCCTAAACAGTATTGAATTGCACAGCAAACACCACAAAATTAAGTTTATTGCATTTACTGCAATTCAAAAGTAACTTTAAAGTTTCAGAAATAACTAATTGTTATTTAGCTCATTATTTTGCACCTATTTATTCATCTGTAAGTTTAAGAACAGAAGTCAAATTTTAATGAAAGACCAAACCATATATAACACTGCAAAATATTTACAATAATAAATTTAAGCAAAATATAAAACCTACAACTCTTCCAAGTGATCGAATAAATATTTTATAACAAATTGTAAAAAAGCATACAATCAATAAAACAATATGTGAACTAAACAAAAAAGATTATTAAGTAACATGTAATACTGCATAATAATGCTTACTAAGTAACACTGTATAAGAATGCGTAATTAAAGGACCACTCTAGGCACCCAGACCACTTCAGCTTAATGAAGTGGTCTGGGTGCCAGGTCCAGCTAGGTTTAACCCATTTTTTAATAAACATAGCAGTTTCAGAGAAACTGCTATGTTTATTAATGGGTTAAGCCTTCCCCCAAAGCCTCTAGTGGCTGTCTCATTGATTTTCACAGTGAGAGCACGCCAGCGTCCATAGGAAAGCATTATGAATGCTTTCCTATGCGACCGGCTGAATGCGCGCGCAGCTCTTGCCACGCATGCGCATTCAGCCGACGGGGCGGAACGGAGGAGGAGAGAAGGAGGAGTGCTCTCCGCCCAGCGCTGGAAAAAGGTAAGTTTTAACCCCTTTCCTCTCCCCAGAGCTGGGCGGGAGGGGGTCCCTGAGGGTGGGGGCACCCTCAGGGCAATATAGTGCCAGGAAAACGAGTATGTTTTCCTGGCACTATAGTGGTCCTTTAAGAGACTTCAGAATAAGAAATGTTTTTCCTAACATTTTTTTAATCAGATTTTATTTTCAATTAAACTTACTATCGTTTGAATCGTGGGTGTTTTATACAAGGGCAAGTTTTGACATTTTGTTCTGTTGTATATAATAGTTAAGACATTTTTTTTTATTGGCAACCATCATCAAATTCTCTTAGTATTCAATACGTGACTGACACCTATAGGTGTCATTCCATAGGGTTCTGAAATCTGATCCCACAAATGATTTCTTACAGAGGTATAAGGAGACGATGGACAATGGTCGTAGTGAAGGGTTGCTATCGAATGACAAATACAAGTTAATCTTGAATTGTCACCCTAGAATAGCGACCTTTTACTGCTTGCCAAAGGTCCATAAGAATCTGGAGGATCCACCAGGTCACCCCATTTTGTCAGGGGTGGACAACCTTACCTAGAATGGCATCTTATATATAGATACAATTCTGAAACCATTTGTATAACACCTTCCCTTCTACACCCGGGACATGAGGCAGGCACTTAATCTCCTTACAGACTTAAAAATTCCAAAAACTGCCAATCTATGCAATCTGTGGATGCATGGAATAGCCTTCCAGCTGAAGTGGTAGAGGTTAACACAGTAAAGGAGTTTAAGCATGCGTGGGATAGGCATAAGGCCATCTTAACTATAAGATAAGGCCGGGGACTAATGAAAGTATTTAGAAAATTGGGCAGACTAGATGGGCCGAATGGTTCTTATCTGCCATCACATTCTATGTCTGGATGTAGAATCCTTGTATTCATCCATCCCCATGACAGAAATATTGAACATGTAAAGTTCTGTCTAGATCAAAGGGGTCCAGAACATGACTCACATACAATATTCACACTCCTAGGGTTTATCCTGTCACACAACTATTTTCTACCATCAGGTGAGAGGAAACGCGATGGGGACGGCCTGTGCCCCCTCATACGTTAACCTCCACCTGTGGTGGTGGAAGCAACAAATTAAGACTGTGGATATTGTGGCACAATACTTACCTTTGAAACATCTTTGGTGTTGCTATATAAATGATATCCTAGTTGTGTGGCAGGGTACCCCAGAGGAATTTAGTAACTTAGTCTCAACTCTGAATAGAAACAGTGAAAATCTCAGGTTTACATCTGAATTTTGGGGTCGTTCCTTGAATTTTCTGCATCGGACGATCTCTATTTCGGATGAGGGTGTACTCCAAACCGCCCTCTTTAAGAAACTTTTGGCCTCCAATGTCTTGCTACAATGGGAAAGTTTCTATCCACGAACCCTTAAACAAGGAAAACCTGTAGGGTAATATCTAAGAATAAGCAGAAACTGCAGCAATATCTCTGACTTCAAAGCCAATGTTCAGACACTCAGAGAGCAGTTCAGAGAAAAAGGATATCCCAACAGGTGTCTAAAAAGAGCGTACCAGAGGGCTTTGGAGGCAGATAGAAGTGACCTTTTGTCAAATCATCCAGTGAGGCAAGACACACAAAAAACTATCAGAATTATAGCTACACATGACTCAGGTTGGCATGAGGTAAAAACATCCATGCACAGATTTTGGCCAATTTTACTTAAAGGATCACTATAGGGTCAGGAACACAAACATGTATTCCTGACCCTATAGTGTTAAAACCACCATCTAGCCCCCTCATCAGAAGTGGTAGCCAGATCCAATCACAGTGCTTCCCCATAGGATTGGCTGAACCTGACAAAGAGGCAGATCAGGGGCAGAGCCAGCATGATTCAAATACAGCCCTGGCCAATCAGCATCTCCTCATAGAGATGCATTGAATCAATGAATCTCTATGTGGAAAGTTCAGTGTTTGCATGCAGAGGGAGGAGATACTGAATGTTTGGATGCATTTTAGGCAGCCATGACCCATGAAGGATCTCTAACAGCCATCTGAGGAGTGGCCAGTGAAGTTATCACTAGGCTGTAATGTAAACACTGCATTTTCACACTTGCAGTGTCTACAGCAAAAAGCCTGAAGGTAATGATTCTACTCACCAGAACAAATTCAATAAGCTGTAATTGTTCTGGTGACTATAGTGTCCCTCTAATGATGTTCACCCAAAAGAGGTCATTGGTCCACATGTCGATATCATGGCTAGAAGAGGCCGCAATATGTGAGACATTCTAGTTCCAAGCATTTTCTCACCCAAGTCACGCTCATCAGGTACCTGGAAACTCCCTCTGTGGTACTTATGATTGTGGCAGATGTGTTGTGTGTAAATACATTCTAAGAGAATCAAAGAATATCACTGACAGTGAGGGACAACATACTCTTCAACTGCAACACAGCAGGCTTGGTATATTTCCTGACCTGCAGCTGTAGTCTGAAGTATGTGGGCAAGACCTTTCGCCCCTTTAAAGAGAGAATTAAGGAACATGTCAGGTACCTCAAAAATCAGGGCAGCAGGAGGTGGAGTAGATTGCTTTAGGATACCTGCTGGGAACTTCTTGTGCTACTTCTACTTCTAACTTGTTCTTTCTCCCTCTAATTAGTACTGTTCAGCTATTTAGGCATTAGAAGTGACTACTGTATGGAATGTACACATATACACTTTTACTTTGATTAGTCTAATATGCTTACCCTCTCTTTCATTGTGATTTCAGGTCTAACTAAGCACTACTTCTTACCTCATTCCCTATTTAAGCATCTTATGTGACCTTTACTCAAAATACAGATAATTCCTGTACATAACTTGCACAAGACACTACAGAAACCAGTCTGTCACTTTTGTATCAAATTAGTTGAACTAGTTCTACTGAACTGCTTCATTTGTAGCTTGTGGAGTTTACAGTTGTATAGTGAGTATCTATGGTATAGTTCGATCAGTCTTTTAATTATCATTTTATACACATTTAGTTTGATCACATTTGATCACATTTTGGTTGCACAAACACCAAACTTTCTCTTAATAAAGTTTATTACCCCATATTGATCTTTACATAAGAGGTAATTCATGTGGGGCTGGTAGGTCATGCTATGGGATAGCAGGAACAGCAGCCAGCATTACATCTCTCTAATGGTGAAAATTTGCAGTTGGGAAACAGGAGCTACTCACTAACAGAAGCCACGTGTATTTTAACAAGTAGAATATTGAATGTAAAAACAAACAAATACTGGTGGTCAGTGACCTGGCTTTACTATGACAGCATGTACAATATGGCACATCAAGAGTATTAATTTGCTTAATAAGATATACTCTGGCTAGTTTACAAGTGTGAGACCAGCAGAGTTACAACATATTTACAATTATTTCTATAGTGCAGAATTTATACAGTTCTGTGCAATAGACAAAACAAGACAAACATGTCATTCTAACAAAACACTTATGACGCATGGGCATCCTGCCCAAATAAGCTTACAATCTAAAAGGATTAGATACAGGTACACAGAGGGTAGTAGGGAATCAAATGATCTTTATATACCTGAAATGATAGGGGTGTTTTAGGAGAAGGGAGCACAGTAGATGAGAGACAGCAGAGGAAGGTTGTAAAGAATTTTATAGAGAGAAGTTAAGGGGAGCATACAGGGTTCTCTAGAGAAGTGTGTTGTTAGATTTTTTTTTCTAAAGGATTGTGGAGTTGGGAAGAGTTAAATAAGCTGGGTGGGGGGAGGACATTCCAAATTGAGGGGGCAGTTTTGTAGAAATCCTGTATTCAAGAATCTGTGGTGCGGGTGGAACAGGATAGCAACAGGTCGTTGGCAGAGCGAAGAGGCCAGGGTGAAATATAATTACTAGTGAGGGAGGAGATGTAAGAAGGGAACAGTTATGGAGAGCTTTGTATGTAGCATGAGAACTTTGAATTGAATCCTAAATGAAACAGGAAGCCAGTGTTAAATTGAGATGTGAGAGTTGCAGGAAGTTATAAAGATGAGGTATTTATTATGTACTGTAGAGTGGTAAATTTGAGGGCAAAAAGCAGAGGATGACAATAATTTAGGCTAGAGACACTAAGAACATTTTTGTTGCGGCCAGAGTGAGAAAGGGCAAATTATGTTTTAACCCCTTAAATACGGGGGCAATATTACAAGTTCTAATCAAAGCAAAACCTGGAATTTGCGCTATTGGTCTGTTCAACAATAATTTACCTTTTATTCAGCCCACACACACTTATATCATTTTGTTTGGAAGAAACAGGATTCTCATTTCACATCAAGTATTCATATATAATACATAATATAATATGAATACAATCTAAAAATATTTAAAACATTAAGAAAATCTGGTATTTTTCAAGTTGCGCATAACGTTTTAACTGTGAATGCCATAATACTGTTAGCTTTTACTGCAATAAAATACACATATTTGTGTTCAGTGATGTCTCACAAGCACAACAGTACAGCCCATGTACAGGTTTTATGGGGTTTTGGAAAGTTACAGGGTTAAATATAGGGATTTCCCTGTTTTCAGTTTTTACACATTAAAATTTCCCAATTGGTCTGCTAGGCCTAGGTTACCTTTGAGACAATGAAATGTACCCCCATCATGGCATACCATTTGAAAAAGTAGACAACCTACGGTATTCAAAATGGGGTATCTCCAGTTTTATATAATAGTCACTTAAACACCAACACTGGCCAAAGTTAGTGTTCATATTCATATGATATCATCAGCATTATACATTTTACTGCTCTAAAACATTCATATTTGTGTTCAGTAATGTCTCACGAGTACAACAGTACCCTCCATGTCCAAGTTTCATGGTGTTTGGAAAGTTACAGTATCAAATATAATTCTTTTGATTTTGTATATTTGCACTTTATATATTTATCAAAATTGTTATCATCTTAAATACACAGCACACTTTATTGTTTGTTTTTTGTTGATGTATGTGATTTGAGCTTTTCACAGTGTATGGTGCAGCTTTTTATTTGCAATATACTATTTATTTATTATTTTTAGCATAATTTACATTTACTTGTGTTCTTGTATATATTTTTTTGTAGCCACTTAGTCACAAACGCTGGCCAAAAGTAGCGTTTATATTTGTTTATTGCATTCTTCACACAACAACTGCACTTTCCTTGATGATATCCTCTTTGTGATATGTTTTACTGTTGAAATGCTGTTAGAATTTAATTCTAAGTGTATTTTTATCAAATATATATAAAAAGGCTGAGCCTGTAGTTGTGGGAGGGGATATTGCTATAAATACACAGGCTGCCCCTTCCTCTGGGCTGAGACTGTCTGGTTCAGTACAGATCCATCTACTTCCAGTTCAAAGGTCATCAACACAAACTGCCCAAACTCCAGACAAGCTGGTCTTGGCCTAGTGTGGCCCACCAAAGTATTCATTTTATCTCACTCTAGTAAAGAATTTCCTCCCTCGAAGCTTATTGGGCAGTTTTTTTCCTCTACAAAACTGTAAGTTTGTTCATTCAGATATGGCAAATGTCAGTATTAATGCAAATTCAGCCTATTTCAATCGTACATAGCATCACAACGATGCCTCAATTAGGTTCATGTTTTTACTTACTGTATTTGGCCATATCGACTTTTACCATATGCAATTTAGTTCTCACCCTTCTTTTTATGTTTTATTTGTCTACTCTCTGGATATTCATACACTCATTAGGCCTACATTGTTTAATATTTATGTGGCCAGGTGTTGCAACAGTAAAAATTTATGCCAGGCCCAAATTTGGGCCTATACATGTGGCTGAGGAATTAGAAATCTAAACTTGTATATACATTCTCTGTACACAATGAAACTTAACAATTCCTCATCCAGCTCAAATGGGAATATCTTCTAAATGTCTAAAAATATTCTTACTAAATAAACTCAAACTCATAAAATGTATCATGCATTTCAGTAGCTACCCTATTTTTAATGTTTTATTTGTTTGCCCCATGAGTATTCAGGCGCTCATTGGACCTACATTGTTTATTAATCATGTGGCTGTGTTGCAATTTACTGCCTACATTTATGTCAGGCTATACATGTGGTTATTTAAAAAAGAAAAAAAAAAAGTACTGAATTTGTTTCACTGTAACATCCTCATTGATATGTGTTCTGTTATTGGGATTTGTTTATTGCATGCTTACTAAGTACTAAGCCATCCCTGCATATTTAAGCCTTAACTAATTCTGGCTTGCTAATGTCCTGATTTTCTCACATGTTTGCCCGAAGTTACTTTCATATTTTTCTGCAAATAACATCTTTTAATAATGAGTTTGCTATTTTAGGTTATTCCTGTGTCATTTTGTATTGCCTCCTTCTTACAACTCTGTATGATCTCTATTAATGCTGCCCAAATACAAACTAAGACTGCACTTAAAAAAAAGAAAAAGTACACACTAAAATGCTTTAGGGGTCTAGAGTTCCCCCTTTGAGTGTGTTTTCCCCTTTAAATTAGTTTTCTCCTGTCATAAGCAATTTACAAGTGAGTTGTAATAAGCCCTACATTACGAGTGTCTTAACGTGCCTTACAGGGCTTCTAACACCTGGTATGGCTTTCAATTTGATTATTGCATTTTATGATTAATTATCTGCTATGGCCTCATTCGACCACTCAAGCACATCAATTACTTCCAGATATTCTGTATACATTTGATCGTGCAGGTTTTCCTTATACAGTATTATTATTATGTTATTTATATAGCGCCATCAAATTCAGCAGCACTTTACAATGGGTGGATGAACAGACATGTAGTTGTAACCAAACAAGTTGGACACACAACAACAGAATGGTTGAGGGCGCTGCTCAATGAGCTTACATGCTAGAGGGAGTGGGATAAAATGACACAAAAAGGTAAGGATAGCATTAGACTGGTGACAGTTGCAGAAGAGGAATCAGTCTGGAGCTATTAACAGTTTAATTGATACACTTTTATGAAGAAGTGGGTTTTTAACGAGGAGGAGGGAAGTGAGTTCCATAGGAACAGTGCAGCCCTCGAGAAATCTTGAAGGCGAGCATCAGAGGTGGGAGTACGGACAGAAGATAGACGTAAGTCTATAGCAGATTGTAAGGGGCTAGACGGGACATACTTGTGTATAAGGGAGGATAGATAGGTGGGAGCAGCATTATGTAGCGATTTGTAAGCAAAAACCAGAATTTTTAATTGAGTTCTATATTTTATAGGAAGCCAATGTAGGGACTGACAGAAGGGTGAGGCATGGGAGGTACGGGCATACAGGAAGATGAGCCTCGCTGCCGCATTCATTATGGACTGTAACGGCACAAGTTGGGAGCACATAAGACCACTGAGAAGCGCATTACAGTAGTCAAGGCGAAAAAGGACAGTGGAACGGACCAAAACCTTAGTCGTATCTGGCGTTACGTAGGGCCGAATGACAGGATTTGGTGATAGACTGAACATGAGGCTTGAAGGAGAGGTCGGAGTCAAAGAGAACACCTAGGCAGCGAGCCGGCGTGGTGAATCTGATGGTAGCACCGTTGACTTGGAGACAGACAGACATAGGAGTAACAACACTTGAGGGAAGAAACACCAGAATTTCAGTTTTGGTCAAGTTTAGTTTAAGGAAGTGGGCAGCCATCCAGTTAAAAATAGCAGAGAGGCAGTCAGAGACACTAGTCAAGAGGGACGGGGAGAGATCAGAAGAAGACAGGTAGATTTGCATGTCATCTGCATAGAAATTATATTGGAAGCCAAAGGAGCTAATGAGTTTACCAAGGGAGGCAGTATAGATAGAGAACAGTAGGTGGCCGAGGACAGAACCTTGGGGGACGCCGACAGAGAGGGGTTGGGGAGAAGAAGCAGAGCCAGAGAAAGAAACACTAAAAGAGCGCTGGGAGAGGTAGGAGGAGCACCAGGAGAGAGCAATATTGCGGAGGATGAGAAGAAGCTGTTGATGATCAACAGTGTCAAAAGCCGCAGACAGGTCAAGGAGAATTAGGATAGAGTAGTGACAACAAGATTTGCAGTGAGTAGATCATTGGATACTTTGGTCAGTGCCGTTTCCACAGAGTGCTTAGCGCGGAAACCAGACTGAAGCGGGTCTAGCAGAGAGTTGGACTCGAGAAAGTCTGTCAGTCTTGCATACACAATTCTTTCAAGGATCTTGGATGCAAAAGGTGAGATAGGACGATAGTTGGATGGGGAGTTAGGGTCAAGGTTGAGCTTCTTTAGAATTGGGGTTACAGTTTCATGTTTGAAGGGCAATGGAAATATACCAGAGGAGAGAAAGAGATTGAGAATTTTAGTGAGAGGTGGAGAAAGAGAAGAAGACAGAGTACGGATGAGATGCAAGGGAATTGGATCTAGGGAGCAGGTGGTGGGGCGGGAGGACTGGAGCAGAGCAGAAACCTCTTCCAATGCAGCGGATGCGAATGAACATAGAACAGCAGAGGGAGTAAAGTTAGGGGAAGTATTGTAAGGGGAAGAAGAAAGATGAGAGATCTCTCCTCTGATTGTAGAGATCTTGTCAGTGAAGTGAGTTGCAAAGTAGGAGGCAGTCAAGTTAGTAGGTGGAAGAGGAACAGCAGGGCGAAGAAGACAGTTAAATGTGTGAAATAGTCGATTGAGTTCATGGGAGAGTGTGGTTATGAGGGTATTTAAATAATTAACTTTTGCAGAGGTGAGAGCCAAGCTGTATGAGCTCAGCATAAATTTATAGTGGAGAAAGTCAGATGCACAGTGAGACTTTCTCCAACAGCGTTCAGCAGTTCTGGAGCAGTTTTGGAGGTATCGAGTGAGCTTGGTGTGCCAGGGTTGTTGTTGGGGGCGCCTGCGGCGTTTAAATGTACGAGGTGCCATGATGTCTAGTTGAGAGGAGAGGGTGGAATTGTAGAAGGAGGTTGCAGAACTAGGACAGGTGAGGTTTGAGATAGGTAAAAGAAGAGTTTGGAGATTAGTGGAGAAATGCTCTAGGTCAGACATTAGATGTTTCTGTGACAGGGAAGTTCAGACGGTGGTATCAATTGGGTCTTAGGTATGCCAATGTCCAAAGTCAGCAGAAGGTGGTCAGATAGAGGAAAAGGAATATTGGAGAGATTAGCTGCAGTACAGAGGTTGGTGAAGGTGAGATCAAGAGTGTTTCCCGCTGTTGTGGACAAAAATATTAAACCAATTCATATTAATAAAATGCCTATTTACTCAGCATAACCACAATCAGCATTATTCAACCTTATATGTGATTTACCTAAAATGGCCGCTAGGGAGTTTCCCTTTGACACCGACTAACACCCTCATTAACAAGATGGCGCTGGAATCTGGGGGAGACCTCCAGGATACCAATGACATCAAACCCGGTAGGAAGAGAAATATATGAACCACTTAACACCTAACCAATTATTTATGTATTATTCCATGTTATCTCTGACAATGCATATGATGTAATTTTATAAGGGGCATGCCATCCCCCCAGAATAAACTTTTCCTCAAGTTTTTCATTAACCCGAAACCTGTGTCTGGTGTGAATTATTTCAGGAGCATGCACGCATATTTTTAAATTTGGTCGGGGGCAGATACGCAAGCAGATCAATTAATTGATTGATTCCACATCACCCGCTGTATGGGTTGCTAAATTGGACCATTGCGTATGGCCAAAGGAGGAGGTTACAGAGAGCAGACGAGAGGCATCAGTGCAATTGGGGTTGTTGATTGGGATATTGAAATCCCCAAGTATAAGGGAAGGAGTGCTAGATGAGAGGAAGTGGGGAAGCCAGGAAGAAAAGTGCTCAATGAATAGTCTAGGATAACCGGTGGGGTGGTAGATGATAGCAATTCTTAAAGGAGTGGGTTTAAATAGGCGGACAGTGTGAACTTCAAAAGAAGAAAAGGAAAGGGCAGGGGGAGTTATGATTGGTTGAAAGGTACATTGAGGGGAGAGAAGGATGCCTACGCCACCTCCTTTACAGTTGAGTCTGGGAGTGTGAGAGAATTGTAGCCCACCAAAACATAAAGAGGCAGGAGTAGCGCTATCAGAGGGGGACAGCCAGGTCTCTGTAAGTGCAAGCAGTGTGAGTGAGTTTGAGATGAAAAAGTTGTGTATGGTTGTTGATATTAAATTACTGCAGATTGAGCGGGCATTCCAGAGTGCACACTGAATTTTGGTAAGTGAGGGTAAAGGGCAAGGTATTGTGATGAGGTTTGTGGGGTTTCTGGTTGTCTTAGTGTGTGTAGAGAAGGGGAAGGGCCCTGTATTGGGAGAGACATCACCAGCTGCTAGAAGCAGGAGGAGAGAAAGTGACAGGAGGTGTGAATGGGTTTTGTATGATTGGGGTCTAGGATGAGATTGATTGTGGGTCGGAGTGAAAGAGTAGAAAAATAAGTGTAAGGCATGAAATGAGAGAGGGGCATATGTAAATGTCGATGGGGATGAGTGAAGTGGGTGCAAGGAGAGATTTTTATACTGAGGGAGACTGAGGAAATAAAGAGGAGGAGATAACAGTACAACCTCCTTCACTTTTTAGACATGGTTAACATTTCGGCCCACTTAGGTCGCTCGTTTTATCAGTTGCACAAACACGCCATATTTAGCCATATTAGACCGGCTCAGGTATTGTGATTACTTTTACTGTCTTATTTGTAGGTTCTACAAATAATGCATTACATAAACCTCATTCAGTCATGTTCAGTTTAAGCATGAAGTTAAAGCTGATGTTAATATTACTAAGGTATTTTACCATTGTTCTAGCATTTGTTGTTGCTTTCAATCATATTCTTCCATGCCAGTTGTGTATTCATAAGTGTTTAGCATTCCGCATGTAGGTCTTTTTAACGTATATCTTGTATCTTCTGTCTCTTCCTATGTAGTGTGTGTGGCTGTCATGGCTGCTAGCCTATTCAGCCACTGTGACATTCTAGAGGCATGGGCCTCTGTTACCGTTTTTGATTCTGTCTGCCGACACACCATTTTATTTGGCTCCGTGGGTATGTATTCTATGATACACAGAATATAGCAGGAATTCAGTGCCAATCAACAAACAATATATGCAGAATGGGCAGCAACCAAGCAAAGGAAACCCCCTCAAGTTCTTTAATGGATCAAATACAACACAAAAAAGATGGAGTAGGGCTGCGCCAATACGAATAAATTAGTCTTAGAGAGGGTAGGAGGTCTCGCTAGAGTAGCAGTAGATAATTAGGGAAACTTGATAAGACGTATTCTCTTCAATGGGTGTGGATACGTTTTAGGGTGTTAGTTCGTATATATGAAACAGAGAAGAGGCAGAAAGCAACCAATAGTGCAGTATGTCTAGAGTCCAAAAGTGCAGTAAGTAACAATAGGTAAATAACTCACATGATATACTTTATACCGACCATTGCAGAGGAGGATCGGAGGAGGAGAGCTCCCCGCCCAGCGCTGGAAAAAGGTAAGTTTAAACCCCTTTCCCCCTTCCAGAGCAGGGCGGGAGGGGGACCCTGAGGGTGGGGGCACCCTCAGGGCACTATAGTGCCAGGAAAACGAATATGTTTTCCTGGCACTATAGTGGTCCTTTAATTAAGACCTATGTCTACCTTTCTTTGAATATATATATTTATTTGAATATATATATATATATATATATATATAATTTTTATTTATTAGGTATTTTACAAGTATCAAATAAGACATACAATCACAAATCATCAAGATACAGTACATTAATGATCTCTCAATGTCCATTTCTCCTAAATCCTTATTATACAAAACACATATTAATCAATCAGTTTTGAATCCAAATCCTCAAAGGACTTAACATACTGCACCACAAAAAAAAAAGACAAAAAAACCCAACATGATGGTCTCAAGCATTAAGATACCGTAAAGAAAAGCACAAGGAGGATCCCATTTGGAATCTACGTATTTAATACCATATTCATATCATGGGTCCCCAAGATATAGTCTCTTGGGAGAGGGGAGGAGCAGAGATGGGAGGAGGACATCCCAAAATGAGGGATTCCACCTAAGCATTCAGGGAATTCTCATCCAGTTTTATATATACTAAGCTTCTTGAATAAAGTTCTTCCATATTTTCCATCCATATTTAGTTATAGGCAAGGGCTATCTCTCCATTTTTAATTGGAAAGAGATTTGTTTTTAAGTGTTACCCATGTCGGGGGCTCCTTCTGTTTCCAGAAATTTACAATACATTTTTTTGCATCTATCAGTGTGTGAGTAACTATATCTATATCAATGTTTTTGACAATTTAGGCCAATCAAGATGTAATAAAGCAAATTGAGGAGAAGATGTCATATGCATGCCTGTCAGATTTTTCAGTATGTTGTATGTTAATTTCCAAAAGGGCTTTAGTTTTTGACACTTCCACCAAATATGGATATAAGAGCCTTCTTGTTGGCTACTACGCCAACACAAAGAAGAATATGTGAGGAACAAATGACATTTAGTTAATATCTTATATTGTAATTCTATAAGATTTAGGCAATGTATAGACTTCTTAACTATTGGTTGGCTTAAACCAATCAAGCAGAGCGCTTTGAGCTTAATTGCAGGGCGTGGGAAGGCTAATTCCTGGACTGTAAGGGGGTACTTGAGGATTGGGTTGAAAACCACTGACCTAGAAAAAGTCTGTTGTTCCTTTGTTTGCATGTCATATAATAAAACATAAGGGCATACATTGTAAGATCTCAAAGTATAATATTTATAAAAGCACATGTAACATATTGCTACTAATTACTGATGCATCCACTTAGTGATCGGATACTTTGCACTGTGCATCTAAGTATGATTACGTAATAAGTACACTGCTTGTCTCAGATCACTTCCAAATATACATATGGCATGCAAACACAAAACATAGAATTTGGACATATATCTCTCCCCTGGAAGGAGGTAAACCTTGATGATGCTTACATGTGTTTAGCTGTCCAGCAGATCACTACACCGAGCCTGGTTTAATAAACATGGGGATGACTGTTATGAGGAATTTATGGGGTATGACCTGAGCACACAGACCTGAATACGATAATAAGATAATTAGTAAAGATTCTTCCTGTTCAGAGAAGAGTTTATTTTGCATAGTTGTTTATTTTAATTCTGTAGCTTTATAAGGCATTAAAAAACGTTGGGATCACTCGCAGACAGTTTTGTCTCTTTAATAGACTTGGAGATTTGTTTTGTTCCAAACTACAATTTGTCTGAAGTTGGGCTGATCAAATGATCACACAAATTCACGATTGATTTCTAAATGGCCATATAGACAACTCATCCAATGGACAAGCATGCTTGTTCTGATTTGAAATTTGGAGATCTTCCCATCACACCCAAAAAAATATATTTTTGGGCAATGCGGTTCAACATTTTTATTTTGCTGTGCACAAGTCTACTCTTTAATATTTTAAAATATGAGATTAGACCCATTTTGATCATGTTCCATAACTAATTTGCTGCATTGCAACTTGCAATTAATTGTAAGGAAACATGAGGTTAAATATATTTTTGTTAAAGATCAATCACATTACCATACACAAGACTTAGTTAAACAATGCCAGGCTACAAAACACTTTAGGTGGTTCTGAATGTCAAGAAGACTGGATAAAGACAAGCAGCATTTTGAAAGTAAATGCTTGAAGTGATAGGCATGCTTAACAGTCTTGAAATTGCACCGCAAAGATGTGTATCTATGTAAAACATTTAAATTAAAACAGAGTTACTTTGAACAGATGTGTGCATATGTGTTGAAAGGCTGATTTAAGTTATACTGCTTAATGATTACCATGGATGGAGATAAAACTGAGCACAGAATACTAATGTAACTAAATGAGGAGCTAACAGCCGGATTGATTGACTGCTGATGTTCCCTTTCCCTTGATGTGCATTGATAAAGTTCACTTTGGCTTTACTTGGGCTGATTGTCATTAACCAGTTTAAAACATTGAGATAGAGATATAGCGATTTAGAACTAGGGAATTTTAAATGTTGATGTGCAAAATGTTAGAGACCATTGGCCAAATCAGCAAATTTAGGCCAACATCAAAATAAATGAGAACCATTTACACGTTAACTGGTAAAAGAGTTGAGTTGGAATTCCAATTGCACAATCGTATATTGCAGGTACACTATAATTACCAAAACATATTTAGCTTAATGAAGTAGTTTTGGTGTTTACATCATGCCCCTGCAATCTAACTGCTCAATTGTCTCATTTATAATTCAAACAGGGTTATTTAAACAATTTTAGGCATACCAACCCCGGAAAAGTAATATGATCTCAGATCCATGTGCAAGTAACCTGTTTGTTCCCCCCTCATTCATCCTTCACATAGGGATGGTTAATGGGATCCATTAAAATCATGATTGTGTGTGTCCCTTCAAAACCCCTGTGCGCTAGGTGGCTGCCTATGGTCACCATAGGATTATCATGTCCTGCCTACCCCTGTGACTCCATGAACACTTCCTGAAAAGTGTCCTAATTTTAAACTCTCCTTATTACACATAGTGTTTAATTTAGAAGTTGTTATATCCTGCTCTATTACTTGTGTGCTAGAGCATCAGGTTCCTAAGTGTGATTACAATTCAATTAACAGTCAATGAGACAACTTTAAAAACATTTTTTGATACAAGCAACTATAAATTACAGACTCATTGTGGCACATGATTTTGTTGTTTGATATGTTAATAAGAACTAGTTCTCATGGTTACCTATGAAAGCTCAATCCACGGTATCACAAAAAGAAGCTTGCATATCTGTTTACATTGTTGCATTGTTGCATAGTGTGATAGGTTAAAAAAAGACTCAAGTCCATGGAGTTCAACTTTAAAAACACATAGTTTTATCCCATTGATCCAAAAGAATGCACACCCTTCAAAATTTGTAGCAATAGCTGTGGCGAAACCAACCTCGCCACTGTACACTGGAGAAGCCTGGTTTCTCGCCTGCTGCTTTTGGACTATGGCCCCATGTTAAAAGACATCTTTTTCCCTGCAGAAAAGACTTATTCGTGCTTTTCTGCCGGGTGTTCGGTAGATTTGTTTGAGTGTGTTGTACCCCAGATAGAAATCCCATGGAGCCGATTTGCATTAAACTGACTGTGTAAAGACTTTGGCTCCATGGTGTTTAAACTGTATTTGTGTGGTCTGAGCGCCATTCGCTTAATAATGTGTGCTCAGACCTGGGGATATGTAGAACGTATATGTTTTATGTACTGAATGTAACTGTAGGTAATTTTATGTCTTTTACTGTTTGTTTTCTGCCATGTGGTGAATGGAGTTTTGCCTCTGTCTTTGGAGATAATTTAATTACTTCTCAATTATCTCCAGAGCAGAGAGGAGGGATTGTGATGCATTGTGGGATGGTTGAAATGTGTAAGTCTGTGATTGGTCCTTTTACCCTTTGTGTCCCAGTCTCCCATTTGGTCCCCTAGGGGAGTGTCCACCAGGTGGGAGACCTGCATAAAAGCTGAGCAGTTAGCCCCAGTAAATGAGTTCCTCATTTAACCCTCAAAGTGAAGTGTCGTCTCATTATTGGGGGAGGATTTACTGTATGCTGTTAGAGACTGATTGCCAGGAGTGTAAGCCGCTTGGGAGCTTTTCCTGTTCGTCTGCTAGCAGCTATTCGTGTGTCTCCAGTTCAGGAGTTGGTGAATTCGTGGGTTTGCAGTTCAGGAGATTGGCGCTTGCAGTAGCTGTCGGTGCAGCTGAAAAAGGGGAATATCGCCTAAACGGTTTTTAACCTCTTTTGGGCAAAACAGTCCGTTACAATAGCTAATTATGCTGTAAAAAGGGGAAAGAATCCTTATTGACTCCATAATGGTAATCAGATTATTGGATCAACATCCTAAAAACGTGTTAATTATATCCATGAATATATTGTATTTCCAAAAAGACAAAGTTTAAAAAGGCCTGTTTTTTTTCTTTTGTTTAATATCTACAGAATTTGACGTATATAACCTCTTTAAGTTGAGAATTCCACATCTTTATTTTATTTTTCTTACTGTAAAAAAAACAACTTTCTTCTCCTGTAAGCAAAACCACTTTTATTCTAGTTTAAATGAGTGACCTCTTGTCTGAAGTCAAATTCTGCTAAGAAACAGGTTAACACCTAGCAGTCCGTACTGATCCTCTATATATTTGTAAAGTCCTATTCTATCCCCTCTGAGATGTCTTGTTTTTCTAAAGCAAACAAATGCAATTTTTCTAGCTTTTCTAACTAAAGCTTCCCATCCTACTTGCCTCTGCAATCTTTCTTCAAAAGTAGTGCCTATAATCTCACCACATATCTTAGGTGAGGTCTCACCATTGATAGAGGGGCAAAATGAAATTTTGATCATGTAAATCCAAACCTTTTTTTAAACTTGACATTCCATTCTAACCTTTGCAATGTCAAACATTTTACACTGTTGCCTCGTTTGGTATTGATACTTGTTCCTAAGTCTTTTCATTTAATGTTATCCCTTACCCCATTTAATGTATATGTGGCTTATGGGTTCCTTTCCTTATTCCAAAATACACGACTTTGCATTTAACTGTATTAAATCTCATCAGCTACTTGCCTGCCTAGTCTCCCAATGTATCCAAATCCCTCTGTAGGGAAGCTTTATCGTGTTCAGGCTTTATTACCTTACATAGTTTTATGTAATCTGCAAAAACCGACACATGACTTCCAATGTCCATTTCAAGATAATTTATAAACAGATTATAGAGAAGTGGACCCAGGACAGAAACCTAAGGCACTCCAATTGCTACATCTGTCCAATTTGAAAATGTTCCTGTATACAACTGCTCTCTGCACTCTATCTTTTAAGCCAATGTTTTATCCAAAAACAAGATTTATCATCTAACCCTGATCTGTATGTCTACTAAATTCTTTATAGTAAAAAATTAAACCTTGTTGATTTCTATTTATGATAATTTTGTTTTAAATAATTTACAGCCACTTCTGCTACTTCCACCCTGTCCTGATACAATTATGCTTTTGCTTTGTTAAAATTTACAAACGCTTTAATATAGTATTTTAATTGTTCATGTGACTGTTCATACATATATTTTAAGAAGTCTTATCTTTCCCAGAGTGTTGCGATACCACATGTTAATACATTGATTAACAAGGCAAGTAAAACCACTGGGACAAATTGCCCTGCCTGTTCAAGTCAGGGGTAGGCAACCATCATCACTCCAGACAATGTGGACCACATATCAACCGATGCTTTGCTAGAGTTTACAACATCTGGAGTGCCAAAGGCCGCCCAAACCTGGAAGAGAAAAGTATAAGCTGTTTAATGAAAACACTTAGAAAGCTGTTTACTTCAAAATTAATTTACCCCAGAATGTTTATTACTAGAGTTGGTAGAATAATATTAAATTCAGTAATTAAAATTTTATGGCTTCATTGATGCTTTACCTTCTTTACTGAAACCTCCAACAGCAAAGAAATAGTTAACACAATTTTTCAGACACAACCAATCGGAACAAAGAACAGTAGAACAAAACACTCAGGCAGACCCTCCCACTTCCACTTTCTTTGCTGCTGCCTCCAGGTGAGCACTTCCCAACTCACAGAGTGTGTCTGCTCTGGGCTGTTTATTGCTTTATTGTTCATACATTACTATATGCTGCATGTTTTCCTTGATTTCTAAGCTGCATTTAATTTGTATCTTTGGTTATTTATTTAATCTAGTTTTTGTGTGGTGCTCTTGCACTGTGTGCATTATGTGCTTTCCCCAACTCAGAGAGTGTGTCTGCTCAGGGTTGTGTTTATTACTCTATTTTTCATGTTGCACTATATGCTTCTTTTAGCCTTGATGTCTGCTGTGTTTAGTCTAGTATATTTGGTTGTTTATTTACCATCCAGTTTTGTGTGGGGCCTTTGGGGCTAGTGTGGACAACTTTATGGGTTTTCCCCTGCTCTGGTCTCCCCTCACTGTGCATTGCTACAGTTGTGGCCTTTTTCCCCTGTCTGCTCTCCCGTGCCCCCCGCATAGATTTCAGCATTGGCGCAATGTTTTTGCCCGTCCGCGTCCTGTGTGCTCACCCAGTCGTTGGAGGCATTACGGCAAGCGAGTGCATTTGCCGCGATAAGCTGCGGCATGTAACCGTGGTGGCCATTTTGTCGAGCCACAGGGCTCCTATGCGCTCGCTTTGTATCTTGGCTGTTGGGCCCCCCTTTTTTTCCTCCCCTCTCTTGCAGGTTTTTATGTGTAGACAGCACAGTATGTATTCTGTAGACATAAGTGTGCTGCTCTCCCTCACTGTTTGCATTACTACCTACTAAACTGTAGTGTTTGTTTTGTGTGTTCCAGCCCACTCCCTGGGGGGAAGGGGGGAGACTGTCTGTTGCAGAGTGATACATCTCTGTATGCCTGGTGTTCAGGGCTCTTATTACTTACAATGTCTAGTGCCTGGGCCATGATGAGTGATGTGTTTCGACTGCTGATTCCTATTACTGCCAGCCACAAGGATTCATCCTGTCACTCACATCCAGCCACAGGTGGACCATCCTGTCACTCATTGCCAGCCATCCTGTCACTCCCATCCGACCACAGATGCGCCATCCTGTCACTCACATCTAACCATCCTGTCACTCATGACCAGTCACAGGGTGCTGTCTGATCACTTACAGCCAGCCATCTTCTCATTGACAAATATTTCCATCAGACCGAGGGTGACCCACTCTCTACTGGGCTGCTCTGCTTTCAGCTATAGTGCTTGTTGGGTGACTCCCTCTTGCACTCTGGGTGACCCCCAGCCAGCCATGCACCCTCTACTTCACTGACCTGTGCTTTTTTCTAGGCATGTTCATGGGGAAAATATTCGGCTTGGTTCGGCATTCCAAAATTTGGGACTTCGTCAATTCGGGACTTCGGGACTTCTGCAATTCGGCACTTCGGCAATTCGGCGCTTCGGAATTTCGGCAACTTCGACACTGCTACACTTCGGCACTTCGGCAACTTCGACACTTCGGAACTTCGACACTTCGGAACTTCGACACTTCGGAACTTTGGCAACTTCGGAACTTCTCTTGCAGCCGCTTGGTAGATAACTCCCTATTTCCCATTGTAACGGATCGCATGGCACCCCGACTGGGTACCTCCGTTAAAGGATGCTCCTAGCGCTTCCTGAGGACTCCAAGCACTGCAGCAGACACCACAACCACCGAACCGGAGAAGCATATGAATCCTCTCAAGCATATGAATGCTGTAGACAGTTGAATAGGAACCATACGAATAGGTTTACTCTCCTAGCAGTCAAACTGGAACAGCATACAATAAATCCTTCCCCCAATAATGAGACGACACTTCACTTTGAGGGTTAAGCAGGAACTCCTGTACTGTCACATACAGTCTCTTTTATTCCCAATCCACAAACATAGTACAGCCCACAGGGCGTTACAAAACAGCCAATCAATCCATACAATACACGCAGACACTCCCACACAAAATCCTCCCCTCTGCAGGTGATATGATTACTGAACACAATGGGTAATCTCATTATCACCGGCAGAGGAATACAGTTTTTACACAATATTTATAACTTCTAAAATATACATGTCACAAACATAAAACATACATTTTCATAATCAATCCATTCAGGGAACAACATATTAAAAAATGGCACGAATCAGACCAGGGGTTCAAAAGTTAAGGGAAAGTCCTTTGTGACTAAATGAAGCATGGCTTTCTGGCCCAAACCAGTTTCAGAGTCTTCTATCCTGGAGATAAGTAATTCAATTATCTCCCAGGACAGACACAAGACTCCATTAAGCACATGGTTGCAAAAAGACACAAAACACTTTAAAATACATAAAGTCACATTTACACATAACACACAGACATTTCACATATCCCCAGATAGCTGGGATCTGAGCGCACAAAACTACCGAATAGCGCTCATATCCTATTCACACAGTTCAATTGCCATGGAGCCGAAGTCTTTAACTACACGAATGGGCTCCATGGCATAACTATCTGGGTTAACACATTCACATAAAGTCTGGTCCATAGTCCAAAGGCAAGAGGCGGACAAGCAGCCCCCTCCAAGGACACGTGGCGAGGCCGGTTTCGCCACACCCATGGTATTAGGGAGTTATCTATCAAAAGGATGAAAGACCTAAATTGGTCTTTCAGCCAAATTTACTAATACTAAGTAAAAATTACTTAGTATTAGTAAATTTTGCCCTTACTCACTATACAGCGAGTAGGGGCATGTCTATTAAACAGGCTGCTCACTGTTAAAAAAAAAAAAAAAGGGTCCCCCCTCCTGAGGCCCAACCCGCGACGCACGAGTAGGGGCTTTTAAACGAAAGAGGGGGCCTATTGCCCCCCCGGCCCCCACCCCTGAGTGGCTGGTGGGGCCCTAAAGTAAAAAAGGGGGAGGACCTATTGTCCTCCCCCCTGGCCCCACCCGTGAGCAGTGGGTGGGGGCCCTAAATACAAATTGGGGGGGACCTAATGTCCTCCCCCCTTGCACCCACCCCTGAGTGGTGGGTGGTGGCCCTAAATACAAATGTAATCCCCGTCCCCCAGGTGACTAGGGGTCTCCAAATCCTTACCTACCCCTCACCCTAAAAATAATGAGGGGGGACCTTTAACTAAGTACCTGTAAAAATAAACTTACCATTTGATGTTTTCTTTCTTCTAAAATCTTCTTTTTTCAGCCCCAAAAAAGGCCAAATAAAAATCCATAATAACCGACGCAATTAAAAAATAATAAAAAAATCCATCTGCACCCATGGAGGGCTCTGCGCAGACTGAGCTCTGCAGGGCGGGGGAAGGCTTATAAAACATTGCCCCGCCCTGCAATTAGGCTCAGAGCAGTCTGATTGGTAGGTTTAAGCCATCCATTTAGAGTGCTTTGATAGGTAAATTAAGAGACTGGTAGGTAAGTCTTTACAATTACCTGTCACAGTACTCTGATTGGTTGATTTGAAATCCACCAATCAGAGTGCTCTGTGTCATTTTACACAGCGTGGGAAAGTTCTTTGGCATTTTCCCACGCTGTGTAATTTGACTCATAACTCTCTGATTGGTTACTTAATCCAAAGTAAAGAAAGTTATGCAAATACTCACCTACTGTTATTATTAAAATTAAGATTATAGGTACACTACGTTAGCATAATCTACAATTATTAGTGAATAATTACTACTGGTCATTAAATTTATATTGTGATTGCCAATTTGGTGTTCCTATAAAAATGTGTTGTTTTAGTGTACATTGGGGTTCATGATAGTCAGCCGGTAACTAATTTCATTATTTTTTGTTTAGCCCCTTTACTACCAAGCATTTATTGATTGAAAAAAATAATACCATAACATTTATTTGAAACAAGGGATGCATAGATAGTAAATAAACATGTAATTACAGCAATTTTGTGAATAGGTTGCTTTGCAGACAAACTTAAAATTTAATATTATGTAATGGCTTCCCTCTTGTCAGTTTTAAACAAATATTGGATATCTCCCCACCTGCCATATGTGATTATTTGATTATTATAGTAATATGAGGCACTTATCAACACCTGAAAGCTTTTTTTTTGCTTTATAATCTGGTAGATGTCTAACTAATCCTGGCAAGCCACCATGTAATTAACCCTTACGCTTCCGAGGGTTTTCTAATGATCTGCCCACTGGATGTTAGCGCTGCTAGCAGGTAAATAGTAAATAGAGTATAAAAAAAAAAAAAAAAAAAGTGATAATTTGTAGATGTGTATCCAGGTGGTTGAATTAAATTCATCTTTGGCTGTTTCCTGAGCATTATATTTTTTCAGATGCAAATATCACAGATTTTTCTAACACTTCCAAATTAATTTTACATAATTGGTGAGAACGAATGAATACTGAATGCATTCGGCTTTAGTAAATCTGTGAATTGCCAAAAGAATTCAGTTTTTTTTCACCGGATTTAGTCTATTCTGACAAAATTCTGTGTTATGTGAATTACACTGCTGCTCTTCCTCCAGTGAGAACACCAAACTTGATGATTTGTGCGAAGTCAGATACTTCTCACAGAAAAGCATTGAGGGCACACATTGCATTTTTGACATTTGTTCCAATCCAGTGTTTCTCTAGGAGAAGTGCTGAATTCATTGCTTCTTACAAAGAAGCACTAGATGCATACAGTGCCTGGTTTTAGCATACATTTCATGCTGACACCAAAGGTCAAATAGATCAAACAAAATATTCTGTTTCAGTCCTAAGCCACTAGTAAGTGTAGAAATTGCAAGATGTAAGCAGAAGCCTTAATTTGCAAATGCTCATTAAGATTAAGTGAATTTGGTGTTTAGACTATTACTTTAACTTTTTCATGTCATTTTTTGCTGCACAGATTTTTAGCTTTTAGATTTAATTTTTTTCATCCAGTCCCAACATAAGTATTTAAAATGCTAACTTATTTTACATTGTGTGAAAAGAACAGATGGCACAGAAATATTAACAGTCATACTTTGTTCTGTGAAAGGTCTGTCCTTCACATTTATAGTATTATAGAAAAAACATATTGCCTTCCATTATGTGGTTTAAAAATGCCACCTTTATCACTGTGCCTCACAGACTGCTGTAACGTTTTAATACACTATTTAATTTGTTTTATTGTTGACCTCATTGTACAGATTAACAGAATAATACCTGGCTGCTAAAATAATTTGATAGTGAATGTGACCTTTTATGCATCAACATTATAGCTTTCCTAAATAATTTACAAAGCAGAAAGATCCATGCAATACCGTGTATGCTAATTTCCATTTTGAACAAAGCATATTTAAGACAACTTTATCACATTATGTTTTTTAAGACAGCAACATGTGAACACGATTTTTAATCAGCTTATTTTTTTTAAGGTAGTTTGAAATGTCAAGAAAAACTTATACTCTTGCAACGTGGAGGAGTAATTTCAAGGAGTGAACGTAGCGCATTGAAAGATTACTAAAAAAGTAGATTTGCAATTAAATGAAAAGTATGATCTATGGTTTAATTTTCACAATTTTATTGCATATAAAAGGACCAATCTGCAAGTATGAGACAACATTACGATTATTTATTTACTTGCTATAATTTTAGTTTACCTTTCTGCTTTCATTTGCAGACATGTGCTAAGGGGTTACAATATGGTAGAACTTTTTCATTATATGACGTGTTAGAATGTTTCCAGCGTCAAATGCCAAAATCATTAATCCACAGGTCTGGCATCATCTTAGCTTAGAATATGTTAATGGAAAAAGTGATTTGATGCCTTTGTTTTGTGCAATGCATTCTTATGATACACACAATATAAACATTTTACATTATAGAACAGGTGAATAAATGAAAAAAAAAAAAACAAAGCTAATCACACATTTTTAATGAATTTATATTTTTTTGGATTCCAGTTTGAAGAAAATGTCTATTTTCCCAGCTTGATATGTGCAAATATATGTTCCATGCAATCATTTAGAGACAGGGTGCCTGGTTTGCCTCCTTGAATGTGACTGTGATTATCATCCATGCTATTATGCAGTGTCAGGTAACGCCTAAAGGTTAATTTCATGGGTTCTGAGCAGATGAAAAAGATGGAAAAAAAAATGTCCAATGCAGAAACGGTGGAGATTTATTTGTAGGTAAGGTATTTAGGTATAGTTTTTAAAGTAGTTATCTCACCACAGCACATTGTTTTTAACCACTAGATTGGACCTAAATGTAATTTGTCAGTGTTGGAACAGCCACATGATATTCATCAGGTGCCTGCCAACTGCAAACAATAAGTGGTTTATAGCAGAAGACTTTTAACTACAGAGTTCCTTTTGATACTGGGAATAGTTTAGAAAAATTACTTTGTTGAAATATTAATTAGTATGCATTATACTAAATTTTTTATAATTATATTGAAATCTCTGATCCTGGTACATCATGATTCCCTCTGTAGGCACATGCTTACCTGGATGGCATGTGGCTACTCTGTCTAAATATAGTGTCCGGGGTGAGCCTGTAGCCGAACGTCAAAGGAGCTGTAATCTCTGCAATCTTCCAGCACTCCTCACTCACACACCCTACAGTGATGCAAGGAGCCGGCATATAAAGTCACTCTGTCCCAGCACATGAGTGAGCAGAGCAAGAAGACCATGAAGATGACAGCAGTCACATTAGACCTCAGGGAAATGATCCACACTGGAACCAAGGGAAAGATTCCACTCCAAAAGAAAGATTCCCAGTGTCTGTGTTCTCATGTTTCCCAGTGTCCCTAGTGTCTCAGTGTCCCTCGTTTCTGTGTCCCCATGCCTCCCAGTGCCCCAAGTGTATCAATGTCCCTATGTCTCCCAGCCAGTTTTCCTAGTATCTGTGTCCCCTAGTCTCCCTGGTGTCTCAGTGTCCTCAGGTGTCTCAGTATCCCCATGTATTCCATTGGCCCCATGTCTCCCAATGTCACTAGTGTCTGTTTTCCCATGTCTCCCAGTGCCCCAAGTGTCTCAATGTTCCCATTTTTCTCAGAGTCGCCAGGTCTCCCAATGTCCCCTGTCACAGTGTCCCCATGCCTCACAGTGTCTCTTAGTGTTCCTAGTGTCCAAGCAACATGGGGACGCTGAGAGACATGAAAATACTGGAGGACACAAAGATACATGGGAACACTGGGCGACATGGTGACACAGGAGGACACTGGGAGACATGGGGCAGTGAAACATTGTGATACATTGTGATTACTGTGAGACCTGGGGTAATCGACACATGGGGACACTGAGTTACGAGGGCACTGGGAGACATGGAGGCACTGGGAGACTAGGGGACACTGGGTGACATGGGGACACTGATTCATAGGGACACTGAGACAGTGGGAGACTTGAGAAACTGGGAGCAATCCATCTATATAGCAGAATCAAACTGTAAGTAGTTTTTTTGGTGATTTCGCAGCATTTTCTCTTATATCACTCCTTGTGATTTTCATCATGTGATGCCACCCATACTTAATTAATTATGAAAATTAGTAAAGCCGGTATGTTTTTCCAAGAAAGGTGGCAACCCTAACTACTTTTCACATACTCTTGCTCAGAGCCGGCTCTAGACTTTATGAGGCCTTAGGTGAAGCTCAGACATGAGGCCCCACTAACAAAAAAGTGTCACATTGATGCACAGTTTACTTGTGTATGTGCCTGAGAGTGTGTCTGACAGAGAGTATCCTTGTGTGTAAATGTATGTCTCTGTGAGCATGTTTGCATTTTTGTCTGAGACCCTATGTGTATGGGGTAGCTGCTTGAAGTGTGTATGGGGGGGAGGTGATGGTGAGAGGGAGAGGCGGGTGATGGTGAGTAGGGGGTGATGGTGAGAGGGGGTGATGGTAATGTGAGAGGGAGGATAACGTGGAGGGGGAGGGGGGGACATGTGTGAGGGAGGGGATGATGTGAGAGGGAGGGGGGGTGATGTGGAGAGGGAGGAGGGGATGATGTGAGAGGGAGGAGGGGATGATGCAGAGAGGGAGGAGGGGATGATGTGAGAGGGAGGGAGGGATGATGTGAGAGGGAGGAGGGGATGATGTGAGAGGGAGGAGGGGGGCTGAGGGTGAGGGGGATGATGTGAGGGGGTTTGATGCTGAGGGTGGTGGGGAGGCGGTGATGCTGAGGCGGATGCTGAGGCTGATGGGGAGGGCAGATGCTGAGGGTGGTGGGAGGGTGGGTGATGTTGAGGGTGGGTGAGGGGGGGCTGGGATGCCGGCGGTGGTGGGGAGGGTGGTGATGCTGAGGGTGGTGGGGGAGTGGGTGGTGATGCTGAGGGTGGTGGGGCATGCCGAGGTTGCGGGTGAGGGGTGATGCTGAGGGTGGCGGGAGAGGGTGGTGGGGGGAGGGTGATGCAGCGGAGGGTGGTGGGTGGTGGTGAGGCTGGTGGAGGGGGTGGTGAGGCTGAGTATGGTGGGGAGGCTGAGGGTGGTGATGCGGAGGGTGGTGGGGGTGATGCTGAGGGTGGTGAAGGGGTGGTGAGGCTGAAGGTGGTGGGGGTGGTGAGGCTGAGGGTAAAGGGGAGGCTGAGGGTGGTGGGGGGGTGGTGAGGTTGAGGGGTGGGGAGGGTGATGCGAGGCAAAGTGATGTGAGGCTGAGGTGGTAAAAGGGGAGGCTGAGGCAAGGGGGGAGGTGAGGCTGAGGGTGGTGGGGTGGTGTGCGTGAGGCCGAGGTGGTGGAGGTTGAGGGGTGGTGGGGGTGGTGAGGCTGAATGGGGGAGGTGAGGCTGAGGGTGAAGGGGGGTGGTGAGGCTGAGGGGGGTAGTGAGGCTGATGGTGAAGGGGTTAGTGAGTCTGAGGGTGAAAATGGGGGGTGAGAGAGCCTACCTTCATCCCTGGTGGTCCAGTGGGCTCCCTGGTGTTCCGGTGGCCATTGCTTCTGGTCTGCAGCTCCGCAGAGCTGCAGACCATGTAATCTCGCGAGATGTCAGAGCGTTGCTGTGGTAACCCGCGGCAACGCTCTGATTGGCCAATTCTCGCGAGACACACGTGTCTGCGATGGGGGCCGGGCAGCCAGGAGGGGCCTCGCACCCGGCGGCATACCGGGTAAGCCGCCTGGCCCCCTCCTGTTGTCAGGTGACACAGTCTGTCCACAGGCGGTTTAGGCGGCCGCGAGGCCCCAGCCAGCGCAAGGTCTTAGGCGGCCGCCTAAACTGCCTAATTAGAGAGCCGCCTCTGCTCTTGCTTAAGTATGGAAACTTAAGAGGGATGTATGGGAACAAAACTTGTGTGGACTGGATTAGAATTAAATTAGTTAAGGTAATGCTGACTTTGGTCTCTCTAACATTGTGGCATGTTCTCTTTCTTCTACACTCACTACATACATATTGTATCTGTCCCAGACTATATACCAGGAGCTTCTGCCTGCTATTAAGAAGGTAAGGAGACAAGTGGACCAGCGAGTGCTTAGAAAGCATTGCGCGAGCGCATCATTAGACTCATTTATGCCAAGATCAGGGTGCTTTCTGCATCATATGCCCTTAGTTGGCCAGCGTGCATGATTCCAATTCTTTTTGGGCATGTTAGCCCCTTTTGGCAGGTTATGTGATTTGTGTCAGTGGCACACCCTTCTGCCATGCCCATTTACTTCCTGCTTCACTGGACACTGCTGTTAAAGGTTATGGATTAGCATAGGCTATGTGTTTTCCTATAGCTGCTGTTTTCTTTTCCTCCAGCACCATCTCCATCAGATTCATGACACTTGGGAGTGTTTTAGTGCTTTTGGTGGTAAGATTTTGTAATTAGGCCAATCATAATTGTCAGCACCAGACCCACTTGTCTTTTAATCTGGCCCTGGTTAGGGTTATTAATACTTTTGGGATTAAACCTATGATTAGATTTAGGGTTATAATTGATAGGGACACAACAAGGTTTATGTGGTTAGGCTTAGAATTAGGGTAAGAACAAAGGTTGTGCATGGGGTATGCAAGGTGTGCACAGACACACCCTAATGATAAATAGTACTGTAGCCCAAGGAGCAGCGCAGCTAAGGCAAATGGGCCTTGATATTGCTAAGAGACAGGCATAAGATGGGTGTAGTGGGGGAGACTGGCTAGTATAACTGGATGTGGGGTTTTTCCTAGAGGAGTATATATAGTGGCCATTTTAGATCAGGGACCATCTTAATTAATCCTTACATACCTGTTTTGTCCCACCTTCCCTCCTTATTTTGTTGTTAGCATCCGCTTGGTCACGGTGCTGGGTGATGGATAGAGAAGTTGGGGTGTAGGTTGTTTGTCCTGACGGAAAATAGTTTAGTTTGCCCAAAAAGGTGCCTATGCATATATCAAGGTTTTTACACAGGCCAGCAGGGAGATAAAATTATCTCTCTGACCAACTCTGTGCTCCTTCATTGCAGCAATGGAACTCAGTCTGCGTCTTAGGTACGGATCACTTTAAACGTTCCCTCGTGGCCCCAGCTTGGATGGAGCTTTTACAGTGATCTGCACCAGCCAGACTTAAAGACCAAAAGCACTGCCCACTATGGAATTGCATGACAGGTCTGACTGTATCACTGGAAAACAAGACTCTGGTAACAGCCCCACTGGGCCACCAGGGATTTAGGATAATAGCCTCTGTACTCAAAAGAAATGGGAGGTAAAAAAACAATATTTTTTTAACTTATTGTAATGTGTTGAGAGGTTTGCACAAGCACAACCTCCTCACAAAGCACACTCCGTTACCCACACACTCCTCACTGCAACCCACACACAACACACATTAGTCACCACTACCAACACACCACCACATGCATCACTAGCTACTACCAATACACATCTCTCACTGCTCCACACATAGCCATTTACATTAGTTACAGACACCTAAACAGCTTTCAACACACCACTCAAAATTACCCAAACATTTCCACTCATATTACTTGCGGCTACCGACACATTACTCACTACCATTCCTATCACATACAGCTCAGCTAACCACACAGTACACACTGCCAGACACATTACACATAGCTACCTACACACATCATCACCTCTACCACACACAGTCACATATATCACTCATTGACAGCCAAAGAAAATATACAGTCAAAACATTCATCACACACAGTCTTGCACACCACGCAAAGTTACCTCAAACACAGTAAGTCAAACACAACAACAACACACCTGATACATATCTCTAACACTTACAGCTAGCCTACACATACACAGAACATCCTAATAAAATGTGATGCACACTGCTTTGGTTATGAATTATATTTAGAATCTGATTTTCTTTAATTTGTTTGGGGTGTTATGCAAGGGAAATAGTCACTAATTTTAGAAGTTCTAAATATAAATTAGGAGTGGACAGAAGTGATCTGGGTGCCTGGAGTTTCCATTAAAATTTTATCTGCTATTTTAGTGCCCTGTCTCCCAATCTATCCAAATCCCTCTGCATTTATTTAATAAGTTAATATAGGAAGTAACTTTTTTAATTTTCAACAGATTTTTTTATTTTTTTGCTGAGGTGTATGCCAGACACTGTTTCAAAGTTTTATGTCAACTTGCAAGAAAGCTGAGATATGTTAAAATGAGTGAATATGTTTAATTTGACATTTTATCTTCATAAAATGTCTGTTTTAAGATGCATATAGGGCAAGTAAAATGGGTAGTAATAGTGAACGATTATATCAGCTTTAATACAATTCACAAAGGCCTTGTAACGCATGTGTAAATATTGCAATTCTCGCTGCGCTATTTGGCAAAAACTGGCATGTAATTAAAGACTTAAAATACCCCATGTAAAACAGAGCACATGTCTACTTTTAAAAATACTGACATGACTAATATTATTTTAATTTAAGGTCTGCTTTTAGATCCCAAGAGAGACACAAGCTATTGATATATGTGTAACTGAGAAATGTAAAAGAATGCAAATCTAGGTTATTTATATAAGTATGACATCCCAGGATTGTGACATTCCGCTCAAGATGCTAAAATAAATCATGTCTTACAACTAAACTGCTAAAATTTGTGATGAAAACATTGTGAAAAGACTCAAAGTTGCCCAGTGTCAAACTCCCTACATCAGATCGTCCTTCTTTACAAGTGGTTAGCCTTTATGGGGGTAAATTGCAATCCGGTGCTACTATTTTACCCCATTGTGGTATGAGTCCACTACATCAGCCTGTCAAAATTGCAACACGGAATTCCAAAATGTGTAGGTCTCTAATTCGACAAAAAGCTATTTTAAAGGTTTTATTAAAATTGTCAAAATGACAATTGGCAAATATCCTGGGGTAAATACATTTTAGAAATATATACTTTGGCGCAGCAGTAATACTTTGGTGTAGTATTTTCTTTGAAACTTGTTATTCCCCATTTGAACTACCATATTGTTAACTGCTGGAAAATATTTTCTGAATTCAGAAAAAAACACACGAGATTGTTTTTTTTTTTTTTAACGTGTATAGGTATTATTAGCAGACGATGTTTTAGCAGACTTACATATGAAAAGTGTTAAAATGGCTTCATTTGTAATGTGTGGAAACTGTGAAATACTTAATTCACTAAGAGTTTAAA
>OW240912.1:98792621-98803060 GCA_933207985.1 Pelobates cultripes | reverse complement strand
CAAGCTGGTTTTAGCTCATCTTGTGCCATTACAGAGAGAACATATCTGAAGCATATCAGACTGGTCCCACCCATACAGGCATTCCAGATCCGAAACGCCAGCAAGTTCCCTCTGCACGAGAGATACACGAGAGATACAGCAACCCCAGATGATCGTTTCAGCCTTGTTAGGCATAATCAGTGAGGCATAGCTGATATCTCTCTAGGCACCATGATAGGTTTTAAAGCACTGTGGAGTACTATATTAATATGGGAGTAGGAAAGGCATGTAGTAAAGAACTGCCTTTGTCCAAACTACTAAACCAAATCCAGAGGTGAGCTAAAAGAGGGTATTCTATCTAGGTGCTTCACCTTGCGGATTTATTTTGACCCACCTCTTGTGGATTCGCTTTACAGCTGCCCAAATAGCTTGTTAAGTATGTGAGGCTTTAACATGAACCGCCTGCCAACTGCAAACAATAAGTGGTTTATAGCAGAAGACTTTTAACTACAGAGTTCCTTTTGATACTGGGAATAGTTTAGAAAAATTACTTTGTTGAAATATTAATTAGTATGCATTATACTAAATTTTTTATAATTATATTGAAATCTCTGATCCTGGTACATCATGATTCCCTCTGTAGGCACATGCTTACCTGGATGGCATGTGGCTACTCTGTCTAAATATAGTGTCCGGGGTGAGCCTGTAGCCGAACGTCAAAGGAGCTGTAATCTCTGCAATCTTCCAGCACTCCTCACTCACACACCCTACAGTGATGCAAGGAGCCGGCATATAAAGTCACTCTGTCCCAGCACATGAGTGAGCAGAGCAAGAAGACCATGAAGATGACAGCAGTCACATTAGACCTCAGGGAAATGATCCACACTGGAACCAAGGGAAAGATTCCACTCCAAAAGAAAGATTCCCAGTGTCTGTGTTCTCATGTTTCCCAGTGTCCCTAGTGTCTCAGTGTCCCTCGTTTCTGTGTCCCCATGCCTCCCAGTGCCCCAAGTGTATCAATGTCCCTATGTCTCCCAGCCAGTTTTCCTAGTATCTGTGTCCCCTAGTCTCCCTGGTGTCTCAGTGTCCTCAGGTGTCTCAGTATCCCCATGTATTCCATTGGCCCCATGTCTCCCAATGTCACTAGTGTCTGTTTTCCCATGTCTCCCAGTGCCCCAAGTGTCTCAATGTTCCCATTTTTCTCAGAGTCGCCAGGTCTCCCAATGTCCCCTGTCACAGTGTCCCCATGCCTCACAGTGTCTCTTAGTGTTCCTAGTGTCCAAGCAACATGGGGACGCTGAGAGACATGAAAATACTGGAGGACACAAAGATACATGGGAACACTGGGCGACATGGTGACACAGGAGGACACTGGGAGACATGGGGCAGTGAAACATTGTGATACATTGTGATTACTGTGAGACCTGGGGTAATCGACACATGGGGACACTGAGTTACGAGGGCACTGGGAGACATGGAGGCACTGGGAGACTAGGGGACACTGGGTGACATGGGGACACTGATTCATAGGGACACTGAGACAGTGGGAGACTTGAGAAACTGGGAGCAATCCATCTATATAGCAGAATCAAACTGTAAGTAGTTTTTTTGGTGATTTCGCAGCATTTTCTCTTATATCACTCCTTGTGATTTTCATCATGTGATGCCACCCATACTTAATTAATTATGAAAATTAGTAAAGCCGGTATGTTTTTCCAAGAAAGGTGGCAACCCTAACTACTTTTCACATACTCTTGCTCAGAGCCGGCTCTAGACTTTATGAGGCCTTAGGTGAAGCTCAGACATGAGGCCCCACTAACAAAAAAGTGTCACATTGATGCACAGTTTACTTGTGTATGTGCCTGAGAGTGTGTCTGACAGAGAGTATCCTTGTGTGTAAATGTATGTCTCTGTGAGCATGTTTGCATTTTTGTCTGAGACCCTATGTGTATGGGGTAGCTGCTTGAAGTGTGTATGGGGGGGAGGTGATGGTGAGAGGGAGAGGCGGGTGATGGTGAGTAGGGGGTGATGGTGAGAGGGGGTGATGGTAATGTGAGAGGGAGGATAATGTGAGGGAGGGGGGATGATGTTATGGAGGGGATGATGGGAGAGGGAGGGGGGGGTGATGGGAGAGGGAGGAGGGGGATGATGAGAGGGATGGAGGGGATGATGTGAGAGGGAGGAGGGGATGATGGAGAGGGGAGGAGGGACATGAGAGTGGAGGAGGGGCCACGAGAGGGAGGGGGGGCTTGAGGGCAGGGAGGCTGATGGTGAGGGGTGGGGCTTGATGCTGAGGGTGGTGGGAGGGTGGGTGATGCTGAGGGTGGTGATGCTGGAGGGGGTTGATGGGAGGGTGGTGATGCTGAGGGTGGGGAGGGTGGTGATGTTGAGGGTGGTGAGGGGGGCTGATGCCGAGGGTGGTGGGGAGGGTGGTGATGCTGAGGGTGGTGAGTGGCGCGGCATGCCAGGGTGGTGGGGGTGATGCTGAGGTTGGTGGTGAGGGGGTGATGCGCTTGAGGTGGTGATGCTGAGGGTGGTGAGGGCGAGTGATGCTGAAGGGTGGTGAGGTGAGGGTGATGCTGAGGGTGGTGAGGGAGGGTGATGCTGAGGGTGGTGGGGGAGGATGATGGAGGGTGAAGGGGGTGGTGGAGGCTAAGGGGGGAAGGCAGGAGGGTGGTGGAGGGTGAAGGGGGTGGTGGATGCTGAGGGTGGTGGGGGTGGTGAGGCTGAGGGTGGTGGGGGGTGGTGAGGTTGAGGGGTGGGAGGGTGATGCTGAGGGTGGTGGGGGGGGTGATGAGGCTGAGGGTGGTGGGGGGGTGGTGAGGCTGAGGAAGCGGAGAAACAGGTGGTGGGGGTGGTGGGGGGTGGTGAGGCTGAATGGGGGAGGTGAGGCTGAGGGTGAAGGGGGGTGGTGAGGCTGAGGGGGGTAGTGAGGCTGATGGTGAAGGGGTTAGTGAGTCTGAGGGTGAAAATGGGGGGTGAGAGAGCCTACCTTCATCCCTGGTGGTCCAGTGGGCTCCCTGGTGTTCCGGTGGCCATTGCTTCTGGTCTGCAGCTCCGCAGAGCTGCAGACCATGTAATCTCGCGAGATGTCAGAGCGTTGCTGTGGTAACCCGCGGCAACGCTCTGATTGGCCAATTCTCGCGAGACACACGTGTCTGCGATGGGGGCCGGGCAGCCAGGAGGGGCCTCGCACCCGGCGGCATACCGGGTAAGCCGCCTGGCCCCCTCCTGTTGTCAGGTGACACAGTCTGTCCACAGGCGGTTTAGGCGGCCGCGAGGCCCCAGCCAGCGCAAGGTCTTAGGCGGCCGCCTAAACTGCCTAATTAGAGAGCCGCCTCTGCTCTTGCTTAAGTATGGAAACTTAAGAGGGATGTATGGGAACAAAACTTGTGTGGACTGGATTACAATTAAATTAGTTAAGGTAATGCTGACTTTGGTCTCTCTAACATTGTGGCATGTTCTCTTTCTTCTACACTCACTACATACATATTGTATCTGTCCCAGACTATATACCAGGAGCTTCTGCCTGCTATTAAGAAGGTAAGGAGACAAGTGGACCAGCGAGTGCTTAGAAAGCATTGCGCGAGCGCATCATTAGACTCATTTATGCCAAGATCAGGGTGCTTTCTGCATCATATGCCCTTAGTTGGCCAGCGTGCATGATTCCAATTCTTTTTGGGCATGTTAGCCCCTTTTGGCAGGTTATGTGATTTGTGTCAGTGGCACACCCTTCTGCCATGCCCATTTACTTCCTGCTTCACTGGACACTGCTGTTAAAGGTTATGGATTAGCATAGGCTATGTGTTTTCCTATAGCTGCTGTTTTCTTTTCCTCCAGCACCATCTCCATCAGATTCATGACACTTGGGAGTGTTTTAGTGCTTTTGGTGGTAAGATTTTGTAATAAGGCCAATCATAATTGTCAGCACCAGACCCACTTGTCTTTTAATCTGGCCCTGGTTAGGGTTATTAATACTTTTGGGATTAAACCTATGATTAGATTTAGGGTTATAATTGATAGGGACACAACAAGGTTTATGTGGTTAGGCTTAGAATTAGGGTAAGAACAAAGGTTGTGCATGGGGTATGCAAGGTGTGCACAGACACACCCTAATGATAAATAGTACTGTAGCCCAAGGAGCAGCGCAGCTAAGGCAAATGGGCCTTGATATTGCTAAGAGACAGGCATAAGATGGGTGTAGTGGGGGAGACTGGCTAGTATAACTGGATGTGGGGTTTTTGCTAGAGGAGTATATATAGTGGCCATTTTAGATCAGGGACCATCTTAATTAATCCTTACATACCTGTTTTGTCCCACCTTCCCTCCTTATTTTGTTGTTAGCATCCGCTTGGTCACGGTGCTGGGTGATGGATAGAGAAGTTGGGGTGTAGGTTGTTTGTCCTGACGGAAAATAGTTTAGTTTGCCCAAAAAGGTGCCTATGCATATATCAAGGTTTTTACACAGGCCAGCAGGGAGATAAAATTATCTCTCTGACCAACTCTGTGCTCCTTCATTGCAGCAATGGAACTCAGTCTGCGTCTTAGGTACGGATCACTTTAAACGTTCCCTCGTGGCCCCAGCTTGGATGGAGCTTTTACAGTGATCTGCACCAGCCAGACTTAAAGACCAAAAGCACTGCCCACTATGGAATTGCATGACAGGTCTGACTGTATCACTGGAAAACAAGACTCTGGTAACAGCCCCACTGGGCCACCAGGGATTTAGGATAATAGCCTCTGTACTCAAAAGAAATGGGAGGTAAAAAAACAATATTTTTTTAACTTATTGTAATGTGTTGAGAGGTTTGCACAAGCACAACCTCCTCACTCAGCACACTCCGTTACCCACACACTCCTCACTGCAACCCACACACAACACACATTAGTCACCACTACCAACACACCACCACATGCATCACTAGCTACTACCAATACACATCTCTCACTGCTCCACACATAGCCATTTACATTAGTTACAGACACCTAAACAGCTTTCAACACACCACTCAAAATTACCCAAACATTTCCACTCATATTACTTGCGGCTACCGACACATTACTCACTACCATTCCTATCACATACAGCTCAGCTAACCACACAGTACACACTGCCAGACACATTACACATAGCTACCTACACACATCATCACCTCTACCACACACAGTCACATATATCACTCATTGACAGCCAAAGAAAATATACAGTCAAAACATTCATCACACACAGTCTTGCACACCACGCAAAGTTACCTCAAACACAGTAAGTCAAACACAACAACAACACACCTGATACATATCTCCAACACTTACAGCTAGCCTACACATACACAGAACATCCTAATAAAATGTGATGCACACTGCTTTGGTTATGAATTATATTTAGAATCTGATTTTCTTTAATTTGTTTGGGGTGTTATGCAAGGGAAATAGTCACTAATTTTAGAAGTTCTAAGTATAAATTAGGAGTGGACAGAAGTGATCTGGGTGCCTGGAGTTTCCATTAAAATTTTATCTGCTATTTTAGTGCCCTGTCTCCCAATCTATCCAAATCCCTCTGCATTTATTTAATAAGTTAATATAGGAAGTAACTTTTTTAATTTTCAACAGATTTTTTTATTTTTTTGCTGAGGTGTATGCCAGACACTGTTTCAAAGTTTTATGTCAACTTGCAAGAAAGCTGAGATATGTTAAAATGAGTGAATATGTTTAATTTGACATTTTATCTTCATAAAATGTCTGTTTTAAGATGCATATAGGGCAAGTAAAATGGGTAGTAATAGGGAACGATTATATCAGCTTTAATACAATTCACAAAGGCCTTGTAACGCATGTGTAAATATTGCAATTCTCGCTGCGCTATTTGGCAAAAACTGGCATGTAATTAAAGACTTAAAATACCCCATGTAAAACAGAGCACATGTCTACTTTTATAAATACTGACATGACTAATATTATTTTAATTTAAGGTCTGCTTTTAGATCCCAAGAGAGACACAAGCTATTGATATATGTGTAACTGAGAAATGTAAAAGAATGCAAATCTAGGTTATTTATATAAGTATGACATCCCAGGATTGTGACATTCCGCTCAAGATGCTAAAATAAATCATGTCTTACAACTAAACTGCTAAAATTTGTGATGAAAACATTGTGAAAAGACTCAAAGTTGCCCAGTGTCAAACTCCCTACATCAGATCGTCCTTCTTTACAAGTGGTTAGCCTTTATGGGGGTAAATTGCAATCCGGTGCTACTATTTTACCCCATTGTGGTATGAGTCCACTACATCAGCCTGTCAAAATTGCAACACGGAATTCCAAAATGTGTAGGTCTCTAATTCGACAAAAAGCTATTTTAAAGGTTTTATTAAAATTGTCAAAATGACAATTGGCAAATATCCTGGGGTAAATACATTTTAGAAATATATACTTTGGCGCAGCAGTAATACTTTGGTGTAGTATTTTCTTTGAAACTTGTTATTCCCCATTTGAACTACCATATTGTTAACTGCTGGAAAATATTTTCTGAATTCAGAAAAAAACACACGAGATTGTTTTTTTTTTTTTTAACGTGTATAGGTATTATTAGCAGACGATGTTTTAGCAGACTTACATATGAAAAGTGTTAAAATGGCTTCATTTGTAATGTGTGGAAACTGTGAAATACTTAATTCACTAAGAGTTTAAATAGAGATGAAAAAGCAACTGAACCACAGTGCTCTCTTATTCCAAACAGTATAAAAGTTTTAATACATTGATTTTGCCATAACTAGATAGATGAACTCTCTTGATGTGACTGAGTACGAAGACACACAAAATTATCAACATATAAAAACTTAAAGGAATATTACAAGCACCATAAGCCCAACAGTTCATTGTAGTATTAATGGTGCCAGAAGTGCCCTGACGCAGTACTACAGCAGGTAGCTGTTATAATGCAATTTAAAAATGTACCTGTGTCTCCAAATGCGTACGTTGCTTCTGGTCTTCTCCTGTATTCTCCTGCAGAAAAAAGGTAGACGTTTCTATAGCCAATACAGGACTTAACTCATTGGCTGAGAGTGCTGTTAGCCAAAATGTGCATGGCCCTTCCTAACTCTGCAGAGCGAACCTAAGTCTAATGCAGAAATATACTGTAAGCAGGGAAACATCTGTAGGCATCTGAAGGGACCCAGGTAAGTTGTCAAACTGTAATAAAATTTTTGATTACTTATCGGTTGAACAGCTCCCCATAACCACTAAAACAAGCTGTAGTCATTAAGCTGCTTTAAGTAATCCTTCAAAATCACATGAAATAATGAAATGTCTATTGCATTACATTTGTTAGGAAGTTCATTTTATTATATGTCAATGCTGATAAGGTTGATGTCACAGTATTTTAAATACAAATATTACAATTTAAAACCAATATTTGGGAATAGTGTTTATTTTTCAAGCACACAAATGAAATAAAAATGCCATTTAAAGAAAGCAGTTTCAGTTTGGAAGCACTTACAATGTGCTGTTACTGATATGTGGTTAAACATTAATAGACATATAGTAGTAAGTGCAGAGTGTAAATGGTATAGTGCAGAGTGTAAATAGCATAATATATTTAAGTACAGCAAGTGGACTATTTCAATGCTTCATTGAACAGGAAAGATATTCATGTGGCTTATTACATCAAATAGCAATACTATGCGACAAAATTATAAGCAATAGAAGCAGAAAGGCAAACTGTAACTGCACTGGCTATACTGCTGTTAGTATGATTACATTTCAAATCATATAGTAGGGCAAAAAATATATAAAAAAAAATATATATATTTAGAAATGACATTAAAATGAAATTAAATTACATTAAGCTTCACAATAGCAAATATTTTTTTTTTTTTCTGACAGAGAGGATTCTGGAAATTTAACACCTCCCCTTCTAAAAATGTTTATACAGGTACAAACCCAAAGCAATGTAACATTAAATTTATAAAGTCCCACTTACACTTGCCTTAACTTATTGCTGGTTTGCACAGTGGAGAAAACCGATTTTTCTGCTATGAGTCTGTTCTGTACTTACATGTTTACATAGTTACATAGCTGAAAAGAGACCTGAGTCTATCAAATTCAGCCTTCCTCACATATGTTTTTGCTGTTGATCCAAAAGAAGGCAAAAAAATTGAGTTTGAAGTGCTTCCAATTTTGCAACAAACTAGGAAAAAAATTCCTTCTTGACCCCAAAATAACAGTCAGATGTTTCCTTGGATCAAGCAGCTTTTACCCCACTAATTAGAAATTATATCACTATGTTATGTTTTTGCAAGTATTTATCCAATTACAGTTTAAACATCTGTATGGACTCTGATAAAACCACCTCTTCAGGCAGAGAATTCCATATTCTTATTGCTCTTACTGTAAAAAAAAACTTTCTTCCAGCCTAAATGTGTGACCTTGTGTCCTATGTATAGCCCTGTTTATGAATAGATTTCCAGATAATGGTTTGTACTGGCCCTGAATATATTTGTAACATGTTATCATATCCCCTCTGAGGTGCCGTTTTTCCAAACTAAAGAGATTTACATTTTTTAACCTTTCTTCGTAACTAAAATGCTGCATTCCTTTTATCAATTTTGTAGCTCGTCTCTGCACTTTTTCTAGTGCCATGATGTCCTTCTTTAGAACAGGTGCCCAAAATTGCACAGCATATTCAAGGTGTGGTCTTACCAGCAATTTATAAAGAGGCAAAATTATATTTTAATCCCGAGAATTTATGCCTCTATTTATACATGACAAGCCTTACTGGCCTTAGCAACTGAAGATTGACATTGCATATTGCTGCCTAATTTGTTGGCTATAACAATTCCTAAATCATTCTCATGTGTGGTTATCCCTAATTTACTATCATTTAGGCTGTAAGTTGCTTGTGCATTCTTGATCCCGAAGTGCATAACTTTGCATTTCTCTATGTTAAATTTCATCTGCCATTTTAGTCCCACAATCTATCCAAATCCCTCTGCAGCAAAGCAATATCCTGATCACATTGTATTACTTCACAAAGAATTGTGTCATCTGCAAACACTGATACATGGCTTTCAATACACAATAAAATGTGGGTATCCAGGAGCTTCATGGTTAACTCACAGGTAAATGATTAAATAAAAATATATATATCCTATATTATATATTGCAAATAGTAGAATATATATAAAGACAGAGAACAAATAGCTTCTTAATAAAACACTTAAAACCACTAAAACATAGAAATCTAAAGGCAATCTAAACGAAATTGTCAATTGAATATATATTAGTAGTCCCAACAGTGTTATGAGTCTCTTTTTGAATCATAAAAGACCTGTGTCCTGCTTGCATAAACAACACAGGAATAGTTAGGTCCTTTTGAGATTAATATACTTTATATATGAAAAAGATAGTGATTAAAGTTATAAATAGGCAGTACTGAGAGCTAATAGCCTAAAATAGAGTTTTGGATGACATGGTATCAAAACTTAGCAAAAAATGAATGAAAATATGCAGTGCATGAAAAGGATACTAAACCAATATTATTATCAAGAATGCATATACAAAAAACGAATAAAATGTGACTTGTTCATAAAAATTTATAGATTTTATTCACAGATACTAAAAACAGTAGCCAATAAGAAAAATATAAAAAATAACAATCAAAATATAAAATATCTATTGAGTCCAAAATAAGGAGGATAAGAAAAGCAATATGACCTGTTTCACCAGTCCGGATGGATGAGGATGGTAATAGTTGATTTTCTTTTCGGTAATGCAACAGCTGGTGAGGACGGTGTGCTACTTCTCACTTCTGACCTCACATCGAGAGGTGAGCTTCTACAATGACGTCCGTGCCGGGTTAGTATCGTGATCAGTCGCAAGTGCTCGCTGTTTGATCTCTCCTCAGTGGGTGTTACTCGGATTCAACCCAAGAACAAGAATATTAATCTAGACCAATTTATTTTAGTTTGAAGACTAACCTATTGTGAGGAACTGTATCAAGTAGATCACATCCACTACAACACCCTGATCTATACTTCTACTTACTTCTTCGTAGAATTCAATTAGGTTAGTTTGACAAGACCTATGTTTCATAAAACCATGCTGATTTTTGCTAATAACAAAGTTCTTCCCAATTAATTCCTTAATAACCCTTCAAATATTTTACCAGTCACAGAAGTTAAGCTCACAGGTCTATAATTTCCAGGCAAGAAATATAGGAACAACATCTGCCTTCCTCCAATCCTCCGGTACAATACCTGAAACAAAAGAATCTTGAAAAATTAAATACAGAGGTTCTCTTATTTCCCCACTTAGCACCTTAAGTACTAGTGGGTGAATACTGTCAGGCCCCAGAGCTTTATTTACATTAATTTTCTTTTACTGCTGTAGCACCTTGTCTCGAGTCATCCAATCACAAGTTATCTGCAAGTTTTTTGCAGAAATCTTGCATATCTCTTGCCATTG
>OW240912.1:98770774-98792521 GCA_933207985.1 Pelobates cultripes | reverse complement strand
GATCCTCATTAATATATACTGCAACTCTTTAGATAGATTGAACTTAGTACACAAAAAAGATAAGGTCACCTGAAACTATGCATCTGGGAAAAAAATGTTCTGGGTGATTTAGGTTTCATCCACGTGGAGTTTCAATTTGGACCATTTTGACCATGCAATTGTTTTAAGAAAATGATTTGGTTGAACCCAAATGGTGCAAAATGCACTGCATAATATAAAGATAACATAAATATTATTTCTATTTAAAAACAAATTGTGGTTCATTGGACACTGAACAGACAAGAATAGCAACAACCCTCCTTTTACACACGCTACAGCAATATTTGTCAAACTTCACTTCTGAATTCAACTCATATAATTTCTAAAACTTTTTATTCCCACAACATTTCTGTAACAATCTAAATATTCTATTCAAAATTAAGTTTAATTTTAAATAATTTTCATTTTTTAGTTATCCAACAGCAGCAGTCTGTGAACAGAAATATTGTTTTTTTTTATACATTTATGTACTAGTTTTGCATTACATATTCAAATTTATAAATAAATCGTGATTCGTTAGAAACTAAATGTACGAGTGACAACCCACCTTTCACACACAGTCTACCACAGTCTTTGTAAGTCAAACTTTCCTTCTGGATTCTGTATGAATCTCACACAATCGCTAAAACTTTTTATTCCAACAACATCACTTTAAAGATCTAAAGAGTGTATTAAAAAATAAGTTATTTTGAAATAATTTTAATTTTCTAGCTATATAAGAACAGAAGTCTGTCCTCAATAATGAGTGGCTCAAATGACTCCCACAAAGCAGACTCTTTTGCATTATCCAGAAAAAAACATTTGGGGTAAACATAAGGTAAGTGACTGAAGGGGTTTTCACCCCTTCAGCAACCGGGGATGGGTGGTGGGAGGGAGAGGGGACCTGCAGTGCCAGGAAAACAGATTGATTACAATGGTATATTGATAAAACAGTCTCACACTAGAATGCATGACAAAATGTCAGCAAATAGAATTGACAATCCCATATCTCCCATTCAGAGATTTCTCTTGTGCTCCTGGCAGTAGTAGTTGCTAGAGGTAGAGGTGAGCTAGTCTCACATTAGAATCAATGACCCACAAGTACAGCAAGGGTACGCGTGCTTTATTGCTGCTGGCTGTCTCCCTCAGTAACTGAAGTCAATGTGTCTCATAAACTATACTTGGATGTATAGTTGGTTTGTTACTCCAACTTTGATTCTTGAATAAAATCAAAATGTAAGTGTCTGATATTAATTTGAAATCGTTGTTCCACACTGACGTCATCAGAGCCATTGCCCCTGAACTTGTACAGTCAAATCGTCTCTCCTTCCTCTAGATCCAGCGGAAAAAGCTCTCTGTGACACAGCGTTTAGATGCCAAGTAAGTTACCAGCACCTTGTTGGAAGGCGATCGATAACAACGTTTTCTAAGTTCAAATTGCACCCCTTGGCAAGCAGAGCGAGGTACACTATAAAAGTATATATTTTAGGCATTAAGTGTGTTCATGTAATTAACTTAAAAATATATTGTATATTGTTCAATGTTTATATATGAGGTACTGCAGCCAAAATCTTTGTACATATGAGTTGTATTCCATTAAGATGATTTGATGTAATTTCACTGTGTGTATGCAAGTAACTGGACTCCACTGTATAACTCTGTTTACAATCCTTTTCAGTAAAACTCTGTAAACCAATGTATTTGTATTCCATGTCCTATTACAGTTTTCACAGAGCTAAATATATTGACATTGGTGTTCAGAGCATTCCTGCACACTTATATGCAAATAATAAAATACTGCACCCATCAGAAGCTCTCTTCTCCCTTCTTTATTGATTCCAAAGGGCTGCTACAGGGTATCAATTTATTTTTTTGCTACCTTGTGATTGGACAGGAGATTCAACCTGCATTAATGATTGTTAATGATAGCACGTGGGGTATACTAAAACAAATAATTTTAAAAAGGCCAATTTCAATAAGTTAAGGGAAACTTTACAATATATTGACTGGCATAAACTCTTTAGTGAAAAGAACACTGAGGATAAATGGATCATCTTCCAACAAATATTAGAAAGGTACATTTCTCAGTATGTACCATTGGGAAATAAATATAAAAGAAACAAGTTAAAACCAATGTGGCTTAGTAGAGAAGTAAAACAAGAGATTAAAAATAAGAAAAGGGCATGTAAAGCATTTAAATCGGACAAATCAGATGCATCTTATAAAAGATATAAGGAAGCAAATAATGCATGCAAAAGGCAATTAAACTTCAAAATGAAAAAATGATAACTAAATAGAGCAAAACCAACCCCAAACCAACCATAAATTCTAAAAAAAACAAAAATGAAAGTGTGGGTACACTAAAAACTGAAACAGGGGTGTTAGTTAATGAAAAGGCAGGAATTTTAAATAACTATTTCTCCTCTGTATATATTAAGGAAGAACCCATGGCAATAGATGTGCAAATGAATACTACTAAAAACTTGCAGAATAATTGTAATTGGTTAACTCAAGACAAGGTGCTGCAGCAACGAAAGAAAGTTAATAAAAACAAAGCTCCAGGGCCTGACGGTATCCATCCATGTGTACTTAACCCCTTAAGGACGCATGACGGTTCAGGACCGTCCTCGGCATTTTTGAGTTGCCGACCGAGGACGGTCCTGAACCGTCCTAACGGAAAACGGGCGGCGGGAGCGATCAGAGATCGCTTCCGCCGAAATCCCGTTGTTACTATCTGCCCGGCATCCCAGGCAGATAGTAACAGCCAATTGCGGCATGTGAGCGATCCGCGATCGCTCACAATTGGCTGGTGTCAAAGTGGGTGTTACAAACACTCACTTTGACACTGATCTCTGCCTCTCTCCTCTCTGTAGCGTTTTGTGAGAGGAGAGAGACAGAGATCCTGATAGTTTGTTGCAGCAGCTGTTCCTGAGAAAATTAAAAAGTATCTGCAGTTAATAAAAATCCCCTTTTAACCCCTTCCCTGCCAGATCTGTTACAGACAGTGCATTTGTACTGTCTGTATTTTTTTTTACCCTTAAGGGTTAACTTTATTTTAAAAAATCTGTGTCTTAGACTGTCTTAGATTGTCGTAGTCTGTCGTCGTCTGTTTTAGTCTGTTTTAGTCTGTCGTAGTCTGTTTTAGTCTGTCATAGTCTGTCGTAGTCAGTCAGTTTCCTTTGCCCAAATCTCCATTAGATTCTTCTAACAGGAGTTAGTTTAGGGATTACTGTTTTAGTCTGTTTTAGTCTGTTTTATTGTGTTTAGTATTTTGTTAGTTTAGTCTGTTAGTGTGAAACATGCAGCGCATGTACAGCTTGGAGGAGGCATATGCCTTCTTGGTGTCAGACTCTGACGCCACTGACACTGCGTCCGATTTTGACCCAGGTCAGTTTAGCGGCACGTCTAGTGACATGTCATCTGTGTGTGAGCCAGCTGCTAAAAGAAGCTGTGCTTCCCCTGCTACGCTGAATGTGGAGGAGGACTGGGTACCTCCACAGTTAGCTGAGCCCAACATCCCCCCTTTTAGTGCCAACGCAGGCATTAATGTGAATGTGGTTGACTTCTCCCCTATACAATATATGGAGTTATTTTTAGGGGATACCATCTGGGAGGAGATTGCTTCCCAGACTAATTTATACGCTAGCCAATTTATTGAGACCAATCCAGGTAGCTATACAGTCAGGGAGCATGCTTGGCATCCCACAGATGTCCCTGAACTTAAAACATTCTGGGCTCTTACCATGCTCATGGGGATAATAAAGAAGCCATCAATCCGGTCTTACTGGAGCACCAACCCAATTTGTTTGACTCCTATATTCTCCCAAACAATGCCTAGACCAAGATATGAGCTGCTGCTCAGATACTTACATTTTAACGACAATACCCTCTGTCACCCCAGAGATCACCCCCAATATGATAGGCTTCATAAAATACGCCCACTGGTAGACCATCTTCAGAACAGATTTTCTGAAGTTTATACTCCCCAACAAACTTTATCCATCGATGAATCCCTTATGAAATACAAAGGGAGATTAGGGTTCAAACAATATATCCCCTCAAAGCGGTCTAGGTATGGCATTAAAGTGTACAAACTTTGCGAGAGCGAAAGTGGCTACACATTTGCCTTTCGTGTATACGAGGGGAAAGATGCTCAACGGAACCCTCCTGGCTGTCCTGACTCTCTGGGGACAAATGGGAAACTTGTTTGGGACCTACTGATCCCTTTGTTCAATAAGGGTTACCACCTTTATGTGGACAATTTTTACAGCAGTGTCCACTTGTTTAAAATTCTTTATAGTTTACAGACACTGGCCTGCGGCACTGTAAGAAGAAATGCCAAGGATTTCCCCAGACCTCTCATAGAGGCCAAATTAAAAAAAGGGGAATGCAAAGCTCTGCGCAAGGCTGAACTGCTTGCGCTAAAATTTAAGGACAGGAAGGATGTTCACATGCTAACAACCATCCATAACGAGGGCATGTCAGACGTCACTGTCCGAGGCAGGGTACAGACAAAACCGGTGTGCATCAGGGCTTATAACAGGCACATGGGGGGTGTTGATTTGGCTGATCAGCTGATGCAGCCATATCTTATCTTAAGAAAGACAAAAGCCTGGTATTAAAAGGTGGCTATCTACCTGATGCAAGTAGCAACACATAATACATTTTTACTCTTTAAAAAAAAAAAATGAATCCAGAAAGAACCACCTTTCTCCAATTTTAGTTCAAGCTGATTTCCACAATAATTTATGGAGATGGTCAAGTTCCAACAACGGTGCCAAAGGAGTCCAGACATTTTATTTTTAAGATACCGCCAACTGCAAAAAAAAAACAAATCCCCTGAAATGTTGCTGGGTCTGTTATAAAAAAAGGAAAAGGACAGACACCCCTTTGCACTGTTTTTTTTTCTTTTGAAAGCAGCAAATTTTAGTTAGTCAGTTTCCTTCCCCCCAAATCTCCAATTAGATTCTTTTTGCAGGAGTTAGTTTAGAGAATGCTGCTAAAGGTGCATTTGATACCTGCACATTTGGTTAAAAAAGTATTAACATATAACTGGCTGGCCAAAACCAGATGACGTGCATAAAAAGCAGAATTCAAAAATTACCACCATGCACGTTCTCTGAAATTTGTTTAGCACAATGGTTGGGGGAAGGATGTGAAAACACCTCATATACAATACTCTGGAATGTCTACTTTATAAAAATATAAACTTTCATGATGTTAACATTAACGGGGGGATGCAAAAATATGCCAAACTGAAGATAGGCCAAGCATACCTATATATCAAGTTGAAAAACTGATATGTACAAGTCTTGAATGTGGCCTTTTAGCCCCCAAACAACCCAGCAAACCTATGCATGGGTGATGTCACTGTACTCAGGAGATGTTGCTGAACACATATTGGGGTGTTGTTTGGCAGTGATACATAACAGGATCTGTTAATTCATGCCTAAAGTACAATGTATGTGTAAAAAAACATGAAGAAAATTACTACCCAAAAGTTTGCCAAAGGCTGGTGGTAGAATTATTGCATGAAAAGTATTAAACTACCACCATTTAAAATACCCTGAGTTGCCTACTTTTCAAAAATATATGGTTTGATGGGGGTAAAATGCATTGGCCCAAATAGGACAGGGGCGCTGGTTTACTACATGTCAAAATTCCAAGTTGAAAAATGGATATGTGCACCTGCCAAATGTGGCCTTTTAGCCCCCAAACAATCCGACAAGCCTATGCATGGGTGGTATCACTGTACTCAGGATATGTTGCTGAACACATATTGGCGTGTTGTTTGGCAGTGACACATAACACGATTTGTTAATTCATGCCTAAAGTACAATGTGTGTGAAAAAAAACACACAAAAAATGACTACCTAAATGTTTGACAAAGTCTGGTGGTAGAATTAGTGCATGGAAAGTGTTAAAAAACCACCATTTGAAATACCCTAGGGTGTCTACTTTCCAAAAATATATGGTTTGGTGGGGGTAAAATACATTGGCCGGCCTTACAAATGTCCCAAATAGGACATGTGCGCAGGTTGACTACATGTCAAAATTCCAAGTTGAAAAATGGATATGCGCACCTGCCAAATGTGGCCTTTTAGCCCCCAAACAATCCGACAAGCCTATGCATGGGTGGTATCACTGTACTCAGGAGATGTTGCTGAACACATATTGGCGTGTTGTTTGGCAGTGACACATAACACGATTTGTTAATTCATGCCTAAAGTACAATGTGTGTGAAAAAACACACAAAAAATGACTACCTAAATGTTTGACAATGTCTGGTGGTAGAATTAGTGCATGGAAAGTGTTAAAAAAACACCATTTGAAATACCCTAGGGTGTCTACTTTCCAAAAATATATGGTTTGGTGGGGGTAAAATACATTGGCCGGCCTTACAAATGTCCCAAATAGGACATGTGCGCAGGTTGACTACATGTCAAAATTCCAAGTTGAAAAATGGATATGCGCACCTGCCAAATGTGGCCTTTTAGCCCCCAAACAATCCGACAAGCCTATGCATGAGTGGTATCACTGTACTCGGGAGATATTGCTGAACATATATTAGTGTGTTTTTTGGCAGCAAGACATAACAGGATCTGTAAGTTTATACCTGAATTGCAATGTATGTGAAAAAAAACAAAAAAAACAACTATATATGCAAAGTTTGGCAAAGACTTGTGGTAAAATGGCTGCATAGAAAGTGTCAAAATATCCTTAGATGAATACCCTGGGTTGTCTACTTTAAAAAAAATATATACATGTGGAGTGTTTTCCAGAGATTTATGACAGATAATAGTGTAACAATGTCACTATTGATACATTTTAAAAATGTTTGTTTTGAAACCGCCATATCCTACTTGTACCTATAGCCCTATAACTTGCAAAAAAAAGCAAAAAAGCACGTAAACACTGGGTATTTTTAAAGTCAGGACAAAATTTTGAATCTATTTAGCTGTTTTTTTCATTCGCTTTTGTAGATGAGTAAAAGATTTTTCAAGTAAAAGTCAAAAAACATGTATTTTTTTTAAATTTTTCATCATATTTTTTTATTTTTTTAAAATTAAAATACATGAGATTATATAAATAATGGTATGTAAATAAAGCCCCTTTTGTCCTGAAAAAAACAATATATAATTTGTATGGGAACAGTAAATGAGAGAGGGGGAAATTACAGCTAAACACAAACACCAGAAAAGTGTAAAAATATTCCTGGTCGCAAATGTACAACATCGCAAAAACAGTCCAGTCCTTAAGGGGTTAAGGAATTAAGTGCAGAAATAAGTGAACCTCTGTTTTTAATCTTTCAAGATTCTTTTCTTTCAGGAAGTGTTCCGGAGGATTGGAGGAAGGCAGATGTGGTTCCTATATTCAAAAAGGGTTCAAAATCCTTCCCTGGAAATTATAGACCTGTGAGCTTAACTTCTGTGGCTGATAAAATATTTGAAAGGTTATTAAAGGATAATATTCAAGAATGGTTATCAGCAGAAATCAGCACGGTTTTATGAAGCACAGGTTATGTCAAACTAACTTGATTGCGTTCTACGAAGAAGTAAGTAGAAGTATAGATCAGGGTGTTGCAGTGGATGTGATCTATTTGGATTTTGCCATAGCATTTGATACAGTTCCACACAATAGATTAGTGTTCAAACTCAAGGAAATCGGTCTAGATGAAAATGCTTGTTCTTGGGTAGAACATTGGCTTAAAAACAGAGTACAGAGAGATGTCATTAATGTTAAATTTTCAAGCTGGACAGAGGTGGCAAGTGGTGTCCCTCAGGGGTCTGTTCTGGGACCCCTTCTATTTAACATGTTTATAAATGATCTTGAAGACAGCATTGAAAGTCATGTTTCAGTGTTTGCAGATGACACAAAGCTTTGTAAAATAATACAATGTGAGCAAGATATTACTTTGCTGCAGAGGGATTTAGATAGGCTGGGGGACTGGGCACTCAAATGGCAGATGAAATTTAATGTTGAATAATGCAAAGTTATGCACTTTGGCGTAAAGAATACACAAGCAACGTATACCCTTAATGGAAGCGAATTAGGGATAACAACACATGAAAAGGACTTGGGAATTGTTATACACAACAAACTATGCAACAATGTGCAATGTCAATCAGCAGTGGCCAAGGCCAGTAAGGTATTGTCATTCATGAAAAAGGGCATTCATTCTCGGGACGAGAATATCATTTTGCCTCTTTATAAATCACTAGTAAGACCACATACTGAATATGCTGTACAATTTTGGGCACCTGTTCTAAAGAAGGATATTATGGCACTAGAAAAAGTGCAGAGGCGGGCTACAAAATTAATAAAAGGAATGGAACATATCAGCTATGAAGAAAGGTTAACAAATTTAAACCTATTTAGTTTAGAAAAACGTCGCCTGAGAGGGATATGATAACATTATACAAATATATTCGGGGCCAATACAAACCATTGTGTGGAAATCTATTCACAAACCGGACTTTACATAGGACACGAGGCCATGCGTTTAGACTGGAAGAAAGAAGATTTCGTCTAAGGCAAAGGAAAGGTTTTTTTACTGTAAGAACAATCAGGATGTGGAATTCTCTGCCTGAAGAAGTGGTTTTATCAGAGTCCATACAGATGTTCAAACAGCTACTAGATGCATACTTGCAAAAACAGAATATTCAAGGATATAATCTTTCAATATAGGGTAATAACTGCTTGATACAAGGATACATCTGACTGCCATTCTGGGGTCAAGAAGGAATTTTTTTCCTAGCTTGTTGCAAAATTGTCCTTCAAACTGGTTTTTTTTGCCTTCTTTTGGATCAACAGCAAAAAACAAATGTGAGGAAGGCTGAACTTGATGGACACAGGTCTCTTTTCAGGTATGTAACTATGTAACTATGTTTATGGTAGTGAACTAAGCTGCCCACATTTTTTCTGTTGTCTATAACAGCATACCAAATCCATGATTAAAAACACACTTGTATGAGTCAATTCATCAAAGATTCTGCCACATGACTGTTCAGAAATCAGAATTTCTTCAGATCACTCAATCAACCCACTCAGATCAATTGCAGCTCATTACAAAATTAATCTTCAAGTTTAATATTTATAGACACTTTTGTAAATCTGATTTTTCTGCAAAATAGTGTTCACATTTTGACCTCCTGTTGCATGAACGTTTATGTCATCACATAGTGAATAAACAAATTACATTTAACAGTTATCTCTAGAGCCCACTTCTAGATATTAAACTATTTAGAATACTGTCAAATTTTTCCAGATGAGCAAGCAGAAGTCAAAATTTCTTATGAGTTGTGCTCACTTGGGACCAAATACATCAAACCTGTTTTATAGAGATAGATAAAAAGATTAAGTAAAGATTAAAGGACCACTATAGTGTATGTTTAACTGGCACTATAGTGCCCTGAAGGTGCCCCCACCATCAGGGTCCCCCTCCCGCCAGGGCTCTAGGGGGAGGAAGGGGTTAAACTTACCTGTTTCTCCAGCGCCGGGCGGGGAGCTCTCCTCCTCCTCTCCGCCTCCTCTCCTCCTCTTCGGCTGAATGCGCATGCGCAGCATTTACAATGCTTTCCTATGGACGCTGGCGTCTTCTCACTGTGAAAATCACAGTGAGAAGCGCGGAAGCCCTCTAGTGGCTGTCAATGAGACAGCCACTAGAGGCTGGATTAACCCATTTATAAACATAGCAGTTTCTCTGAAACTGTTATGTTTATAGAAAAAAGGGTTAAACCTAGCTGGACCAGGCACCCAGACCACCTCATTAAGCTGAAGTGGTCTGGGTGCCTATAGTGGTACTTTAATACAGTAATTCCAACTTCAGCAGGTAAATGTTTACACATCTGAGCATATGTATGGAGGAGTGTTAGCAAAAAACTAAAACCACACTTTTAATAGAACAATAGACAGGATGCCTTGCCAGCCCTTGTCAATCCAGAAGTATCAAAACGTCATGAATGAGGCATTCAGCACAAGCTGTAAAAAATAAGCTGCTGGAAAGATACTTTAAATCCTATGAGTCATAGAAAATTAGGGATTAATTAATCTCTTCTAATTCATGTAAAGGATTGATATACATTATCATAACACCATTTACTAATGATAAAAAGAATGATAATTAAATAATTATAAATTATAAAAATATATTTTTTCAAATTTCTATCTTCAAATTGCAAAAAAACTATGTTAACGGTATATAGCATAGGAGGACAGTTAGACAGAGTTGGTGCAGGGATAAAATATATTCTTCTGTTTTATATAGTAATTATTCTCTTAACATGATCTCCTGCTTAGTCTTACTAATGATGACAAAACTATTCTTAGCATGGAATTTCAAAATGTTTGTCCTAATGTTACTATCAGGTTATAATATTCCTAAAATTGTATTACTACATTCAAGTCCTATCTCCAATTGTGCCTCCAACTATATCTCATTAATCAGATTCTATCCAACGCTTGTCCTGATAAATCAGCTTCAAGAGGCAAAACTTTAAAACAAATGCATTGCCTTGGCTCTTTTGGATGCAAAGCCAGAGACATTTGACAGCTGTAGACAGCTTTAAATGTCATTGTACTATACTTCTCAGATATTATCAGACAGCATTGCTGGAACTCGCTTCCCTCCTTCGTTAGATGCTCACCCAGTCTCCACTCCTTCAAAAAACCATTGAAAACCCACTTCTTCTTTAAAGCATATCAATTAAACTGTTAATAGCTCCCGACTGATTCCTCTTCTGCAACTGTCACTAGTCTAATACTATCCTTACCTTTTTGTGTCATTTTACCCCACTCCCTCTAGCATGTAAGCTCATTGAGCAGGGCCCTCAACCCCTCTGTTCCTGTGTGTCCAACTTGTCTGGTTACAACTAAATGTCCGTTCGTCCACCCATTGTAAAGCGCTGCAGAATTTGATGGCGCTATATAAATAATAACATAATAATAATAATAACCAGCCCATTCACAGAATTGTAATGAAAAGAGTTGCCATGAGTCATGTTGAGTAATTACTTTCCTGATATCTTTGATATTTTTATTAATAGTGCACATGATTCGTATATTGTGTGCACTAAAGGTAATACCAGTTTTTAAAAGGGTATTTTTTTTTTGCAAATTCATTTTGTTGATCAAAAACAAAATAATCAGTTTTTTTATCTTTGGTTAATCTTTATAAATATATATATGATAGTAGCAATACATGTACATTTATATAACCAATCTTAAGTTATTATAAAGTAAAAAATATCTTGATCAATTTAACATAAATAACCAGGGGCGGACTGACAGGTCGGGCAGATCCGTCATGGACCGAGGGCCTGAGGCAGTCAGGGGCCCGGCAGCACAGCCATATTCTGGCTGAGAAGATCAGAGATCTCCTCAGCCAGAACATCATGATTTCTCAGTTATTCCAGTGATATGCTGCAGGGCCCCTGCAGCATATCACTTTGTAGTTAACCCCCCCTCACTTGCTTCCTCCCTCCCTCACCCGTTTCTCCTTTCTTAGGGAGACCTGGCATTGAGTATTCAGTTCTTGCTGCCAGGTCTCCAGCCGTGCGGTGCTGTGTGTGAGGAGGAAGAGGTGGGGCCAGGAAGTGACATCACTTCCTGCCTGGCCTGAAGAGCATCTGGAAGATAAGCAGCTGCAGCAGCCTGGCAGACAGCACAGGTAAGCTTCTTATAATTTTCATTCAGCTCAGCACCCCCTGTCTCCCTGCACCCACCTCAGCCCCCCTGTACCATTCTCAGCCCCACTGTACCCACCTCTGCTACCACCTCAGCCCCCAGTACCCACATCAGCCCCCTGTACCCACCTCTGCTCACACCTCAGCCCCCTACCCACCTCAGCCCCCAGTACCCACATCAGCTCCCCTGTATCCACCTCAGCTCCCACCTCAGCCCCCTGTATCCACCTCAGCTCCCACCTCAGCCACCCTGTACCCACCTCTGCTCCCACCTCAGCCCCCAGTACCCACCTCACTCAGCCCCCAGTGCCACCCAGCCCCAGTACCCACCTCTGCTTCCGCCTCAGCCCCTGTACCCACCTCAGCCCCTGTACCCACCTCAGACCTCTGTACCCACCTCAGTCCCCAGTACCCACCTCGGCTCCTACCTCAGTCCCCAGTACCTACCTCAGCCCTCAGCACCACTGTACCCACCCTAGCCCCCAGTACCCACATCAGCCCCCTGTACCCACCTCTGCTCCCCAGTACCCACCTCAGCCCCCCTGTATCCACCTCAGCTCCTTTACCCACCTATGCTTCCACATCAGCCCCCCTGTACCCACCTCAGCCCCCAATATCCACCTCTGCTCCCACCTCAGCCCCCTGTACCCACCTTGGCCCCCAGTACTCACCTCAGCCCCCTCTGCTCCAACCTCAGCCCCCCTGTACGCACCTCAAGCCCCCCCTGTGCCACTTCTGCTCCCCACCTCAGCCCCCTGTACCCATTTCTGCTCCCACCTCAGCCCCAGTACCACCCCAGCCCCAACCAGCCTCTGCCCCCAGTACCCACCCCCCCAGTACCACCTCAGCTGCCCTGCTCCTGGCTCGCCCCAGTACCCACCTCGGCCCCTCAGGTACCCACCTCAGCCCCCTTTACCCACCTCTACCTGTACCCTCAGCCCCCCTGTACCCACTTCTGCTCCCACCTCAGCCCACCAGTACCCACCTGAGCCCCCCTGTAACCACCTCTGCCCCCAGTACCCACCTCAGCTGCCCTGCTCCTAGCTCAGCCCCCAGTACCCTAATCGGCCCCTCAGTACCCACCTCAACCCCCTTTACCCACCTCAGCTCCCACCACAGCTCCCTGTACCCACCTCAGCCCCCAATAACCACCTCTGCAACCAGTACCCACCTCTGCTCCCACCTCAGCCTGCCTGTACCCACCTAAGCCTCCAGTACCCACCTCTGCTCCCACCTCTGCTCCAACCTCAGCCCCCCTGTACCCACCTCAGCACCCAGTACCCACCTCTGCTCACACCTCTGCTCCCACCTCAGCCCCCATTGCCCACCTCTGCTTCTACCTCAACCCCCAGTACCCACCTCAGCCTCCCTGTACCCACCTCTGCTCCCACCTCAGCTCCCAGTACCCACCTCTGCTCCCACCTCAGACCCCTGTACCCACCTAAGCCTCCAGTACCCACCTCTGCTCGCACCTCTGCTCCCACCTCAGCCCCCATTGCCAACCTCTGCTTCTACCTCAACCCTCTGTACCCACCTCAGCCCCCACCTCTGCTCCCAGTACCCACCTCTGCTCCTACCTTAGCCCCCTCTGTACCCACCTCAGCCCCCAGTACCCTCTGCTCACCTCCCCTAAGTACCCACCTCAGCCCCCATTGCCCACCTATGCTCCCACCTCTGCTCCCACCTCAGCCCCCTGTACCCACCTCAGCCCCCTGTACCCCACCTCAGCCCCCAATACCCACCTCAACCCTAAGCTCCCCTGTACCCACCTCAGCCCCCGTAGACACCTCAGGTCCTCCTCCACACACCACATCTCCCCCACCACAGCTCCCCCCGCACCCACCTCAGCCCCATCTGCATCCACCACAGCTGCTCCTGCACCCACATCAGTCCCCCCTGAACCCACCTCAGCCCCTCTGCACCTACCTCAGTTCCCCTGCACTCATCTCAGCCACCATTCCTCCCAACACTCACCCCAGGATCTACCTATCCATACTCTGTCCAGCCCCACCCCCACTTCAGTCCCCGTGCCTCCCTGCGCCCACCTCAGTCCCTGTGCCTCACAGTGCCCACCACAGCCCCTGTGCCTCCCTGCACCTATTTCAGCATCTATCCCCCCACGCACACACTACAGCCACTATCCAACTTATACACAGTAGAGCCTCTATTATCCAAACATGCACACACTACAGCCCCAGTAACCACCAGATGCCTACTACAGATTCTATCACACAGACACTGCAACACAGCCAGCCCTCTCCACTCACATAATGCACTGCAAATAGCTCCATTCAGACATGCAAAAACCCACAAGGAGCCTCACTGTATAGACACAATGCCACAAGCAGCATCCCCACACATACAAAATTACATGCAGCCTCCCTACACATATACATCACAAACACCCACCATTGCAATACTGCACACAACCTCCACACACAACTTTTACAATCACTTATATAGCGCCAACATATTCTGCAGAGCTGTATAATAGGTAAAACAAGAGAAACGATTAATCTAACACAACACTTTGACATACAGGAACACAACATCACTAGCAACATCCCCACACACGCAACCCCACAAGTAGACTCCAAACACATGTGGCTAGTTGTAAGGTTGTACATGTGGGGGATGCTGCTTGTGATGTCCTTAGCAAAATCAGTGCAAGTGTGTAATTAAATTTGTTTTATTTCTTTATTTTAATTGCTGGGGAGGCATGCCAGCAAGGGTTATTCCATCTAAAAACAGTGTTTATTAAAAGTAAATCTGGCCATTTTGGGGGGCACTGCGGGTGTGGGAGTCAGGGCTGTGTGGCTCTGACACAGCCATTCTGTGTGCTGGGCAGCCTAAACATAATATATGTGTAAAAGCAGCAGAAAAAAGGGGGAGAAAAGTAGCAGGGGGCCAGAAAACCTTGTACCAGGACCAGGAGGGCGGGCCCTTGATCACCCACTGCCCGAGGGCCCTGTGAGGTGTCAGTCCGCCCCTGTAAATAACATAAATAACATAAATAACATATAACAAGCCTTGATAGAGTGATAACACAATGACTTCTTACAGTTTATCAACCATCATCCTCTCTGGTATCTCCCTGAATGTTGTCCTATAGAGTAAAGATTCAGCATTAGAAATAAGTGGGCATGGAATTTACATGAAACTTTTCACAATGGATGTAGGAGTGTCACCTACCTAAAACAACGTTAGCTTAATGAAGCAGTTTTAATGTATCGATCATGCCCATGCTGCCTTACTGCTCAATGTTTTGCCATTTAGGAATTAAATCACTTTGTTTATGCAGCCCTTTCCACACCTCCCTGCGTGTGACTTACACAGCCTTCTTAAACACTTCATGTAAAGCTTCATCTAATGTCTAGTATATTGCAAATTATGTTTAATTTTGAATTTCTTAATTTCTGCACTGTTAATAGTTTGCTAGGCATGGAGGAGCCACCTGTATGCAATTACAGTTCAATTTACAGATCTGGAGATAAAAACTTAAACGTAAAGTAAGTTATATCTGATTGAACCATTTTTTTTTTTCATGCAGGCTGTGTCAGAGGTGTAACTAGGACTGCATAAACAGAAACAAAAGTTATTTAATTCTTAAATGGCAGTGAAATGAGCAATGACATTTCAGATGCATCATCTATACACAAAAGCTGCTTCAGTAAGCTAAACTTTGATGACTATAGTGTTCTTTTAAGCTAGAGTAATTTGGATACATTTACCATGTATCATTTTCTTACAATTTGAATTCCAGAATATTCACAATTTCGTAATCAACCCTGTTAAAATTACTTGTAGAGAAAATGGACTGAAACAATTAATGGGAATCACAGTAGGTATTAAAAGCATAAAGGTGCAATCAAGACACCATTGCCAGTACTTGCATTATTTTTACTGAAATGAAATTACCTTCTTTATAATAATATAATAATACCCCTATACTTCCTGCAGCTCACGCAGACTTTAACCATTGTCTTCTATTATTAGCTCACTTTCAAGAGCTAATGATTTTATACTAATTATATAAACTCCGAAACACCTTTTTACCTTCTTTATTCTCCCTTTTCTCGATAAGCAATTTTAGCAGGTTTATTTACGAATGTGAATAATTTGGAATTCAAAATTATGATTGATTTAATTATATCAGTCATCAAGAGTCAATAATTTTCGACTGGTTTTGGCTGATCTAACACAAGCGGAAATTAAAGCAGCTGATAAATGTGCATTGAAAGCCTGATAATAAATAGAAAAGAAATAAACTAAAAGCCTATGGGGCTAAATATCACTCCAATAGTATGAGGGAGGGATTGGCTGCAATTGGTTGCTTATTAAGTGTTCTTGCATAGCAAGACCACTTAATGTTATCTCACATATATATTATTATTATTATTATTAAGTGTTCTTGCATAGCAGACCACTTATGTTATCTCCACATATATATTATTATTATTATTATTATTCTTATTATTATAGCAAAATTTGCCACCCTAACTCCTCCCACAGTTTTTACACTACATAGACCAAAATTTACCAAAACGTGCAGATTGTTCCCGATCGGATTGCTATTACTTTGTGGAACGTTTCGCCGAATGGTTCACGGAATATCGTCGTTCTTGTGGCGAAATTAGTCCCATAGGAATGAATGGCAAAGCTAGAGTGGGAGCTGGCAAAACTGAAAAATCAGGACATGATTTCTAAACTGCCACCACTCCCTTATTTTCAGGCCCACCTACACAAATCTTATATCAAAACGTTCATCTATCCCTGCTGCCACTAAACATGTCAACGGCTAAGCCATAGTCCTGATAGTTTTCACAATATGACCATTTGTTTGCAACCAGCGCCGTCCATTGACATTCATTGAAACTTCACTCTGCAAAGCTCAAATTTGAAGTGCAATTTCTAAACTGCGACTGTGCCTTCAATTTTAATACTTCAGAGACATACTATGCATCAAAATGTAGGTCTGGGTCTTGTGATTCTCACAATATAAAGCTCTTCACTGTAGGAGTTATAGTTTTTAAGATACGACCGTTTGAAGATGGCAACCGCAAAAATACTCTGACCTGTGTCAAGCTGCAGCAGCAAGTGATGTCATAGACAGGGCCTTTTGAACACCTGCTAATGTTTTTATAAATGTATGGTTTAATGTAACTGTGCAACAGCGTTGCAATTAAATGTGCTATATAAATGATAACAGTTACTCCGCCCACTCCAGTTGTAGACTACTGGTGGAGCCAAGAACACTTCACACAATTTCCCCAGAAATTGTAGCTTTTCTAGTTATTATTATTATTCTTATTATGGCAAAATTTGCCACCCTAACTCCTCCCACAGTTTTTACACTACATAGACAAAAATTTACCAAAACGTGCAGATTGTTCCCGATCGGATTGCTATTACTTTGTGGAACGTTTCGCCGAATGGTTCGCGGAATATCGTCGTTCTTGTGGCGAAATTTGTCCCATAGGAATGAATGGCAAAGCTAGAGTGGGAGCTGGCAAAAGCTGAAAAATCAGGACATGATTTCTAAACTGCCACCACTCCCTCATTTTCAAGCCCACCTACACACATCTTATATCAAAACGTTCAGCTATCCCTGCTGCCACTAGAAATGTCCACGGCTAAGCCATAGTCCTGATAGATTTCAAAATATGACCATTTGTTTGCAACTCACGCCTTCCATTGACATTCATTGAAACTTCACTCAAGCCAGCTCAAACTTGAAGTGTAATTTCTAAACTGCGACTGTGCTTTCATTTTTAATACTTCAGAGACATACTATGCATCAAAATGTAGGTCTGGGTCTTGTGATTCTCACAATATAAAGCTTCGCTGTAGGATTTATAGTTTTTAAAATACGACCGTTTGAAGATGGCAACCGCCAAAATACTCTGACCTGTGCCAGGCTGCAGCAGCAAGTGATGTCATAGACAGGGCCTTTTGAACACCTGCTAATGTTTTTATAAATGTATGGTTTAAAGTAACTGGGCAACAACGTTGCAATTGAATGTGCTAGACTACTGGTGGAGGCAAGAACACTTCACACAATTTCACCAGAAATTGTAGCTTTTCTAGTTATAATAATAAACTAGCAACTGGTCAGCTATTGCTGCCTAGCAGATATCATACAAGGGAACCCGGCACAGACCATGGGTGGAGGCGGTAAAACACAGAATGGGGGCAGGCAGATTATTGCCCAACCCTCATGCCACCACAGTGGAATGATTACTAAAATAATAAAGCAGGGAGGGACAAAGGTTTCCCCTGTACCAACATATTGCCACATTGGAGCTATTTATAAATGATAAAGTGAATGGGGCTTAGTGTCTCCATCTCTGGCCAGTGGGAATTTTCCCACACAAGTCTCAAAATAAGTGAGAAATGTCTACCAGAGTGTTTTCCATCAGAGTCTGTCTGACAAACAGTGGTGGCTAACAACTTTTGTGACCAATTGTGTGAAGGGGTATCATTTATTTATATAAATTGGTCACAAAAGTCTCTAGCTACTAGAGGGAATCCCCTACCTCAGGTGTGCTGCCACCTATTTGTTTTGTTTAGTTGTTTAGCGCTGTTCCTACCTCTTCTTTGTTTTGTACTCTAGCTACTACTGTCTGTCATACAGACCAAACCCCCTTTCATATTTATTTGATAAGCTTACTATAATAAACCTGATGGGATCTAGCACCTTCCAGCCCCCACAAAGGTGATGGATGGAGGCTAGGGGGATATTATGTCCCTCCTGGTTATACACTGAACAAAATTATAAAAAGCAACACTTTTATTTTTGCCCCCATTTTTCATGAGCTGAACTCAAAGATCTAAGATTTTTTCTGTGTGCTCAAAAGGCCTATTTCTCTCCTATATTGTTCACAAATCCTGATCCTGAGGCCCATTGTTGTGCCATTCATCCATGACCATCACCTCATGTTGCAGCATAATAATGCACGGCCCCATGTTGCAAGGATTTGTACATAATTCCTGGAAGCTGAAAACATCCCAGTTCTTGCATGGCCAGCATATTCACCGGACATGTCACCCATTGAACATGTTTGGGATGCTCTGGATCGGCGTATACGACAGCGTGTTCCAGGTCCTGCCAATATCCAGCAACTTCACACAGCCATTGAAGAGGAGTGGACCAACATTCCACAGGCCACAATCAACAACCTGATCAACTCTATGCGAAGGAGATGTGTTGCACTGCATGAGGCAAATTGTGGTCAAACCAGATACTGACTGGTTTTCAGACCCCCTGGGATCTCCCCAACACAGTAAAATTGCATATTTTAGAGTTTTCTTTTATTGTGGCCAGCCTAAGGCACACCAGTGCAATAATGGTGTTGTCTAATCAGCATCTTGATATGCCACACCTGTGAGGTGGATGGATTATCTCGGCAAAGGAGAAGTGCTCACTAACACAGATTTAGACAGATTTGTGAACAATATTTGAGAGAAATAGGCCTTTTGTATATATAGAAAAAGTCTTAGATCTTTGAGCTCGTTCAGCTCATGAAAAATGGGGCAAAAACAAAAGTGTTGAGTTTATAATTTTGTTTAGTGTAGCTCATTTAATAGCCCCCACTTGCTGTCAATGGGATGAGGGGATATTAGGTTCTCTATAACATTTACTATAATTATTAATGCCCCCACCTGCCACCAATTAGTGTGACTGGGGCTAACAATAGGTACCCCCAGTTAGATGTCAGCTGGCAATCAGTAAAAGAAAATGCATTTTTTAACCAATTTAACTGTTGTATCCTATTATGCTATCTATCACAGATTATATCCACTAAAAAGGCCTCTCTTTTGTGCACTGCAACATCCTTAGCTTACCCACTAAACTGGATACACGGCAAGCCTGGTGTTCCCATTAAAAACCAAAAGTCATTGTACTCTCTGAATCATAATTAACAACTAAAATTCCAGAGTCCACTATTGCAATACCAAACCCTGTATTGCAATGGCAGAGTCTGGTATTTTAGTTGTTAACCATGATTCTGAGAGTACAATGATTATTCATATTTTAGAAATGACAGAGCAAGGAGGAGGCATTGTTATTTATGTCGACAATTCCATAAAGTTTACCTCCTTACAAAACTTTAGCCCTCCTGCCACCTTTGATTTCCTTTCTGGCACAATTGAGATCCCATGCAGTAAATCAATCATTGTTGCAGGAATCTACCGCCCACCTAGCTCCCCAGTGCATTCCCTATCTGACATAGCCCATCTCCTTAGTGAAACCATAGCTGAAAACCCAAAAAATGAACTGTTGGTCTTTGGAGATTTTAATATTGAATGGCTGAATCCTAACAATAATAGTTCTTGCTCGCTGTTTAAGACTTTGCAGCTAACACAATTAATCTCCTCCCCAACTCGCATAAACATTAAAAGCCACAATCATACCCTGCTGGATTGGATTCTCTCCACTTAGAATCCAGGAGGCCAGTGTTCTCAATAACAGTGTCAGTGATCACTGTTTAGTGTACTGTGTGCGCAAAATAAAGGCTACTAAACTCTCTGCCAAGGTTAAAATCACCAGGCCCTTCAAAAAAATTGACCTTGAGTCCTTTCTTAATGACATCAAGAACCTCCCATGGCACAGATTAAAAATTATCCCAGATCTACACTGTGCAGTTGAATTCTTTCAGTCTGAACTCATACAAATTTGGAATTTGCATGCCCCGCTGCGTAAGGTGAGAGTAAAAGGAGCACATATGAACTGGATCACAGATGACCTCATCCAAATGTACCAGTTTCTGGATTCATTGTGGTCAAAGTTCAAGCGTACTGGCTCTATGAATGGTTACTATGCATATAGACAATGGCAAAATACAGTTGCAAGAAAAGTATGTGAACCCTTTGGAATGATATGGATTTCTGCACAAGTTGGTCATAAAATGTGATCTGATCATCTAAGTCACAACAATAGACAATTATAGTCTGCTTAAACTAATAACACACAAAGAATGAAATGTTGCCATGTTTTTATTGAACACACCATGTAAACATTCACAGTGCAGGTGGAAAAAGTATGTGAACCCCTAGACTAATGACATATCCAAGAGCTAATTGGAGTGAGATGTCAGCCAACTGGAGTCCAATCAATGAGATGAGATTGGAGGTGTTGGTTACAGCTGCCCTGCCCTATAAAAACACACACCAGTTCTGGGTTTGCTTTTCACAAGAAGCATTGCCTGATGTGAATGATGCCTTGCACAAAAGAGCTCTCAGAAGACCTACGATTAAGAATTGTTGACTTGCATAAAGCTGGAAAGGGTTATACAAGTATCTCCAAAAGCCTTGCTGTTCATCAGTCCACGGTAAGACAAATTGTCTATAAATGGAGAAAGTTCAGCACTGCTGCTACTCTCCCTAGGAGTGGCCGTCCTGTAAAAATGACTGCAAGAGCACAGCACAGACTGCTCAATGAGGTGAAGAAGAATCCTAGAGTGTCAGCTAAAGACGTGCAAAAGTCACTGCCAAAGGCTAACATCCCTGTTAGCGAATCTACAATACGTAAAACACTAAACAAGAATGGATTTCATGGGAGGATACCACAGAGGAAGCCACTGCTGTCCAAACAAAACATTGCTGTACGTTTACAGTTTGCACAAGAGCACCTGGATGTTCCACAGCAGTACTGGCAAAATATTCTGTGGACAGATGAAACCAAAGTTGAGTTGTTTGGAAAAAACACACAACACTATGTGTGGCAAAAAAAAAGGCACAGCACACCAACATCAAAACCTCATCCCAACTGTGAAGTATGATGGTGGTGACATCATGGTTTGGGGCATGATTTGCTGCGTCAGGGCCTGGACGGATTGCTATCATCAAAAGAAAAATGAATTCCCAAGGATATCAAGACATTTTGCAGGATAACTTAAGGCCATCTGTCTACCAGCTGAAGCTCAACAGAAGATGAGTGTTGCAACAGGACAATGACCCAAAGCATAGAAGTAAATCAACAACAGAATGGCTTAAACTGAAGAAAATACACTTTCTGAAGTGGCCCAGTCAGAGTACTGACCTC
>OW240912.1:98759770-98770674 GCA_933207985.1 Pelobates cultripes | reverse complement strand
AAAGAGAGTGACAAGGAAGGGAGGGAGGGGGAGAAAGAGTGACAAGGGAGGGAGGGAGGGGGAGAATGAGAGTGACAAGGGAGGGAGGGAGGGGGAGAAAGAGAGTGACGAGGGAGGGAAGGAGGGAGGGAGGGGGAGAAAGAGTGACAAGGAAGGGAGGGAGTGGGAGAATGAGAGTGACAAGGGAGGGAGGGAGGGGGAGAAAGAGAGTGACAAGGGAGGGAGAGAGATTGACATCCATCACACACACACACAATCGCACAATCATGCAAACCTTACACACAAAGAAACACACAATGCATTCCTTACACAGACTAAATGCACCCCGTACACACACTCAATACACCCCTTACAGATGCACACACTGCATCCCGTACATACACAGAAACACACCTTGCAGCCCTTACACATACAAACACAGATTCACACAATGCATTCCTTACACACATATCAGGACATCCCCTACACACTCCATCCCCTGTGAACAAACTCATCGGTGGAACATGAAGGTGGACCCTGGGACCCAGACCTTGAGCTGTGTAAAGGGCCCCCAAAAGATGGAGCTGCTTCCCGTTCTCCCAGAACACTGATTTTTGTGACCACAGCTACAAACAGCCTCCAGAGAGCCTGTTCTACACCAGACCAGTGGAGCCAGACTGCAGCTAGAGCCCATCATCATCCTCATCTGGTTGTAAGTAGGCAATCTAGCATATTATTTGTGACACTAAGCTCTAATTTACCTCACATTAAAGAAACACTATAGTCCCCAGAACCACTGCAGCTTAATGTAGTGGTTCTGGTGTCTATAGCCTGTCCCTGCAGGCCTTTTAATGTAAACACGGCGGCACTCCAGCACTGGCATTAGTTAACATGGCAGATCATATGGGTGGGACATTGTGATGTCACATGGGGGGGGCGGCAAACTTTACTTTTGCCTAGGTCGGCAAAAATCCTTGCATCGGCCCTGGCCGAGTGTCACGTGACTACCCGGCGCTCAGCATAGGTGTGCGCACGGGGTGTGCCTGGTGTGCCTGGGCACACCCTAATCCCCGTGGCACGCCTATGGTTTGAGTCCTGCAGGAACAGCGTTCCTTTTTTTTGAGCAGGAACGCTGTTCCTGCAGGCACTCAGTGCCCCCTGTTTCACCTCTTGCCCCTGTCATGGGGAGGGCAAGAGGTGATGGATTCCCACGCCCCACTCAGCGCGCGGCGTGGGAGCTCTCTGCTGTCGGCTCTCTGCTACCTCTCGCCGCGCGCTGATGCCGGGAGCCGGAATATGACGTCATATTCCGGCTCCCAGCTGCGGCAAGAGGGAGCAGAGAGCCGACAGCAGAGAGCTCCCACGCCGCGGCTCAGCTGGAGAAAGGCGCCTGCCCCCACTGGACCCCAGGGAAAAGTCCACCAGCACTCCAGGTAGGAGGCTGGGTGGACATTGTTTTTTAAAATTAAAATATAATAATTTGTGTGTGTGTGTGAGTATGTGTGTGTGTGTGTGTGTGAGTGTGTGTGTGTGTGTGTGTGTGTGTGTGTGTGTGTGTGTGTGTGTGTGTGTGTGTGTGTGTGTGTGTGTGTGTCAGTGTGTGTCTGTAAGTGTGTGAGTATGTGTCTGTGAGTGTGTGTGTCAGTGAGTGTGTGAGTATGTGTCAGTGTGTGAGTGTGTGTGTGTCAGTGTGTGTGTGTGTGTGTGTGTGTGTGTGTGTGTGTGTGTGTGTGTGTGTGTGTGTGTGTGTGTGTGTGTGTGTGTGTGTGTGTCTGTGAGTGTATGTATGTGTGTGTGTGTCTGTGAGTGTGTGTGTGTACGCATATATATATAAATATATATATACACACACACACACACACAGAGCCGGCGCTATCTGAGTGCCGGCTCTGCTCTAAGCCTCCATGGGCCGGCGGGGAGACCAAAGATCTACCTCACCGGCCCACAGCAGCATGGAGGGAGGCAGTAGAGGACCCAGGGAGCTCTAGACAGAAGCTCCGCCAGGTTCCTCTCGCGATATCTGAGCGTTGCTGCGGCAACGCTCAGATCTCGCGAGAGTTAACTCTAGCCCCGCAGGCTAGAGTTCACTCTCCACTGGACCACCAGGGATGGCACATGGCAGCAAGGATTTACTAATCTGCCAAATCCCTCCAAACATACAGCACACACACATACAGCACCTACACACATACAGCTCACACACACACAGTACACTAACCGCACCCTCACAAACACACACAGCACCTTTAAAAAAAACACAACACCCTCACAAACAGCACCCTCACAGGACAAACATACACACACAAACACCCTCACACACAAACAGCACAGTCACAAACACGCACCCTCACACACACATCACACTAACAGCACACAGCACACTAACAGCACACACAGCAGTGTGTGTGTGTGTGTGTGTTTATATATATATATATATATATATATATATATATATATATAGATACATACACACACGCGCGTGGCGTGTGTTTGTGCTTTAGGGTGCACACCCTAATGCAATAGGCTGCGCACGCCTATGGCGCTCAGTATGACACTGCGTCTGCCAGACGTCCAGAGGTCCCCCTGCTATGTCAGGTAAAAGGGGGGACAAAGGTAGAAAAATAATTGGAAGGGTTTAGGGGTCTACTAATATGGATGGGGGGAGGGGTAGGTAGAAAAATAATTGGAAAGTGTTAGGGGGGCTACTAATAAGGATAGGGGGAGAGTGGTAGGTAGAAAAATAATTAGAAGAGTTTAGGGGGGCTACTAATATGGATGGGAGGAGGGGGGAGGTAGAAAAATTATTGGAAGGGGTTAGGGGAGTGCTAATATGAATGGAAGGGGTAGGGTGGGTTCTAATATGCATGGAAGGGGTTAGGGGGTACTAATACGCATGGAAAGGGTTAGGAGGGTACTAATATGCAAGGAAGGGGTAAGGGCCTATTTGTTTGTGTGTGAAATTTACAAAAAACTAATTTTAAAGCTAATTTTGGCCAGTGTTTGTGACTAAGTGGCTACTAAAAAAGATTGGACACACCCCATATGCAATAAGTTGGGTTACCTACTTTTGTAAATGATATGCCATCATGGGAGTAATTCTCATTCCTGGGCTACCATACACTCTCAAGGGCAACATAACCAATCTGGCAAATTTCAATGTGAAAAAACTTAAATGCAAGCATTATATTTGATTCTGTAACTTTTGAAAACACCATAAAACCTGTACACTGTTATACTCGGGAAACATCGATGAACAGAAATTTTAGTCTTTCAAAACCGTAAAACGGATCACAATGATATCGTCAGAGAAAGTGCCAAAAAATTGCACTTTCACTTTCTGCCTGGTTTGTCAGGCAGGTCCCTCACACCATAATTAATAAAATTACTTAATTATGTAAAAATATTACATAAATATATACGTAGAATTTAAATATGTAAATATGTACATATGTATATATATATATATATATATATATATATATATATATATGTGTGTGAGTAATAATTTTTATTATTTTTTTAAATTTATATATAGATAAATATATACATATATATATATACATATATATGTATTAATATATATATATATATATATATATATAATTTTGTTCTATGTGTATTTTGATATCAATACATAATATATATATATATATATATATATATATATATATATTGATATCACAATACATTTGAACGAAATTACACATGTATATATCATTTTTATTTATTTATTTTTACATTTAAAAAAAAAAAATATTTTATACATATATATATATATATATATATGTATAAATTATAACTTTATATATGTGTGTAAAATCAATATAATCTAAGTGTATTTTAATATTTATATATATATATATATATATATTATAAATAATATTAATATTAAAATACACTTAGAGACATAGTGTATGTGTATGTATGGCAGCACAACAACAATGGGTAGCTCCTCCCTATCCCTAACCAGACAGGAACCTAATTAAAACAGAAGGTATAAGTAACCCCTCCCACCCGCAGTCTTTTTGTTCCTGTCCTATCCCAAGGACAGACAGTCATTCTAAGACTAGAGAATTTTTATTTTTTGGCTTACCTGAGGGTTGTTTCCTTCTGCCTCAAGGGAGTTCAGCCTGTCTCACTTGGGAAGTCTTCAGTACGTGGTCCTGTGCAAAGGGGACCCCCTGGAGAGACCCCTTTAGTGACTGGGGGTTCTAATTTGCTGTGACCCTATGGGTAGCAAGATCATGACATCACCATGAGTCCTGCAGTGACCAAGGGATAGAAGGCTGGGCATGCACATACAAAGCATATGGATTTTCTATGCAGTGACCCAAGGGCTAGCAAGATTATGCCATCATCCTGTCTCCTGCAGTGACCAAGCGGTAGCAGGCAGGACATGCACATACAGAGCACATGGATTGCAAGGAGTAATATGACATTATAGAACAATAAGGATGCGCCAGTAATAAGTACTAAAATATATGAACTCAATAAAATATAAAATAGAATAAAATATTGGATAACAATAGTCAAAAACTTATCAAAGTCCGTGATGCGTAATCCCACGTAAAAACAAAAGGAGATTCTTTAAGGTGTAGAGTAGGGTCAAATCTTCACAATGGAATGTACAGGATACAGTGGAACATATGTGGAGAAAAGAAGAAACAGGACTCCAATGGTACAGTATGTAAATACGTAAGAATAAAATAGTAGAATAGGTCTTACTCACAATTTTCAGAGCTGAAGATCCAGCTCTGATATAAAGCACGTGGAGTGGAATATTCCCCACTCAGGGATATATGGAGTAGACTTCAAATCGCAGTTCTCTAGTGCACGTACATCGTCCAAAGTGCAGACCCAAAAGAGGAAAATAAAATATATAGTGCTCTCTGTGTTACGGTGAAGTATTAAAATAATAAAGAGGATATTACTCACATTCTTTTGAGCAGATATATACTGCTCACTATATGCGCTTGGGTGGTATGATCCCCACCTATGGATTCTTTAGGCTTCTTCTGAATATGCGTAGTCAGGTGAAAGACAAGAAAAGAAAAAATGGCAATAAAGTGTTTTATGCCAAAAATTTCTTTATTGTAACGTAATAAAATAATATCTAAATGCGTTTTGCCACAAGGGCTTCTTCAAGTAGATAAGAGAGTAAAAAAGGGGGGGACACACCTGACATACAAGGTTTATATAAGATGCAATATGCAATAGGGCTATGGGTTTGAAATTCCCGCCAAAATGACATCATCAGAACATCAAAAAATAGTACAAACAGTAAAAACAGTAAAAACAGTAATTTTCCATGCATATATGTAGGTACATTAAATGTGAGGTAAATACAATGATTTTAATTCAAAAACGAAGGTTTTAAACACTGGAAATAGCCTATTAAGCGCTATCACGTGACGCGCGATCTCTAAACACTTCCGCGTCACGTGATGCGCAGTGAAACGCATGCGTTCCGTTAGTGTGGAACGCATGCGTCATAGAAGGGGAGGAGGATTCTCCCGGGTGCTCGGGGAGAATTTCACTGAGCAGAAAGAAGGCTATCTGCTGAGAGCAACAGGCAGATAGCCTTCATAGTGGTGCAAAACACCCACTGATCGTACACTAAAACAGACAGGCAGCAGGCTGGACCACAGGTTCATAACCAGTTATGAATAGACAAACACATATTTATAAAATTATTAAATTGATCAAATGACTGAAACAGTATTCAGTTAAATACATATATATATAGTTGTGTAACAACAATATTATACAAATATGCTAAAATATAAAAATAACTGAAACAGTATTCAATTAAATATATATATATATATAGTAGTAGCAACAATATTATACAGATGTGCTAAAATATAAAGACAACTAAAACAGTATTCAATTGGATATATATATATATAAAGATGTGTAACAACAATATTGTAGAGAACAGTATACAGAAAAAAAAAAAAAAAATTTATTAAAATTGTAAAAAATCTTTTATAAAAAATTAAAAAGATCAAAATCAATATTCAGACCTTTTGGAGCAAGGGTTTTCAAATTATATGTCCATTCCATTTCTCTTTTACCAAGAACTTTTTTAATGTCACCACCTCTCCATGGGACATTACATATATCTATGCCTAAACACTTAAGATATTTTGGGTTCTTCTCATGTTGTAAAAAGTGTTTTGAGACAGAGTGATTCTCATAACCTCTTAAGATATTCCTACAGTGTTCGGCTAATCTTGTTTTTAAATTTCTAGTGGTCATGCCAACATATTGTAGTCCACATGGGCATTCCAGAAGATAAATCACATTCTTAGTATTGCAGTGAATAAAATGTTTTATTTGATACATTTTCTGTGTAATTGTAGATGTGAACGATGTAGTTTTGGACTTAATGATATTGCTCGTACGCTTGCAAACAATGCATCTATTGCATTTAAAAAAACCACTCGGTTTGTTCAAAAGGATAGAAAGACTAGGGGATAAGGTGCTATAATTATGTTTAGTGTAGTTACTTGTAAGGATGGACTTAAAGTTGGGTGCCCCCCTAAATATCACTTGTGGTTTTTCGGGGATAATCCCAGCCAGAGTCTCATCCTCTTTTAATATATGCCAATGTTTCTTTATAATCTTCTTCATAACATTACTCTTGTTATTGAAGTCGAAAATAATAGGCAATACTGGGGCGGTTTTCATTTCTTTATTTGTTTTATATTCAAGAAGCTCAGATCTATTTGTTGTACTAATATTTTTCAAAGTTTGGTCTACATTATTTCTGGGATAATTTTTTTGAAGAAATTTGTTGGACAGTAATTGAGACTGTTCCTCAAAATCTTGTGTGAGGGAACAGTTTCTGCGTAGGCGAAGAAACTGGCTTTTTGGTATCCCTTGAAGCCATGGTTTGTGGTGACAACTGGATACATCAATCACATTATTAGTGCATACCTTCTTAAAAAAAGTCTTAGTATGGATTTGATCGTTATTAATGAAAATCTCTAGGTCTAAAAAATTAATAGAAGATTTACTAAAATCCCAAGTTAAAATAATACCTTTGTCATTATTGTTAAGATGTTGTAAAAACTGATTAAGAGAATCTTCAGGGCCATCCCAGATAAAAAACAAATCATCAATGTATCTAAAATATGTAACCAGGTTCGCCCGCCAGCCATGCTCGCCCAAAATGGCAGTGGATTCCCAATCCGCCATAAAAAGGTTAGCATAGCTGGGGGCAAACCTGGTCCCCATAGCAGTACCCTGTTTTTGTAAATAAAAAGAATCTAAAAACCAAAAATAATTATTATTTAAAATAATATTAATACCTTGGATAATAAAATCTATTTGTTGATCAGGAATATTCTTTTCAGCTTTTAAAATTTTTTCAACTGCAGAGCAGCCTTTTTGGTGACAAATAATGGTGTACAAGGATTGCACATCACAGGTAACTAAGACATATGTATTTTTCCATTTAAAAGTGTTTAAAAAACGGAGTAAGGACATTGAATCTTTTAGGTATGAATTCATGCGTTTCACTGAAGGCTGTAAAAGAATGTCTAAATACTCAGATAAATTAGATAAAATAGACTTAATACCCGACACAATGGGTCTACCTGGGGGATTAGTAATATCTTTATAAATTTTCGGTAAAAAATAAACTTAACTTAACTTAACTTATCTCAAAAGGTTTTAACATCCACTCAAATATCAGTTTTAACGAAAGGCTTAAAATTTGCCCCCACTAACCCTTTTAAACCTTTTAAAGCGTTTATAGATATTAACAAATTTGTCAGAAAAGCCACTCTCAAAAGATTCTTTTCGTGCAAGCAGGCAGAAGCTCCCACATCACAACCGCAGATTACCTCTCAATTAGGATCACCAAAAATTATCTCTACTTCATTAAAGAAAAATTCTACTTTCTTTCCCTCTAGCTTTAAATCAGGCCCCCTAGAGGTCTTTGAAAAACTAGTGGTAAAAGATTTAGAAAAAATACATAAAAATAAATTTGACCCAGACAACCTTACTCAATTAGAGCGGAAAGCACTGCAACAATTACAAAAGGATGAAAGTATTATCATAAAACCTGCAGACAAGGGGGGAGGTATAGTTATTTTAACCAAAGAAATGTATATTAATGAAGCCATGCGACAATTAAATGATCCTACTGTTTATGAAAAGTTAGCACGAGACCCCACACCTAAAATTCAACAAATTTTAACTTCCTTTTTAACTAATGGTCGTGATCAAAATATCTTAAGTAAACATGAATTTGAATATCTCAATGTATCTCATCCCATTATCCCAGTTATTTATTTTTTACCGAAAATTCATAAAGATATTACTAATCCCCCAGGTAGACCCATTGTGTCGGGTATTAAGTCTATTTTATATAATTTATCTGAGTATTTAGACATTCTTTTACAGCCTTCAGTGAAACGCATGAATTCATACCTAAAAGATTCAATGTCCTTACTCCGTTTTTTAAACACTTTTAAATGGAAAAATACATATGTCTTAGTTACCTGTGATGTGCAATCCTTGTACACCATTATTTGTCACCAAAAAGGCTGCTCTGCAGTTGAAAAAATTTTAAAAGCTGAAAAGAATATTCCTGATCAACAAATAGATTTTATTATCCAAGGTATTAATATTATTTTAAATAATAATTATTTTTGGTTTTTAGATTCTTTTTATTTACAAAAACAGGGTACTGCTATGGGGACCAGGTTTGCCCCCAGCTATGCTAACCTTTTTATGGCGGATTGGGAATTCACTGCCATTTTGGGCGAGCATGGCTGGCGGGCGAACCTGGTTACATATTTTAGATACATTGATGATTTGTTTTTTATCTGGGATGGCCCTGAAGATTCTCTTAATCAGTTTTTACAACATCTTAACAATAATGACAAAGGTATTATTTTAACTTGGGATTTTAGTAAATCTTCTATTAATTTTTTAGACCTAGAGATTTTCATTAATAACGATCAAATCCATACTAAGACTTTTTTTAAGAAGGTATGCACTAATAATGTGATTGATGTATCCAGTTGTCACCACAAACCATGGCTTCAAGGGATACCAAAAAGCCAGTTTCTTCGCCTACGCAGAAACTGTTCCCTCACACAAGATTTTGAGGAACAGTCTCAATTACTGTCCAACAAATTTCTTCAAAAAAATTATCCCAGAAATAATGTGGACCAAACTTTGAAAAATATTAGTACAACAAATAGATCTGAGCTTCTTGAATATAAAACAAATAAAGAAATGAAAACCGCCCCAGTATTGCCTATTATTTTCGACTTCAATAACAAGAGTAATGTTATGAAGAAGATTATAAAGAAACATTGGCATATATTAAAAGAGGATGAGACTCTGGCTGGGATTATCCCCGAAAAACCACGAGTGATATTTAGGGGGGCACCCAACTTTAAGTCCATCCTTACAAGTAACTACACTAAACATAATTATAGCACCTTATCCCCTAGTCCTTCTATCCTTTTGAACAAACCGAGTGGTTTTTTTAAATGCAATAGATGCATTGTTTGCAAGCGTACGAGCAATATCATTAAGTCCAAAACTACATCGTTCACATCTACAATTACACAGAAAATGTATCAAATAAAACATTTTATTCACTGCAATACTAAGAATGTGATTTATCTTCTGGAATGCCCATGTGGACTACAATATGTTGGCATGACCACTAGAAATTTAAAAACAAGATTAGCCGAACACTGTAGGAATATCTTAAGAGGTTATGAGAATCACTCTGTCTCAAAACACTTTTTACAACATGAGAAGAACCCAAAATATCTTAAGTGTTTAGGCATAGATATATGTAATGTCCCATGGAGAGGTGGTGACATTAAAAAAGTTCTTGGTAAAAGAGAAATGGAATGGACATATAATTTGAAAACCCTTGCTCCAAAAGGTCTGAATATTGATTTTGATCTTTTTAATTTTTTATAAAAGATTTTTTACAATTTTAATAATTTTTTTTTTTTTTTCTGTATACTGTTCTCTACAATATTGTTGTTACACATCTTTATATATATATATATATATATCCAATTGAATACTGTTTTAGTTGTCTTTATATTTGAGCACATCTGTATAATATTGTTGCTACTACTATATATATATATATATTTAATTGAATACTGTTTCAGTTATTTTTATATTTTAGCATATTTGTATAATATTGTTGTTACACAACTATATATATATGTATTTAACTGAATACTGTTTCAGTCATTTGATCAATTTAATAATTTTATAAATATGTGTTTGTCTATTCATAACTGGTTATGAACCTGTGGTCCAGCCTGCTGCCTGTCTGTTTTAGTGTACGATCAGTGGGTGTTTTGCACCACTATGAAGGCTATCTGCCTGTTGCTCTCAGCAGATAGCCTTCTTTCTGCTCAGTGAAATTCTCCCCGAGCACCCGGGAGAATCCTCCTCCCCTTCTATGACGCATGCGTTCCACACTAACGGAACGCATGCGTTTCACTGCGCATCACGTGACGCGGAAGTGTTTAGAGATCGCGCGTCACGTGATAGCGCTTAATAGGCTATTTCCAGTGTTTAAAACCTTCGTTTTTGAATTAAAATCATTGTATTTACCTCACATTTAATGTACCTACATATATGCATGGAAAATTACTGTTTTTACTGTTTTTACTGTTTGTACTATTTTTTGATGTTCTGATGATGTCATTTTGGCGGGAATTTCAAACCCATAGCCCTATTGCATATTGCATCTTATATAAACCTTGTATGTCAGGTGTGTCCCCCCCTTTTTTACTCTCTTATCTACTTGAAGAAGCCCTTGTGGCGAAACGCGTTTAGATATTATTTTATTACGTTACAATAAAGAAATTTTTGGCATAAAACACTTTATTGCCATTTTTTCTTTTCTTGTCTTTCACCTGACT
>OW240912.1:98726388-98759670 GCA_933207985.1 Pelobates cultripes | reverse complement strand
CCTGACACCAGATCTAATTAGTGGCACTTGTCAGCGTATCCACTGTTAGCGTAACACACCCGCTTTAAGGACACTGACTGCTATTCAATCTATAACAGTAAAAAAAGTTTTTTGTTTTTAAATCCAAGCTATTGTGACACGGGATCTAATTAGTGGCACTTGTCAGCGTATCCACTGTTAGCGTAACACACCCGCTTTAAGGACACTGACTGCTATTCAATCTATAACAGTGAAAAAAGATTATTTTTTTTTTAAATCCAAACTATTGTGACACCAGATCTAATTAGTGGCACTTGTCGGCGTATCCACTGTTAGCGTAACACACCCGCTTTAAGGACACTGACTGCTATTCAATCTATAACAGTGAAAAAAGATAATTTTTTTTTTAAATCAAAACTATTGTGACACCAGATCTAATTAGTGGCACTTGTCAGCGTATCCACTGTTAGCGTAACACACCCGCTTTAAGGACACTGACTGCTATTCAATCTATAACAGTAAAAAGAGTTTTTTGTTTTTAAATCCAAGCTATTGTGACACCAGATGTAATTGGTGGCACTGACTGGGGAAATGGGCACAGTATGCACTGTGAGCCTGACACAGAAGCTGGCAGCAGTGGCAGACAACTGCCTGCTATTCAATCTATAACAGTGAAAAAGTTTTTTGTTTTTAAATCCAAGCTATTGTGACACCAGATGTAATTGGTGGCACTGACTGGGGAAATGGGCACTGTGAGCCTGACACAGAAGCTGGCAGCAGTGGCAGACAACTAAGTGCATTTACATTACATAGAAAAAAAAAATCCAAAAAAAGCATACCCTTATCCCTAACCTAGCTATGCTTTTTCCTATCTTATGAACAGCAGCTACACTTTCCCTCCTCTTACTAAGCATGCAGCTTGAGAATGAATCTAAAATGGATGCTGTCCAGTAGGTGGGAGGGTCTGCTAGGGAGGCTGTGCTGCTAATTGGCTGGAATGTGTCTGCTGACTGTGAGGTACAGGGTCAAAGTTTACACAATGATGACGAATAGGGGGCGGGTCGAACCGCGCATATGTTCGCCCGCCGTGGCGAACGCGAACATGCTATGTTCGCCAGGAACCGTTCGCCGGCTAACCGTTCGGTACATCACTACTATTGTGACACCAGATATGAGTGGTGGCACTGACTGGGCAAATGGGCACAATATCCACTGTGAGCCTGACACAGAAGCTGGCAGCAGTGGCAGACAACTAACTGCTATTCAATCTATAACAGTGAAAAAAGTTTTTTGTTTTTAAATGCAAGCTATTGTGACACCAGTGAGTGAGTGGTGGCACTGGGCACAGTATCCCCTGTGAGCCTGACACACCCGCTTTAAGGACACTGACTGCTATTCAATCTATAACAGTGAAAAAAGGTTTTTGTTTTTAAATGCAAGCTATTGTGACACCAGATATGAGTGGTGGCACTGACTGGGCAAATGGGCACAGTATCCACTGTGAGCCTGACACAGAAGCTGGCAGCAGTGGCAGACAACTAACTGCAATTACATTACACAGAAAAAAAAAAAAAAGCAGACTGATGTTCTAGCCCTAAAAAGGGCTTTTTGGGGTGCTGTCCTTACAGCAGAGATCAGATGAGTCCTTCAGGACTGTAGTGGACACTGTATACCCTAACCTAGCTATGCATTTCCCTATCTAATCAACAGCAGCTACACTTTCCCTCCTCTCACTAAGCATGCAGCTTGAGAATAAATCTAAAATGGATGCTGTCCAGTAGGTGGGAGGGTCTGCTAGGGAGGGTGTGCTGCTAATTGGCTGGAATGTGTCTGCTGACTGTGAGGTACAGGGTCAAAGTTTACTCAATGATGACGAATAGGGGGCGGATCGAACCGCGCATGTGTTCGCCGTCTGCGGCGGACGCGAACACGCTATGTTCGCCATGAACTGTTCGCCGGCGAACCGTTCGGTGCATCACTAATGCTGACAGGTACACACACCTTATAACACAGATACACACACTTTAACACAGAGATACACACACGCTGGCACATACACATACTGACAGATACATTGACACACACAGACAATGACACACATATATACATACACAGTGACACACACAGATACACAAACTGGCACATACACACACAGATTCACACACATTGGCAGATACACACACTGACACAGGTACACATACAGACACACAAATTTGCTGTTCACTTACCTTTTTTTCTGCAGGAGGATCTTCAGTGCTGCTGGCTGAGGTTGGTGTGCTGCTCAGTCCCCATAGCTCCCTCTCACCATCCAGATGGCGCGATCTGTATTGGAGGAAGTGCTGTCACTTCCTCCAAGCATCGAATACTACAGGGATCCATTCTCTGTTTTAGATGACTGCGGCGCCTGACCAGACCACTGTTTAGCGATACCCATCAGGTGGTCCTAAATGCTTGGGCCTCCCGATGGGCAAATCGCCGCAGAACTACAATTTTTTTCTAGGGTTCAGCAGAACACTTATTGGGAAACACTGCTCTAAAGTATCCAAAACTGTTTCGAATACTTACTTTTTTTTACTTTTTTTGCCTACAAACACTTCTCTTTGATTTAAACATCTAATCATTTTATAATAACTTATAATATTTTCCATAGTTTCATTATACTGTATTATATTTTATACAAAATCAATATTCTTCCTTACCATTTATGCTAACATGTCCAAACAATAGAATTATACCATAGTTAGCCTATAGATAACACATGCCAATCAAATCCAGATGTTATCCAGATAATGTAATAAGAGATGGGCTTTCAATAAAAGGATGATTTCTATTGATGCAGAAAGAAGGACTAACTTCATGTTGCATAGGAATTATCACTGTAGAGTATGTTGATTTGCAGAGATGAGAATCTGTATATAAAAAATGCAGTGATTTCTATAAGTAGGAAACTGTCTGTACACTTATAGTGCACATACCCGCAATGCGGGAGAGGAAAACAGACAAAACATTTTTACTACAATGGCCGAATATGAACTGAAAAAAAGATTACAGATTTTCTCCAATGCATAGATCTCAAATGAGATTATTCATTAAAGCCCAGAATTAGTGGAATTAGCTTCAGATGATGTGCATTTTATTTGATACATTATTCAAGTTTTCAAATAACCTGATAAAACACCCCAATACCATTCTAGTTTCACCACCAGTGGCTGGTGATGGCAATACACAGAATGTATTTATCCTGTTTAGTTTATACATAATTATGACCCTACAATCTACATGATGCAGGTGGAATAAAATGTATTCAGCCTAAATTGTGTTTTTGTTAGATGAGTTTTTGTGAAATGATGACCACTTGGCCACATCTCGCTTTTATTATCTGATAGGGGTTGAGTTTAAATAGAGTTTAATTGATATGTTGCTTCTTTAACACCGAACAAATATAACACTGACTGAATATGTAGCTTTGCATTTCCATCATGTGCTCACAGTTTGTTAAATATTAATATAGTTTAATGTAATTCTTGAAATTCTATGCTACATGACATTGAAGTGAGAAGTACATATTCATGATTTGAAACTTTGTTGCTAAGGAAATCTTGGAGAGTGTATTTTAACCATGTAACATAAAAATGTAATGACATTTTTTTGTGTTGTTCGTTGTTTTTAAATTTTACAACAAAAAAACTGCAAAAATTGGGGAGTGGCTCGGCATGCAACAAGGTTGTACTCTGAGCTCAGTGCTCCGTTCAAGTGAAACTGCAACATGGCATTCACCATGGCAGCGAGTAAAAATATTTAGTCAATTTAGTTTATATGCCTATCAAGTGGCTGTGACCAAGGACAAAATGACAAGTAAAGCTGACTGCTTACCTCGTTCTAGAGACATGCAAACCCACCCAGATGATTGGAGACAGCTCTCCTTCCTCTATGGCACCACATGTTTAAGAGAACATGCAGGATCCCAAGCTGTCAGTGCTGCACTTTCTAAATTACACAGATTCACTTATAAAATTAAGCATATTATGTTTGACCTAAGAAAAGTTATACACTTGGATTTCTTTCAACTCACTTCTGAACTGAGGAAGTCAATTAAAAATTTGGGTTAACGCATGGAACAAATGGAGGCAAAGATGAATGATATCATATACTCACACAACTTACTGGTGGATAACCATTCTGGAATTGCTGAGGAGGTTCTAGCATTACAACTCAAACTTGCTGATATTGAAGATCTAACTTGGTGCAATAATGTGCATACAGTTGTGCTCAAACGTTTGCATACCCTTGCAGAAATTGTGAACCTTCGCATTGATTTTGAAAATATGACTGATCATGCAAAAATGCATTTTATTTAAGGATAGTGATCATATGAAGCCATTTATTATCACTTAGTTGTTTTTCTCCTTTTAAAATCATAATGATAACAGAAACCACCCAATATGGCCCTGATCAAAAGTTTACATACCCTTGAATGTTTGGCCTTAAATGGCAATTAAAGGTTACTTTACTATACCTGTGGCTTTTTAAATTACAATTAGTGTCTGTGTATAAATATTCAATGGGTTTGTTAGCTATCATGTGGCTGCACTGATAGGCTAGATACTGAGCCATTGAGAGCAGAAAATAATAGGCAAAATACCTGCAAATACCTACAAGGTAATGGAACTTTATAAAGATGGAAAATGATCTAAAAAGGATATAAAAAGATATCCAAAGCTTTTAAAATGCCAGTCAGTACTGTTCAAACACTTGTCTCTTCATACCAAGCCAAGGTTAGGTAGACCAAGAAAGATTTCAGCCACAACTGCCAGAAGAATTGTTTGAGATACAAAGAAAAACCCACAGGAAACCTCAGGAGAATTACAGGCTGCTCTGAAAAAAGATGGTGTGGTTTTTTCAAGGAGCACAATACGACCATACTTGAACAAAAATTAGCTGCATGGTCGAGTTGCCAAAGAGAAGCCTTTACTGTGCCAATGCCATAAAACAGCCCAGTTACACTATGCCGGACAACACCTAGACACGCCTCACAGCTTTTGGCACACTGAATTTGGTGGGACAAGACCAATATAGAGCATTATGGTCACATCTATAAGCACTGTGTTTGGAGAGGGGTCAACAAGGCCTATAGTTAAAAGAATACTATCCTCACTGTGAAGCATGGTGGTGGCTCACTGTTGTTTTAGGGGAATATGAGCTCTAAAGGCACTGTCGGGTTCCAAACCATAATTACAGAACTTTATTGCATTTCATTTAATTTTGTTCCTCACTGACTATGTTTTGCCACTAGCGGCCTTCCTAGCCACTAGCTCTGAACTTTTCTTGACTCATTCTCACCTGCTTGGATTACTCACATAAGCTACAAATTGCTCAAGACAGGGCCTTTAGATTGAAGTCGACGGTCAATCTTGAAAGACTTCTGTTCCTGGTTCCTGTGAACGTACCTTGATCATTGTCATCCTATTGGAAATTAATCTTATCTTCTCTACCAAACCTCTTTATTCCAAGCTGATGTACATTACCAACCTTCATTACTAGCAAGCTTCTTATTATCAGCCTGGACTCCTCTATCAAACTACTTTAATTTCAACCTCAACAGATCTACAAATCAGCCTGCATTATACCACTATCCTGCTCTGTGATTACAACCTGATTTATATTACCAACCATCTTTATTACCACCCTGCTTCACACCAACCTGGACTACCCTACCAATCTGCTTGATATTATCATGCTGTATCATATCACCTTGGACTACGCAAATAACCAATATTGCAAAGAGTTATTTGCCTACTTATCAGTGACATGGGTGTACTCACTTTTGTTGCCAACGGTTTAGACATTAATGGCTGTGTGTTGAGTTATTTTAACAGGAAAGCAAATTGATACTGTTATACAAGCTGTACACTTAATACTTTACATAGTAGCAGAGTGTCATTTCTTCAGTGTTGTCACATGAAAAGATAGAATTAAATATTTACAAAAACGTGAGGGGGGTACTCAATTTTGTGAGATACTGTATATTATTCTCTAAGGGTATGCAAACATTCAGCCATTGATGTTTGTAAGGTGGATGCTGTTGGTATAGCTCTCTTGTGGTCCAATATGCAAAGTACCCTGGTTTGTTTATGTGTTTGCGATTTGTTTATTATTTTTGTTAATGTACGCCTTGTGTTGATAATTTAATTGTTTTCCTTTCTTATTTTGTGCACTACTAGGTTGGATTTTATACAATTGCATATAACATGTACACATTGGTTTTTTTTTTTTTTTTTTTTTATAAAATAAATAAAAGATATCTGTTATAAAAAGGAGCTAAGTAATTAATCATTGGTAAAAAAAAAAAAAAAGTAGAACCAACCCAACAAAAGTGTTTTTTGAATAATGTATGTTAATCTAAAAACATAATGATTTGTCATGTGAAAAGTGAATTGATTTATAAAAGACAATAAACTATCAGAAATATTGTTGATGATAAATCTTAGCCAATGTCCCAGAAATGTCAGCTTTACAGCAAATGTCAACTTTCTGAATAAGCATTTTACTGTTCAGAAATTGATATGCACACCCGTAATGTATTTTTCCAGGCTAATTTTCATATAATTTATTGCAACTATTCTTTGCCCTGCAATGAATTGCAAGCTCGGTCCCACCCACATAAAAGTCAGCACTGATTATTTTTTGGCAATTCCTAGTAATTACATGACCCTCAAAGTGCTCCTCTGTAGAATTCAATGATAATTCTCTCAGCTTGAGCGTGAATCTTGTCTCATTTGTAGTTGGCACATAGTTATTAGCTTTCTTCCTTGGGATGACAGATTCAGTGGGCGACAAAGTGTAGTAGAATAAAATATACACAGCTATACACGAAATGAAATGAATAATAATATACAGACTACATATTTAGTTTAAGTTTATTTTCAGTAGTAAACGTTTTTTTTTTATGAGTAGCAGATTGATACTTAATGTTTACAGTTATTTCCATTCATGCATACATACAAGGAAGAAAGAGAGTGAGATGTCCACATATGCATGTTTTCAAATCCTGTGCTTCAAAGTGTGTGATGTCTCACTATGCAATACACTCCATAATATAGTTAGTGACTGACACGGCATCACATCATACATTTTCCATCCTGCTCAAGAGTGGGAATAAGAGTCTAAGGCAGCAGTTAGTTATTGCAACAATCACTATTATTTCAGGTCCTTACTTGATGATATGCTGGGAGAGAAGCTAGAGAGAGAACGTTGCTTCTGTCTCATTAGCTCCTATTCTACTATATCGCTACAGATAGAGAGGCTAAATTCGGGACAGCACACTCCAATAGAAGTCTCTGCTAAAGATGTGTGTCATTGCGCTACCTAGAGATTAAAGAAGCACTATACCTAAACCCTAACCTTTATGGTATTTTTTTCCTATACTTAGCCACAGTCTCATCACAATTACAAAAACCAATGCAAATAACGTTGAAGAATGAGGGGACCTATGTCAAATTTGCTCAACCAAATAAGGTGAGATTTTTCAGGCTTGTACAGCAAGTCACAACTAGATCCCCTTCTTCCCACAATATAAACAAAGACCCTATTTCCACCAATAAGCTTTTCAGCATGGGCGCATTGGATGAGTGAAAGTAGGAGTAGGCTTAAACTACATTTTAAGGGGTTTCTTACTCACATATCTCTCTGAAATATGTAGTGATGTGACAAAGGTACAGATATGACAATAGAATTTTAAATCTTCTAGATCTTCATGTAAGATGTTGGCAACTATATAATCCTTAATGATGACCCAGGGGCCATTTGTGAATATAGCTACCTATGCTTTGTTAATTCTTTTGTCCTCTGAAGTCTGAATTCTTAATTATATTGCATAAGCTGCCATAGTTATAGATTGTGTTTTATTAGACATTAGACACACAATGAGATGGTCCAATTCTTCTATGCAAGTCTGAAGAAAACGCAAGCTGTTGGTCTGCACTTTGTGTCTCCATTTTCTATTATGACATATTTAGGTCAAAATATTGCCAAGTCCATTTGGATGATAGAATTAAGTTCAAAATAGATAGTGTTGTGACGTTCATTATTTTCTTTCTGTTTTTTTAATTCAAGGAAAACATAATTGGTGGTATTGTGGGGCAACCTTTCTTCTTCGAAAACGGTTGTTTCATTTAGATCGGTTCACTCCATGTCTAGTTTTACTTACTCTTTGAGTGACCTTCTTTTCCTCTCATTTTACCTAGAATTGTCTACTTTCTTAGTGTAAGTGTGAGGATCTCTAGAACATTGTGTCACTTAAGTCAGCATTTACACTTGAGTTTAGGCTTACTAATTCTCATTAAGCAAAACTTATCCCTGGAATCACAAAAAAGAACATATTTAGGTATTATGTTTTGATTAATTTAACCCCTTAAGGACCAAACTTCTGGAATAAAAGGGAATCATGACATGTCACACATGTCATGTGTCCTTAAAGGGTTAGCCTATCACCACTGAAACATGTTATTGTCGTCACACACCATGTTCTATAACACTGTACATATATGTCAATATATCAGTCAAATCTACAGTTTATTAAAGGTAATTTTTCACAATTTGAGATAGAAACAGTGATAGGGATTTACAGTATTTTATAGAAAAATATAGCTTTCCTACATACATAGTTTTAGGTAATGCCAGTTTATGATATCTGTCTTCAGGGACATTACTGAAAAGGAATTTTACCAGCACCCTGCTCTGCTCATTATCCAAATAGTATTCTCATCTGTTTTGACATGAGGTGCTCATCTGCATTCTCATCCAGAGGCAAAGGGCTGCAATTCGGGCAATTAGAAATAATTGAATGCAATAAAGGGGAAAGAAAATCTCAATGAAATAGAATGAATAAGGCAATGACTTACACAGTTATAATTGTTATTACAGACATACACTAAAAACACTCTGGTTTACACAGAGTGATAGGATTAGCAATGATTGCTTGCCATGAAAAAAAAAGTGAATTTATCATTTCCCTGGCCTCCGGTTATGTGTAATTGCACAGGATATCTAATGTATTCAGTTCTTGAAGCACATTTCTATCCTAAGAATAATTCTAAAATATATTTCATGGTTTTACCATTGCAGATGTATAGGACCTGACAGGTCATGTTTAAAAACAAGAGATATTGCCCTAGTCAGAATTGTGAACATTTCAATTAACATTTTTAACCCCTTAGTGACCAGACCATTTTTAAATTTTCTTATCATTAAGGACCAGGGCTCTTTTTACAATTCTGTGGTGTTTATGTTTAACTGTAATTTTACTCTTACTAATTTAATGTACTCACACATATTATATATTGTTTTTCTCACCATTTAATGGTCTTTCTAAAAATACAATTTATTTCATTATTTCATATAATTTACTATAAAAAATGATAAAATATGATGAAAAAAATGTAAAAAAATACACCTTTTCTAACTTTGACCCTCCAAATCTGTTACGCATCAACAACCACCAAAAAAGTCCTGAGTTTAAAAATGCCCGATGTTAACATGTTCTTAGCTTTTTTTTGAAGTTATAGGGCTATAAGTACAAGTAGCACTTTGCTATTTCCAAACCATTTTTATTCAAAATTAATGCAAGTTACATTGTAACACTGATATGTCAGGAATCCCTGAATAACCCTTCACGTGTATATATTTTTTAAAAGACGACAACATAAGGTATTAAACATGGAGTATTTGGACTCTTTTCATGCAACCACTTTACCACTTTATGCCAAATGTAAGAAAAGAAAATAATAATTGGTGATTTTTTTGACACATATAGCAATTTAAGAATACATGTACAGAGAACTTTAAGGGTTACTGCCAAAGAACACCCCAATATGTGTTCAGCAACATCTCCCATGTACAGGTGTGTCAGATTCTCTGGGGGATAAAAGACCTTATTTGAAGGGTGCGCATTCCAGTTTTCCAATTTGGAATTTTCACAGCTGGTCATCATGCACCCATGTTCTATTTGGGACATTTTTTAAGCCGGCCAATGTAATTTACCCCCCATCAAACCATATATTTCTGAAACGTAGACACCCTAGGGTATTTCAAATGGTGGTATTTTAACACTTTCCATGCACTAATTCTACCACCAGTCTTTGTCAAACTTTTGGGTAGTAATTTTTTTGTGTTATTTTCCTCTCACATTGTACTTTAGGCATGGATTCCTCAGTTATGTGTTTCTGACAAAGAACACCCTAATATGTGTTTAGCAACATCTCCCGAGTACAACAGTGCCCCCAATGTACAGGTTTTATGGGTTTTTGCAAACTTACAGGGGTCAAATGTAGGGCTTTCCCCTTTTCCATGTTTGCACATTGAAATTTGCCAGATTGGTTTGCTGGGCCTATGTTGCCTTTGAGACCGTATAGCAGTCCAGGAATAAAAATTAACCCCATCATGGCATACCATTTGTAAAAGTAGACAACCCATGGTATCGGGTATGTCCATTCTTTTGTAGTAGCCACTTAGCCACAAACGCTTGCTAAAGTTAGCATTCATATTTGTTTTTTGCAGTTTTTTTTTTTACACAAAAACTGCACTTTTACTCGTGATTTGAACAGTTTTACTGTTGTAAACACTCATATTTGTGTTCGGAGAAGTCTCCCGAGTATAACAATGCCCCCCATGTACAGGTTTTATGGTATTTTGGAAAGTTACAGGTTCAATATAGGGCTTGCCCAATTCAGTTTGCCAGATTTTTTCAATATATATCATATATATAGATATATAATGCATGTGCGTCTGTGTGTGCGTGTACGTGTGCATCAATGGAAGCTCAGGAGCAGGAGTCTGTCTCTAAGCACCTCTCTAATTCTGAAACCAACATGCAAAGTCAGGAGGTGCAAATAGCCCAGCACATAGACCCCACAATAAAAGAGAAGATGGATGTTAATACAGATTGTAATTTTCGCTCACACAATCTTTAACAGTATCTCATTATTTATATTTAAAAAATGGCATTTATGATAGTCTGATATGAAACACAAAGCTTTACATATCATACTGCTTAAAAAAAAGCTGCAAAAATGACTAAGTTACAAAAGAAAGAGAACTCTAGTTTTGAATTCCATCTTACTTTCGTAATTGTCTCTTATATGTTCAAGAAAAGTAAGATCAGTTAACCTTATGTTCAAAGATCATCAACAGCCTCAGATCTCAGAAGATTTTTAATGCATTGGACCGCTCACAGTGTTTCTCTTCATTACCTTTCTAAGTACTATGCTTTAATAATAAACAAGCTAAGTTTGACGTTTAAAAAAAAAAAAAAAAAGCAAACATCAGATGGAATCTTGCTGAGAGGTATAAAGGAATTGCATATGAATGGTTTATTTAAACAACCCCTCAAAAAACAAGTTAACGATTACTGAAATTGGATCATCACCTTTCTTATGCAATAACTATGCAGTTGGCTTTTTCATGTATTATATTCAGAAAGATTATGAAGTTACAAAAGCATAAGAAATCATGATACAAAAATACAGAAGAAACTTACATGGTTAAACACTAAAAGCAGGCTTCCCCAAACTCTGGCCCTCCAGATGTTGCTGAACTACAACTTTCATGATTCTTAGCCTATCTATTTAATTTATAGAATCATGGAAGTTCTAATTCAGCAACATCTGGAGAGTCGGAGTTTGGGGAAGCCTGCACTAAAGAGAGAATTATTCATAATTCAAAGTGCATTGAAAGTGAATTCCAAATTTAAAGTTCAGCTTAATGAAGTGGTCTGGGTGCCAGGTCCATCTAGGATTAACCCTGCCTGCTGTAAACATAGCAGTTTCAGAGAAACTGCTGTGTTTACAAATGGGTTAATCCAGCCTCTAGTGTCTGTCTCATTGACAGCTGCTAGATGCGCTTCCGCACTTCTCACTGTGATTTTCACAGTGAGAAGACGTCAGCGTCCATAGGAAAGCATTGAGAATGCTTTCCTATGGACTGGCTGAATGCGTGCGCGGCTCTTGCCGCGCATGCGCATTCAGCCGCTGATGACTGAATTAGGAGGAAAGTCCCCAGCACCCGGGAAGCCCGGTGGGCTTCCTCCCCCTTCAGCCCAGTGGGAGTGGGACCCTGAGAGTGGGGGCACCCTCAGGGCACTAGAGTGCCAGGAAAACAAGTTTGTTTTCCTGGCACTATAGCGGTCCTTTAAGGTCAAACTATCCAAGCTGAAAAAAATTCTCCATGTCACCTATGCTTCCAGTTTTGCTAAATGCACCTTAAACTTGAAATTCACTTTTAATTGCTTTTGAATTTCTAACTACAATGATTAACCCTATAAAAATTCAAACCATTAGGGATGTTCTGTTTTGCAGAGTACCTCTTTACAGCTCACAAACTAACTCAGTTTGGCTAGAACATTAACAAATGTTGAATATATTCCACTGGCATGGTGACCACGATTCACTCAAATTCCCTTTGATTTGAAAAAGTGTGACTGGGCAGACAACTGCACTAAGCTGCATTACCTGTCATGTTTTTAGAAGCATTCCAGAGAATTCTAGCCTTATGGCAGCTTTTACACTGCCGAACTATCTGTTAACAGATGTACACTATATGGGATTGTGGAAAAACTAAGTAGAACAAATATAAAAACTAGAAATGTATATGGTGATTTTATTTTCATTATAATGAACATATGAATAATATATTTAATTTAAAAACTATGTAAAATGAATAACAATACAAAACTATCATAAAAGAAAAAATAGTCATATAATGAAAAATGACTATGATCAACATTAAAATAAGATGGAAGGATTTCTCTGCCAAGACTAAACAATTCTGCGTTATACAAGCAAATTCATCAATAAATGGGAGTCCCGGTTCAATATTATATAGGGGTGTCAGTCGTGATGACATTGAGATAATGGAGATGGCTAGCTGCCCTGTGAGGAGTATAGGCAGGAAGGTCTTATCACTAATTAGTATAACCCAATATTAATTGGAAATTAGAATTAACCTGGGTTTGTGATGCTGAGACCTCAGATAACAAAACATGGACCCATCCAAAACCTCTGAAAATTATGTAATCTTAACCTTTAACACATTCTACAACCTCATTGTCAATGGATATAAATCACGTCTAACTTATGTAACATTCCTGATACTATGTGACTTCACATACAACACACATTTTATGCAATTAACAGTTCAATAGACTAATTTTATGTGTGCATTGATTTCATTGGTAACTTTTGCATCAAAACAATATATTTATATTGTGGATTTTTGGGATGTTTTCCTAATATTCCATTAGTTACATGAAATTAGACAGTGAGCGTGCTTTCTGATAATGAAAAAAAGTCTGAAATTTTGTTTGTTTTTACAATTTAATCTGACAACAAAAAATATGATGGTTAAAAATTGTCTTTGTACGAATGTTAATATAATTTAATCAATTTGTTAGAATGCATTAAATTCATAGCATCACCTTTTAGAAAATAAACGTAGTTTAAAGTGATAATGTGTAACATATTTTCATGCAGTATATAGGTAAGGAAAGAATAACTTTGTTAATTGGATTTTTGTTAGCTGATGAATTACTGCATTAGGTAACTAAAGAAATAAAGGTATGCCAAGAAAAATAGACTGTTGAGAAAGCATCAGTGGAGACGTCCAGCTGTCCTTTTTCTTTCTTTTTTTTCTCCTGTTGAATTTTGTTTATTTTCAGAACGCGTATTGTTGACCATAATTGTACTTTGTATTCAAATTAGGTTTCTAATAAATCATTACTTTATGGAGCTTTTGTGTGGAACTGATGGTGTAGGTAGAGTGCAATCTGCAATAGTTTTTTTGTATGTTGCTTAACCTCTACAGGATGGAGTCAATAGTACACATTCTGATCAAAACAAAATGAAAACAAAAACTGGAATTTGCGCTATACAGTTGCAAGAAAAATTATGTGAACCCTTTGGAATGATATGGATTTCTGCACAAATTGGTCATAAAATGTGATCTGATCATCATCTAAGTCACAACAATAGACAATCACAGTCTGCTTAAACTAATAACACACAAAGAATGAAATGTTGCCATGTTTTTATTGAACACACCATGTAAACATTCACAGTGCAGGTGGAAAATGTATGTGAACCCTTGGATTTAATAACTGGTTGAACCTCCTTTGGCAGCAATAACTTCAACCAAACGTTTCAGGAGTAATTCTTGACCATTCCTCTTTACAGAACTGTTTCAGTTCAGCAATATTCTTGGGATGTCTGGTGTGAATCGCTTTCTTGAGGTCATGCCACAGCATCTCAATTGGGTTGAGGTCAGTACTCTGACTGGGCCACTTCAGAAAGTGTATTTTCTTCAGTTTAAGCCATTCTGTTGTTGATTTACTTCTATGCTTTGGGTCATTGTCCTGTTGCAACACTCATCTTCTGTTGAGCTTCAGCTGGTAGACAGATGGCCTTAAGTTATCCTGCAAAATGTCTTGATATCCTTGGGAATTCATTTTTCTTTTGATGATAGCAATCCGTCCAGGCCCTGACGCAGCAAATCATGCCCCAAACCATGATGTCACCACCATCATACTTCACAGTTGGGATGAGGTTTTGATGTTGGTGTGCTGTGCCTTTTTTTTTGCCACACATAGTGTTGTGTGTTTTTTCCAAACAACTCAACTTTGGTTTCATCTGTCCACAGAATATTTTGCCAGTACTGCTGTGGAACATCCAGGTGCTCTTGTGCAAACTGTAAACGTACAGCAATGTTTTGTTTGGACAGCAGTGGCTTCCTCTGTGGTATCCTCCCATGAAATCCATTCTTGTTTAGTGTTTTACGTATTGTAGATTCGCTAACAGGGATGTTAGCCTTTGGCAGTGACTTTTGCACGTCTTTAGCTGACACTCTAGGATTCTTCTTCACCTCATTGAGCAGTCTGTGCTGTGCTCTTGCAGTCATTTTTACAGGACGGCCACTCCTAGGGAGAGTAGCAGCAGTGCTGAACTTTCTCCATTTATAGACAATTTGTCTTACCGTGGACTGATGAACAGCAAGGCTTTTGGAGATACTTGTATAACCCTTTCCAGCTTTATGCAAGTCAACAATTCTTAATCGTAGGTCTTCTGAGAGCTCTTTTGTGCAAGGCATCATTCACATCAGGCAATGCTTCTTGTGAAAAGCAAACCCAGAACTGGTGTGTGTTTTTTATAGGGCAGGGCAGCTGTAACCAACACCTCCAATCTCATCTCATTGATTGGACTCCAGTTGGCTGACATCTCACTCCAATTAGCTCTTGGATATGTCATTAGTCTAGGGGTTCACATACTTTTTCCACCTGCACTGTGAATGTTTACATGGTGTGTTCAATAAAAACATGGCAACATTTCATTCTTTGTGTGTTATTAGTTTAAGCAGACTATAATTGTCTATTGTTGTGACTTAGATGATCAGATCACATTTTATGACCAACTTGTGCAGAAATCCATATCATTCCAAAGGGTTCACATACTTTTCTTGCAACTGTATTTTGCCATTGTCTATATGCATAGTAACCATTCATAGAGCCAGTACGCTTGAACTTTGACCACAATGAATCCAGAAACTGGTACATTTGGATGAGGTCATCTGTGATCCAGTTCATATGTGCTCCTTTTACTCTCACCTTACGCAGCGGGGCATGCAAATTCCAAATTTGTATGAGTTCAGACTGAAAGAATTCAACTGCACAGTGTAGATCTGGGATAATTTTTAATCTGTGCCATGGGAGGTTCTTGATGTCATTAAGAAAGGACTCAAGGTCAATTTTTTTGAAGGGCCTGGTGATTTTAACCTTGGCAGAGAGTTTAGTAGCCTTTATTTTGCGCACACAGTACACTAAACAGTGATCACTGACACTGTTATTGAGAACACTGGCCTCCTGGATTCTAAGTGGAGAGAATCCAATCCAGCAGGGTATGATTGTGGCTTTTAATGTTTATGCGAGTTGGGGAGGAGATTAATTGTGTTAGCTGCAAAGTCTTAAACAGCGAGCAAGAACTATTATTGTTAGGATTCAGCCATTCAATATTAAAATCTCCAAAGACCAACAGTTCATTTTTTGGGTTTTCAGCTATGGTTTCACTAAGGAGATGGGCTATGTCAGATAGGGAATGCACTGGGGAGCTAGGTGGGCGGTAGATTCCTGCAACAATGATTGATTTACTGCATGGGATCTCAATTGTGCCAGAAAGGAAATCAAAGGTGGCAGGAGGGCTAAAGTTTTGTAAGGAGGTAAACTTTATGGAATTGTCGACATAAATAACAATGCCTCCTCCTTGCTCTGTCATTTCTAAAATATGAATAATCATTGTACTCTCAGAATCATGGTTAACAACTAAAATACCAGACTCTGCCATTGCAATACAGGGTTTGGTATTGCAATAGTGGACTCTGGAATTTTAGTTGTTAATTATGATTCAGAGAGTACAATGACTTTTGGTTTTTAATGGGAACACCAGGCTTGCCGTGTATCCAGTTTAGTGGGTAAGCTAAGGATGTTGCAGTGCACAAAAGAGAGGCCTTTTTAGTGGATATAATCTGTGATAGATAGCATAATAGGATACAACAGTTAAATTGGTTAAAAAATGCATTTTCTTTTACTGATTGCCAGCTGACATCTAACTGGGGGTACCTATTGTTAGCCCCAGTCACACTAATTGGTGGCAGGTGGGGGCATTAATAATTATAGTAAATGTTATAGAGAACCTAATATCCCCTCATCCCATTGACAGCAAGTGGGGGCTATTAAATGAGCTACACTAAACAAAATTATAAACTCAACACTTTTGTTTTTGCCCCATTTTTCATGAGCTGAACGAGCTCAAAGATCTAAGACTTTTTCTATATATACAAAAGGCCTATTTCTCTCAAATATTGTTCACAAATCTGTCTAAATCTGTGTTAGTGAGCACTTCTCCTTTGCCGAGATAATCCATCCACCTCACAGGTGTGGCATATCAAGATGCTGATTAGACAACACCATTATTGCACTGGTGTGCCTTAGGCTGGCCACAATAAAAGAAAACTCTAAAATATGCAATTTTACTGTGTTGGGGAGATCCCAGGGGGTCTGAAAACCAGTCAGTATCTGGTTTGACCACCATTTGCCTCATGCAGTGCAACACATCTCCTTCGCATAGAGTTGATCAGGTTGTTGATTGTGGCCTGTGGAATGTTGGTCCACTCCTCTTCAATGGCTGTGTGAAGTTGCTGGATATTGGCAGGACCTGGAACACGCTGTCGTATACGCCGATCCAGAGCATCCCAAACATGTTCAATGGGTGACATGTCCGGTGAATATGCTGGCCATGCAAGAACTGGGATGTTTTCAGCTTCCAGGAATTATGTACAAATCCTTGCAACATGGGGCCGTGCATTATTATGCTGCAACATGAGGTGATGGTCATGGATGAATGGCACAACAATGGGCCTCAGGATCAGGATTTGTGAACAATATAGGAGAGAAATAGGCCTTTTGAGCACACAGAAAAAATCTTAGATCTTTGAGTTCAGCTCATGAAAAATGGGGGCAAAAATAAAAGTGTTGCTTTTTATAATTTTGTTCAGTGTATAACCAGGAGGGACATAATATCCCCCTAGCCTCCATCCATCACCTTTGTGGGGGCTGGAAGGTGCTAGATCCCATCAGGTTTATTATAGTAAGCTTATCAAATAAATATGAAAGGGGGTTTGGTCTGTATGACAGACAGTAGTAGCTAGAGTACAAAACAAAGAAGAGGTAGGAACAGCGCTAAACAACTAAACAAAACAAATAGGTGGCAGCACACCTGAGGTAGGGGATTCCCTCTAGTAGCTAGAGACTTTTGTGACCAATTTATATAAATAAATGATACCCCTTCACACAATTGGTCACAAAAGTTGTTAGCCACCACTGTTTGTCAGACAGACTCTGATGGAAAACACTCTGGTAGACATTTCTCACTTATTTTGAGACTTGTGTGGGAAAATTCCCACTGGCCAGAGATGGAGACACTAAGCCCCATTCACTTTATCATTTATAAATAGCTCCAATGTGGCAATATGTTGGTACAGGGGAAACCTTTGTCCCTCCCTGCTTTATTATTTTAGTAATCATTCCACTGTGGTGGCATGAGGGTTGGGCAATAATCTGCCTGCCCCCATTCTGTGTTTTACCGCCTCCACCCATGGTCTGTGCCGGGTTCCCTTGTATGATATCTGCTAGGCAGCAATAGCTGACCAGTTGCTAGTTTATTATTATAACTAGAAAAGCTACAATTTCTGGTGAAATTGTGTGAAGTGTTCTTGCCTCCACCAGTAGTCTAGCACATTCAATTGCAACGTTGTTGCCCAGTTACTTTAAACCATACATTTATAAAAACATTAGCAGGTGTTCAAAAGGCCCTGTCTATGACATCACTTGCTGCTGCAGCCTTGCACAGGTCAGAGTATTTTGGTGGTTGCCATCTTCAAACGGTCGTATTTTAAAAACTATAAATCCTACAGCGAAGAGCTTTATATTGTGAGAATCACAAGACCCAGACCTACATTTTGATGCATAGTATGTCTCTGAAGTATTAAAAATGAAAGCACAGTCGCAGTTTAGAAATTACACTTCAAGTTTGAGCTGGCTTGAGTGAAGTTTCAATGAATGTCAATGGAAGGCGTGAGTTGCAAACAAATGGTCATATTTTGAAATCTATCAGGACTATGGCTTAGCCGTGGACATTTCTAGTGGCAGCAGGGATAGCTGAACGTTTTGATATAAGATGTGTGTAGGTGGGCTTGAAAATGAGGGAGTGGTGGCAGTTTAGAAATCATGTCCTGATTTTTCAGCTTTTGCCAGCTCCCACTCTAGCTTTGCCATTCATTCCTATGGGACAAATTTCGCCACAAGAACGACGATATTCCGTGAACCATTCGGCGAAACGTTCCACAAAGTAATAGCAATCCGATCGGGAACAATCTGCACGTTTTGGTAAATTTTTGTCTATGTAGTGTAAAAACTGTGGGAGGAGTTAGGGTGGCAAATTTTGCTATAATAAGAATAATAATAATAACTAGAAAAGCTACAATTTCTGGGGAAATTGTGTGAAGTGTTCTTGCCTCCACCAGTAGTCTACAACTGGAGTGGGCGGAGTAACTTATCATTTATATAGCACATTTAATTGCAACGTTGTTGCACAGTTACATTAAACCATACATTTATAAAAACATTAGCAGGTGTTCAAAAGGCCCTGTCTATGACATCACTTGCTGCTGCAGCCTGACACAGGTCAGAGTATTTTGGCGGTTGCCATCTTCAAACGGTCGTATCTTAAAAAACTATAACTCCTACAGTGAAGAGCTTTTATATTGTGAGAATCACAAGACCCAGACCTACATTTTGATGCATAGTATGTCTCTGAAGTATTAAAATTGAAGGCACAGTCGCAGTTTAGAAATTGCACTTCAAATTTGAGCTTTGCAGAGTGAAGTTTCAATGAATGTCAATGGACGGCGTTGGTTGCAAACAAATGGTCATATTGTGAAAACTATCAGGACTACGGCTTAGCCGTTGACATGTTTAGTGGCAGCAGGGATAGCTGAACGTTTTGATATAAGATTTGTGTAGGTGGGCCTGAAAATAAGGGAGTGGTGGCAGTTTAGAAATCATGTCCTGATTTTTCAGCTTTTGCCAGCTCCCACTCTAGCTTTGCCATTCATTCCTATGGGACAAATTTCGCCACAAGAACGACGATATTCCGTGAACCATTCGGCGAAACGTTCCACAAAGTAACAGCAATCCGATCGGGAACAATCTGCACGTTTTGGTAAATTTTTGACTATGTAGTGTAAAAACTGTGGGAGGAGTTAGGGTGGCAAATTTTGCTATAATAAGAATAAGAATAATAATAATATATATGTGAGATAACATTAAGTGGTCTTGCTATGCAAGAACACTTAATAAGCAACCAATTGCAGCCAATCCCTCCCTCATACTATTGGAGTGATATTTAGCCCCATAGGCTTTTAGTTTATTTCTTTTCTATTTATTATCAGGCTTTCAATGCACATTTATCAGCTGCTTTAATTTCCGCTTGTGTTAGATCAGCCAAAACCAGTCGAAAATTATTGACTCTTGATGACTGATATAATTAAATCAATCATAATTTTGAATTCCAAATTATTCACATTCGTAAATAAACCTGCTAAAATTGCTTATCGAGAAAAGGGAGAATAAAGAAGGTAAAAAGGTGTTTCGGAGTTTATATAATTAGTATAAAATCATTAGCTCTTGAAAGTGAGCTAATAATAGAAGACAATGGTTAAAGTCTGCGTGAGCTGCAGGAAGTATAGGGGTATTATTATATTATTATAAAGAAGGTAATTTCATTTCAGTAAAAATAATGCAAGTACTGGCAATGGTGTCTTGATTGCACCTTTATGCTTTTAATACCTACTGTGATTCCCATTAATTGTTTCAGTCCATTTTCTCTACAAGTAATTTTAACAGGGTTGATTACGAAATTGTGAATATTCTGGAATTCAAATTGTAAGAAAATGATACATGGTAAATGTATCCAAATTACTCTAGCTTAAAAGAACACTATAGTCATCAAAGTTTAGCTTACTGAAGCAGCTTTTGTGTATAGATGATGCATCTGAAATGTCATTGCTCATTTCACTGCCATTTAAGAATTAAATAACTTTTGTTTCTGTTTATGCAGTCCTAGTTACACCTCTGACACAGCCTGCATGAAAAAAAAAAATGGTTCAATCAGATATAACTTACTTTACGTTTAAGTTTTTATCTCCAGATCTGTAAATTGAACTGTAATTGCATACAGGTGGCTCCTCCATGCCTAGCAAACTATTAACAGTGCAGAAATTAAGAAATTCAAAATTAAACATAATTTGCAATATACTAGACATTAGATGAAGCTTTACATGAAGTGTTTAAGAAGGCTGTGTAAGTCACACGCAGGGAGGTGTGGAAAGGGCTGCATAAACAAAGTGATTTAATTCCTAAATGGCAAAACATTGAGCAGTAAGGCAGCATGGGCATGATCGATACATTAAAACTGCTTCATTAAGCTAACGTTGTTTTAGGTAGGTGACACTCCTACATCCATTGTGAAAAGTTTCATGTAAATTCCATGCCCACTTATTTCTAATGCTGAATCTTTACTCTATAGGACAACATTCAGGGAGATACCAGAGAGGATGATGGTTGATAAACTGTAAGAAGTCATTGTGTTATCACTCTATCAAGGCTTGTTATATGTTATTTATGTTATTTATGTTATTTACAGGGGCGGACTGACACCTCACAGGGCCCTCGGGCAGTGGGTGATCAAGGGCCCGCCCTCCTGGTCCTGGTACAAGGTTTTCTGGCCCCCTGCTACTTTTCTCCCCCTTTTTTCTGCTGCTTTTACACATATATTATGTTTAGGCTGCCCAGCACACAGAATGGCTGTGTCAGAGCCACACAGCCCTGACTCCCACACCCGCAGTGCCCCCCAAAATGGCCAGATTTACTTTTAATAAACACTGTTTTTAGATGGAATAACCCTTGCTGGCATGCCTCCCCAGCAATTAAAATAAAGAAATAAAACAAATTTAATTACACACTTGCACTGATTTTGCTAAGGACATCACAAGCAGCATCCCCCACATGTACAACCTTACAACTAGCCACATGTGTTTGGAGTCTACTTGTGGGGTTGCGTGTGTGGGGATGTTGCTAGTGATGTTGTGTTCCTGTATGTCAAAGTGTTGTGTTAGATTAATCGTTTCTCTTGTTTTACCTATTATACAGCTCTGCAGAATATGTTGGCGCTATATAAGTGATTGTAAAAGTTGTGTGTGGAGGTTGTGTGCAGTATTGCAATGGTGGGTGTTTGTGATGTATATGTGTAGGGAGGCTGCATGTAATTTTGTATGTGTGGGGATGCTGCTTGTGGGATTGTGTCTATACAGTGAGGCTCCTTGTGGGTTTTTGCATGTCTGAATGGAGCTATTTGCAGTGCATTATGTGAGTGGAGAGGGCTGGCTGTGTTGCAGTGTCTGTGTGATAGAATCTGTAGTAGGCATCTGGTGGTTACTGGGGCTGTAGTGTGTGCATGTTTGGATAATAGAGGCTCTACTGTGTATAAGTTGGATAGTGGCTGTAGTGTGTGCGTAGGGGGATAGATGCTGAAATAGGTGCAGGGAGGCACAGGGGCTGTGGTGGGCACTGTGAGGCACAGGGACTGAGGTGGGCGCAGGGAGGCACGGGGACTGAAGTGGGGGTGGGGCTGGACAGAGTATGGATAGGTAGATCCTGGGGTGAGTGTTGGGAGGAATGGTGGCTGAGATGAGTGCAGGGGAACTGAGGTAGGTGCAGAGGGGCTGAGGTGGGTTCAGGGGGGACTGATGTGGGTGCAGGAGCAGCTGTGGTGGATGCAGATGGGGCTGAGGTGGGTGCGGGGGGAGCTGTGGTGGGGGAGATGTGGTGTGTGGAGGAGGACCTGAGGTGTCTACGGGGGCTGAGGTGGGTACAGGGGAGCTTAGGGTTGAGGTGGGGTAATAGGCCAGGGGTACAGGGGCTGAGGTGTGGGCACAGGGGGCTGAGGTGGGAGCAGAGGGAGCATGTGGTGGGTATGAGGTGGGTACTTAGGGGCGCAGGTGGGAGCAGAGGTGGGTACTGGGGGCTGAGGTGGGTACAGAGGGGGCTAAGGTAGGAGCAGAGGTGGGTACTGGGAGCAGAGGTGGGGGCTGAGGTGGGTACAGAGGGTTGAGGTAGAAGCAGAGGTTGGCAATGGGGGCTGAGGTGGGAGCAGAGGTGCGAGCAGAGGTGGGTACTGGAGGCTTAGGTGGGTACAGGGGTCTGAGGTGGGAGCAGAGGTGGGTACTGGGAGCTGAGGTGGGAGCAGAGGTGGGTACAGGGAGGCTGAGGTGGGTACTGGGGGTTGAGGTAGAAGCAGAGGTGGGCAATGGGGGCTGAGGTGGGAGCAGAGGTGTGAGCAGAGGTGGGTACTGGGTGCTGAGGTGGGTACAGGGGGGCTGAGGTTGGAGCAGAGGTGGGAGCAGAGGTGGGTACTGGAGGCTTAGGTGGGTACAGGCAGGCTGAGGTGGGAGCAGAGGTGGGTACTGGTTGCAGAGGTGGTTATTGGGGGCTGAGGTGGGTACAGGGAGCTGTGGTGGGAGCTGAGGTGGGTAAAGGGGGTTGAGGTGGGTACTGAGGGGCCGATTAGGGTACTGGGGGCTGAGCTAGGAGCAGGGCAGCTGAGGTGGGTACTGGGGGCAGAGGTGGTTACAGGGGGGCTCAGGTGGGTACTGGTGGGCTGAGGTGGGAGCAGAAGTGGGTACAGGGGGGCTGAGGTGGCACAGGGGGGGGCTGAGGTTGAGCAGAGGTGGGCAAAGGGGGTTGAGGGTACCTCGAGGGGCCGAGGTGGGCACTGGGGGCTGAGCTAGAGCAGGGCAGCAGCTGAGTGGGTGGGTACCGGGGGGCCCAGGTGGGTACTGGGGCAGAGGTGGTTACAGGGGGCTGCGGGTACTGGGGCCAGGAGCAGAAATGGCACAGGGGCTGAGGTGGGAGCAGAAGTGGGTACAGGGGGGCTGAGGTGCGTGTACAGGGGGGGCTGGAGAGGTTGGAGCAGAGGGGGCTGAGGTGAGTACTGGGGGCCAAGGTGGGTACAGGGGGCTGAGGTGGGAGCAGAGGTGGATATTGGGGGCTGAGGTGGGTACAGGGGGGCTGATGTGGAAGCATAGGTGGGTAAAGGAGCTGAGGTGGATACAGGGGGGCTGAGGTGGGTGAGCAGAGGTAAGTACAGGGGGGCTGGATGTGGGTACTGGGGCTAGGGTGGGTACAGTGGTGCTGAGGGCTGAGGCACTGGGGACTGAGGCAGGAGCCGAGGTGGGCACTGGGACTGAGGTGGCACAGAGGTCCGAGGTGGGGCGCCAGGGGCTGAGGTACAGGGGCTGAGGCGGAAGCAGAGGTGGCACTGGGGGCTGGAGGTGGGCACTGGGGCCGAGGTGCGAGCAGGTGGCACTGGGGCTGAGGTGGGAGCAGAGGTGGTACAGGGTGGCTGAGGGTGGAGCTGAGGTGGATACAGGGGGGCTGGAGCCGGAGGTGGATACAGGGGAGCTGATGTGGGTACTGGGGGCTGAGGTGGGTAGGGGGCTGAGGTGTGAGCAGAGGTGGGTACAGGGGGCTGATGTGGGTACTGGGGGCTGAGGTGGTAGCAGAGGTGGGTACAGTGGGGCTGAGAATGGTACAGGGGGGCTGAGGTGGGTGCAGGGAGACAGGGGGTGCTGAGCTGAATGAAAATTATAAGAAGCTTACCTGTGCTGTCTGCCAGGCTGCTGCAGCTGCTTATCTTCCAGATGCTCTTCAGGCCAGGCAGGAAGTGATGTCACTTCCTGGCCCCACCTCTTCCTCCTCACACACAGCACCGCACGGCTGGAGACCTGGCAGCAAGAACTGAATACTCAATGCCAGGTCTCCCTAAGAAAGGAGAAACGGGTGAGGGAGGGAGGAAGCAAGTGAGGGGGGGTTAACTACAAAGTGATATGCTGCAGGGGCCCTGCAGCATATCACTGGAATAACTGAGAAATCATGATGTTCTGGCTGAGGAGATCTCTGATCTTCTCAGCCAGAATATGGCTGTGCTGCCGGGCCCCTGACTGCCTCAGGCCCTCGGTCCATGACGGATCTGCCCGACCTGTCAGTCCGCCCCTGGTTATTTATGTTAAATTGATCAAGATATTTTTTACTTTATAATAACTTAAGATTGGTTATATAAATGTACATGTATTGCTACTATCATATATATATTTATAAAGATTAACCAAAGATAAAAAAACTGATTATTTTGTTTTTGATCAACAAAATGAATTTGCAAAAAAAAAATACCCTTTTAAAAACTGGTATTACCTTTAGTGCACACAATATACGAATCATGTGCACTATTAATAAAAATATCAAAGATATCAGGAAAGTAATTACTCAACATGACTCATGGCAACTCTTTTCATTACAATTCTGTGAATGGGCTGGTTATTATTATTATTATGTTATTATTTATATAGCGCCATCAAATTCTGCAGCGCTTTACAATGGGTGGACGAACGGACATTTAGTTGTAACCAGACAAGTTGGACACACAGGAACAGAGGGGTTGAGGGCCCTGCTCAATGAGCTTACATGCTAGAGGGAGTGGGGTAAAATGACACAAAAAGGTAAGGATAGTATTAGACTAGTGACAGTTGCAGAAGAGGAATCAGTCGGGAGCTATTAACAGTTTAATTGATATGCTTTAAAGAAGAAGTGGGTTTTCAATGGTTTTTTGAAGGAGTGGAGACTGGGTGAGCATCTAACGGAGGAGGGAAGCGAGTTCCAGCAATGCTGTCTGATAATATCTGAGAAGTATAGTACAATGACATTTAAAGCTGTCTACAGCTGTCAAATGTCTCTGGCTTTGCATCCAAAAGAGCCAAGGCAATGCATTTGTTTTAAAGTTTTGCCTCTTGAAGCTGATTTATCAGGACAAGCGTTGGATAGAATCTGATTAATGAGATATAGTTGGAGGCACAATTGGAGATAGGACTTGAATGTAGTAATACAATTTTAGGAATATTATAACCTGATAGTAACATTAGGACAAACATTTTGAAATTCCATGCTAAGAATAGTTTTGTCATCATTAGTAAGACTAAGCAGGAGATCATGTTAAGAGAATAATTACTATATAAAACAGAAGAATATATTTTATCCCTGCACCAACTCTGTCTAACTGTCCTCCTATGCTATATACCGTTAACATAGTTTTTTTGCAATTTGAAGATAGAAATTTGAAAAAATATATTTTTATAATTTATAATTATTTAATTATCATTCTTTTTATCATTAGTAAATGGTGTTATGATAATGTATATCAATCCTTTACATGAATTAGAAGAGATTAATTAATCCCTAATTTTCTATGACTCATAGGATTTAAAGTATCTTTCCAGCAGCTTATTTTTTACAGCTTGTGCTGAATGCCTCATTCATGACGTTTTGATACTTCTGGATTGACAAGGGCTGGCAAGGCATCCTGTCTATTGTTCTATTAAAAGTGTGGTTTTAGTTTTTTGCTAACACTCCTCCATACATATGCTCAGATGTGTAAACATTTACCTGCTGAAGTTGGAATTACTGTATTAAAGTACCACTATAGGCACCCAGACCACTTCAGCTTAATGAGGTGGTCTGGGTGCCTGGTCCAGCTAGGTTTAACCCTTTTTTCTATAAACATAACAGTTTCAGAGAAACTGCTATGTTTATAAATGAGTTAATCCAGCCTCTAGTGGCTGTCTCATTGACAGCCACTAGAGGGCTTCCGCGCTTCTCACTGTGATTTTCACAGTGAGAAGACGCCAGCGTCCATAGGAAAGCATTGTAAATGCCGCGCATGCGCATTCAGCCGAAGAGGAGGAGAGGAGGCGGAGAGGAGGAGGAGAGCTCCCCGCCCGGCGCTGGAGAAACAGGTAAGTTTAACCCCTTCCTCCCCCTAGAGCCCTGGCGGGAGGGGGACCCTGATGGTGGGGGCACCTTCAGGGCACTATAGTGCCAGTTAAACATACACTATAGTGGTCCTTTAATCTTTACTTAATCTTTTTATCGATCTCTATAAAACAGGTTTGATGTATTTGGTCCCAAGTGAGCACAACTCATAAGAAATTTTGACTTCTGCTTGCTCATCTGGAAACATTTGACAGTATTCTAAATAGTTTAATATCTAGAAGTGGGCTCTAGAGATAACTGTTAAATGTAATTTGTTTATTCACTATGTGATGACATAAACGTTCATGCAACAGGAGGTCAAAATGTGAACACTATTTTGCAGAAAAATCAGATTTACAAAAGTGTCTATAAATATTAAACTTGAAGATTAATTTTGTAATGAGCTGCAATTGATCTGAGTGGGTTGATTGAGTGATCTGAAGAAATTCTGATTTCTGAACAGTCATGTGGCAGAATCTTTGATGAATTGACTCATACAAGTGTGTTTTTAATCATGGATTTGGTATGCTGTTATAGACAACAGAAAAAATGTGGGCAGCTTAGTTCACTACCATAAACATAGTTACATAGTTACATACCTGAAAAGAGACCTGTGTCCATCAAGTTCAGCCTTCCTCACATTTGTTTTTTGCTGTTGATCCAAAAGAAGGCAAAAAAAAACAGTTTGAAGGACAATTTTGCAACAAGCTAGGAAAAAAATTCCTTCTTGACCCCAGAATGGCAGTCAGATGTATCCTTGTATCAAGCAGTTATTACCCTATATTGAAAGATTATATCCTTGAATATTCTGTTTTTGCAAGTATGCATCTAGTAGCTGTTTGAACATCTGTATGGATTCTGATAAAACCACTTCTTCAGGCAGAGAATTCCACATCCTGATTGTTCTTACAGTAAAAAAAACCTTTCCTTTGCCTTAGACAAAATCTTCTTTCTTCCAGGGTAAACGCATGGCCTCGTGTCCTATGTAAAGTCCGGTTTGTGAATAGATTTCCACACAATGGTTTGTATTGGCCCAAATATATTTGTATAATGTTATCATATCCCCTCTCAGGCGATGTTTTTCTAAACTAAATAGGTTTAAATTTGTTAACCTTTCTTCATAGCTGATATGTTCCATTCCTTTTATTAATTTTGTAGCCCGCCTCTGCACTTTTTCTAGTGCCATAATATCCTTCTTTAGAACAGGTGCCCAAAATTGTACAGCATATTCAGTATGTGGTCTTACTAGTGATTTATAAAGAGGCAAAATGATATTCTCGTCCCGAGAATGAATGCCCTTTTTCATGAATGACAATACCTTACTGGCCTTGGCCACTGCTGATTGACATTGCACATTGTTGCATAGTTTGTTGTGTATAACAATTCCCAAGTCCTTTTCATGTGTTGTTATCCCTAATTCGCTTCCATTAAGGGTATACGTTGCTTGTGTATTCTTTACGCCAAAGTGCATAACTTTGCATTATTCAACATTAAATTTCATCTGCCATTTGAGTGCCCAGTCCCCCAGCCTATCTAAATCCCTCTGCAGCAAAGTAATATCTTGCTCACATTGTATTATTTTACAAAGCTTTGTGTCATCTGCAAACACTGAAACATGACTTTCAATGCTGTCTTCAAGATCATTTATAAACATGTTAAATAGAAGGGGTCCCAGAACAGACCCCTGAGGGACACCACTTGCCACCTCTGTCCAGCTTGAAAATTTAACATTAATGACATCTCTCTGTACTCTGTTTTTAAGCCAATGTTCTACCCAAGAACAAGCATTTTCATCTAGACCGATTTCCTTGAGTTTGAACACTAATCTATTGTGTGGAACTGTATCAAATGCTATGGCAAAATCCAAATAGATCACATCCACTGCAACACCCTGATCTATACTTCTACTTACTTCTTCGTAGAACGCAATCAAGTTAGTTTGACATAACCTGTGCTTCATAAAACCGTGCTGATTTCTGCTGATAACCATTCTTGAATATTATCCTTTAATAACCTTTCAAATATTTTATCAGCCACAGAAGTTAAGCTCACAGGTCTATAATTTCCAGGGAAGGATTTTGAACCCTTTTTGAATATAGGAACCACATCTGCCTTCCTCCAATCCTCCGGAACACTTCCTGAAAGAAAAGAATCTTGAAAGATTAAAAACAGAGGTTCACTTATTTCTGCACTTAGTTCCTTAACCCCTTAAGGACTGGACTGTTTTTGCGATGTTGTACATTTGCGACCAGGAATATTTTTACACTTTTCTGGTGTTTGTGTTTAGCTGTAATTTTCCCCTCTCTCATTTACTGTTCCCATACAAATTATATATTGTTTTTTTCAGGACAAAAGGGGCTTTATTTACATACCATTATTTATATAATCTCATGTATTTTAATTTTAAAAAAAATAAAAAAATATGATGAAAAATTTAAAAAAAATACATGTTTTTTGACTTTTACTTGAAAAATCTTTTACTCATCTACAAAAGCGAATGAAAAAAACAGCTAAATAGATTCAAAATTTTGTCCTGACTTTAAAAATACCAAGTGTTTACGTGCTTTTTTGCTTTTTTTTTGCAAGTTATAGGGCTATAGGTACAAGTAGGATATGGCGGTTTCAAAACAAACATTTTTAAAATGTATCAATAGTGACATTGTTACACTATTATCTGTCATAAATCTCTGGAAAACTCCACATGTGTATATTTTTTTTAAAGTAGACAACCCAGGGTATTCATCTAAGGATATTTTGACACTTTCTATGCAGCCATTTTACCACAAGTCTTTGCCAAACTTTGCATATATAGTTGTTTTTTTTGTTTTTTTTCACATACATTGCAATTCAGGTATAAACTTACAGATCCTGTTATGTCTTGCTGCCAAAAAACACACTAATATATGTTCAGCAATATCTCCCGAGTACAGTGATACCACTCATGCATAGGCTTGTCGGATTGTTTGGGGGCTAAAAGGCCACATTTGGCAGGTGCGCATATCCATTTTTCAACTTGGAATTTTGACATGTAGTCAACCTGCGCACATGTCCTATTTGGGACATTTGTAAGGCCGGCCAATGTATTTTACCCCCACCAAACCATATATTTTTGGAAAGTAGACACCCTAGAGTATTCAAATGGTGTTTTTTTAACACTTTCCATGCACTAATTCTACCACCAGACATTGTCAAACATTTAGGTAGTCATTTTTTGTGTGTTTTTTTCACACACATTCTACTTTAGGCATGAATTAACAAATCGTGTTATGTGTCATTGCCAAACAACACGCCAATATGTGTTCAGCAACATCTCCTGAGTACAGTGATACCACCCATGCATAGGCTTGTCGGATTGTTTGGGGGCTAAAAGGCCACATTTGGCAGGTGCGCATATCCATTTTTCAACTTGGAATTTTGACATGTAGTCAACCTGCGCACATGTCCTATTTGGGACATTTGTAAGGCCGGCCAATGTATTTTACCCCCACCAAACCATATATTTTTGGAAAGTAGACACCCTAGGGTATTTCAAATGGTGGTTTTTTAACACTTTCCATGCACTAATTCTACCACCAGACTTTGTCAAACATTTAGGTAGTCATTTTTTGTGTGTTTTTTTTCACACACATTGTACTTTAGGCATGAATTAACAAATCGTGTTATGTGTCACTGCCAAACAACACGCCAATATGTGTTCAGCAACATATCCTGAGTACAGTGATACCACCCATGCATAGGCTTGTCGGATTGTTTGGGGGCTAAAAGGCCACATTTGGCAGGTGCACATATCCATTTTTCAACTTGGAATTTTGACATGTAGTAAACCAGCGCCCCTGTCCTATTTGGGCCAATGCATTTTACCCCCATCAAACCATATATTTTTGAAAAGTAGGCAACTCAGGGTATTTTAAATGGTGGTAGTTTAATACTTTTCATGCAATAATTCTACCACCAGCCTTTGGCAAACTTTTGGGTAGTAATTTTCTTCATGTTTTTTTACACATACATTGTACTTTAGGCATGAATTAACAGATCCTGTTATGTATCACTGCCAAACAACACCCCAATATGTGTTCAGCAACATCTCCTGAGTACAGTGACATCACCCATGCATAGGTTTGCTGGGTTGTTTGGGGGCTAAAAGGCCACATTCAAGACTTGTACATATCAGTTTTTCAACTTGATATATAGGTATGCTTGGCCTATCTTCAGTTTGGCATATTTTTGCATCCCCCCGTTAATGTTAACATCATGAAAGTTTATATTTTTATAAAGTAGACATTCCAGAGTATTGTATATGAGGTGTTTTCACATCCTTCCCCCAACCATTGTGCTAAACAAATTTCAGAGAACGTGCATGGTGGTAATTTTTGAATTCTGCTTTTTATGCACACGTCATCTGGTTTTGGCCAGCCAGTTATATGTTACCATAAAACTTTTTTAACCAAATGTGCAGGTATCAAATGCACCTTTAGCAGCATTCTCTAAACTAACTCCTGCAAAAAGAATCTAATTGGAGATTTGGGGGGAAGGAAACTGACTAACTAAAATTTGCTGCTTTCAAAAGAAAAAAAAACAGTGCAAAGGGGTGTCTGTCCTTTTCCTTTTTTATAACAGACCCAGCAACATTTCAGGGGATTTGTTTTTTTTTGCAGTTGGCGGTATCTTAAAAATAAAATGTCTGGACTCCTTTGGCACCGTTGTTGGAACTTGACCATCTCCATAAATTATTGTGGAAATCAGCTTGAACTAAAATTGGAGAAAGGTGGTTCTTTCTGGATTCATTTTTTTTAAAGAGTAAAAATTAATTATGTGTTGCTACTTGCATCAGGTAGATAGCCACCTTTTTATACCAGGCTTTTGTCTTTCTTAAGATAAGATATGGCTGCATCAGCTGATCAGCCAAATCAACAACCCCCATGTGCCTGTTATAAGCCCTGATGCACACCGGTTTTGTCTGTACCCTGCCTCGGACAGTGACGTCTGACATGCCCTCGTTATGGATGGTTGTTAGCATGTGAACATCCTTCCTGTCCTTAAATTTTAGCGCAAGCAGTTCAGCCTTGCGCAGAGCTTTGCATTCCCTTTTTTTAATTTGGCCTCTATGAGAGGTCTGGGGAAATCCTTGGCATTTCTTCTTACAGTGCCGCAGGCCAGTGTCTGTAAACTATAAAGAATTTTAAACAAGTGGACACTGCTGTAAAAATTGTCCACATAAAGGTGGTAACCCTTATTGAACAAAGGGATCAGTAGGTCCCAAACAAGTTTCCCATTTGTCCCCAGAGAGTCAGGACAGCCAGGAGGGTTCCGTTGAGCATCTTTCCCCTCGTATACACGAAAGGCAAATGTGTAGCCACTTTCGCTCTCGCAAAGTTTGTACACTTTAATGCCATACCTAGACCGCTTTGAGGGGATATATTGTTTGAACCCTAATCTCCCTTTGTATTTCATAAGGGATTCATCGATGGATAAAGTTTGTTGGGGAGTATAAACTTCAGAAAATCTGTTCTGAAGATGGTCTACCAGTGGGCGTATTTTATGAAGCCTATCATATTGGGGGTGATCTCTGGGGTGACAGAGGGTATTGTCGTTAAAATGTAAGTATCTGAGCAGCAGCTCATATCTTGGTCTAGGCATTGTTTGGGAGAATATAGGAGTCAAACAAATTGGGTTGGTGCTCCAGTAAGACCGGATTGATGGCTTCTTTATTATCCCCATGAGCATGGTAAGAGCCCAGAATGTTTTAAGTTCAGGGACATCTGTGGGATGCCAAGCATGCTCCCTGACTGTAGAGCTACCTGGATTGGTCTCAATAAATTGGTTAGCGTATAAATTAGTCTGGGAAGCAATCTCCTCCCAGATGGTATCCCCTAAAAATAACTCCATATATTGTATAGGGGAGAAGTCAACCACATTCACATTAATGCCTGCGTTGGCACTAAAAGGGGGGATGTTGGGCTCAGCTAACTGTGGAGGTACCCAGTCCTCCTCCACATTCAGCGTAGCAGGGAAGCACAGCTTCTTTTAGCAGCTGGCTCACACACAGATGACATGTCACTAGACGTGCCGCTAAACTGACCTGGGTCAAAATCGGACGCAGTGTCAGTGGCGCCAGAGTCTGACGCCAAGAAGGCATATGCCTCCTCCAAGCTGTACATGCGCTGCATGTTTCACACTAACAGACTAAACTAACAAAATACTAAACACAATAATTTTTTTTTTTTTTTTTAACACTAAAACAGACTAAAACAGACTAAAACAGTAATCCCTAAACTAACTCCTGTTAGAAGAATCTAATGGAGATTTGGGGGAAGGAAACTGACTGACTACGACAGGCTATGACAGACTATGACAGACTACGACAGACTACGACAGACTAAAACAGACTAAAACAGACTAAAACAGACTACGACAGTCTAAGACAGTCTAAGACAGTCTAAGACAGTCTAAGACAGTCTAAGACACAGATTTTTTAAAATAAAGTTAACCCTTAAGGGCAAAAAAAAAAATACAGACAGTAAAAATGCACTGTCTGTAACAGATCTGGCAGGGAAGGGGTTAAAATAGGATTTTTATTAACTGCAGATACTTTTTAATTTTCACAGGAACAGCTGCTGCAACAAACTATCAGGATCTCTGTCTCTCTCCTCTCACAAAACGCTACAGAGAGGAGAGAGGCAGAGATCAGTGTCAAAGTGAGTGTTTGTAACACCCACTTTGACACCAGCCAATTGTGAGCGATCGCGGATCGCTCACACGCCGCAATTGGCTGTTACTATCTGCCTGGGATG
>OW240912.1:98659784-98726288 GCA_933207985.1 Pelobates cultripes | reverse complement strand
CCTCCTACTCCATCCTCTTCCATAACCTCCTCGGCTGAGTCCTCTTCTGCTGCTGTGTCTTGCTCCACATCAATGGATAGGGGACGTAACAGGGATTAAACTGATAAGAATAGTACTACTTAACACACCACTCCTATCTGGTGGCACATTAGATTGCACGCGCAGTGCCCCAAATTTGTTGTGATCTGTGAGTAAGGTAAATGGTTGTCCATACAAGTAAGGTTGCAGCTTTTTGAGGGCCCACACCACCGCCATGCACTCCTTTTCAATGGCAGTGTATCTACTTCCCTGGGCAAAAGTTTATGGCTTAGATAAGCCCCGGGTTGCTCGCCACCATCTGCTCCGACTTGGCTCAGTACCGCTCCCAATCCAAGCATAAAAGCGTCTGTATGGACGAGAAAGTGTTTAGTTGGATCAGGAGCAGAAAGTACAGGTGATTTAATGAGCGCCGTCTTGAGCTGTTGGAAGGCCTGTTCACACTCTGGGGCCCATACTACTATCTTGGGGAGGATTTTACGCGTTCCTATATGGCACTTACTGGGCCTTAGGGTCAGTCCGGCCTCCCTAATCCGGTCTAGTACTGCTCCTATGTGGGTCAGGTGTTCGGGCCAGGAGCAGCTAAAAATGGCTATATCATCCAAGTAGGCGCAGGCATACTCCTGAAACCCATCCAGTAGCCGATCTACCATCCTCTGAAAGTTAGCGGGGCATTCTTCATCCCGAATGGCATGACCTTAAACTGATACAGGCCAAACGAGGTGACAAATGCTGACTTGTGGATGGCGTCCTCGGCTAATGGAATTTGCCAGTACCCCTTGCACAGATCTATTGTGGTGAGGTACTGGCCTCTGGCCATTTTGTCTAGGAGCTCGTCTATCTGGGGCATAGACGAGGCGTCTGAGGTTGTTTTATCGTTTAGCCTCTGGTAGTCTACACAGAAACGGGTCGTGCCATCCCGTTTCGGTACTAGTACTACCGGGGAGGCCCAGGGGCTGTCAGAGTGTTCTATCACCCCTAACTGCATCATTTCCTCAATTTCTTTCTGAATATTTTCTTTAACTGCTTCGGGTATGCGATAGGCGGTTTGGCGAAGGGGGGTCTGGTCTAGGGTTTCAACTTTGTGAGTGGTTAGCGGACTGTACCCAGGTAGGTTGGAAAACGTGGCCCCCTTGTCCTGGATTAGTCTTTGGACCTGGGTTCGCTCCTGGGGGTCTAACCGTTCTCCTAACTGTACTTCTCCCAGGTCTCCGCTCTGGCCCTCTAGGGCTAGGAGATCTGGGAGTGGCAAATTATCATAATCTTCAGTGGCAAGTGCACAGATCGCGGTTACCTCTTCCGTGCGCTCGTGGTATGGCTTGAGCATGTTCACATGGAGCATGCGCTTGCCTCCCGTGCCTGTGACCGCACCGATCACAAAGGTGGTATCACAAACCTGCTCTACCACCTTGTATGGGCCCTGCCAGGAAGCCTGCAGCTTGTCCTTGTGGACAGTGTCAATCCATATCTGCCAAGTTACCCTATGTAGGGGGAACAGTCTCTATTCTGCACTGTGTCAGTGTGTATTATGGTCTCTGAGGACAGGTGTCAATCCAGATCTGCCAAGTGACCCTATGTAGGGGTAACAGTCCCTATTCTGCTCTGTGTCAGTGTGTATCAGGGACCCTTAGGACAGGTGTCAATCCATATTCTGCTCTGTGTCAGTGTGTATCAGGGACCCTTAGGACAGGTGTCAATCCATATCTGCCAAGTGTAGGGGGAACAGTCCCTATTCTGCTCTGTGTGAGGAGGAGGAATGGGAAATGAGTAGCTCGGCATCCAACCTTTTGCAAATGGGATCTTTCATGCTGTCGTGCCTGTTGAGGGACCCTCGTATAAAAAGGTTGAAGGAAAACGACCTGTGCTGGGTGTCCACGCTACTAGACCCCCGGTATAAGCAGACAGTGGCAGAAATGTTACCGAATTACAAGTCGGTAAGGATGCAGCATTTGCAAAATAAATAAAAAAATATGCTTTACACAGCGTATAAGGGTGATGTCACAGCACAACGGGAATCTAACAGGGGAAGAGGTGAAAGTCATCCTCCTCCTCCCACGACCAAGCCATATCTGCCAAGTGACCCTATGTAGGGGTAACAGTCCCTATTCTGCTCTGTGTCAGTGTGTATCAGGGGCTCTGAGGACAGGTGTCAATCCATATCTGCCATGTGACCCTATGTAGGAGGAATAGTCCCTATTCTGCTCTGTGTCAGTGTGTATCAGGGATCCCTAGGACAGGTGTCAATCCATATCTGCCAAGTGACCCTATGTAGGGGGAACAGTCCCTATTCTGCTCTCTGTCAGTGTGTATCATGGTCTCTGAGGACAGGTGTCAATCCATATCTGCCAAGTGACCCTATGTAGGGGGAACAGTCTCTATTCTGCTCTGTGTCAGTGTGTATCAGGGGCTCTGAGGACAGGTGTCAATCCATATCTGCCAAGTGACCCTATGTAGGGGGAACAGTCTCTATTCTGCTCTCTGTCAGTGTGTATGATGGTCTCTGAGGACAGGTGTCAATCCATATCTGCCAAGTGACCCTATGTAGGGCTAACAGTCTCTATTCTACTCTGTGTCAGTGTGTATCATTGTCTCTGAGGACAGGTGTCAATCAATATCTGCCAAGTGACCCTATGTAGGGGGAACAGTCTCTGTTCTGCTCTGTGTCAGTGTGTATCAGGGGCTTTGAGGACAGGTGTCAATCCATATCTGCCAAGTGACCCTATGTAGGGGGAACAGTCTCTATTCTGCTCTGTGTCAGTGTGTATCAGGGGCTCTGAGGACAGGTCTCAATCCATATCCGCTATATGACCCTATGTAGGAGGAACAGTCTCTATTCTGCTCTGTGTCAGTGTGTATCGTGGTCTCTGAGGACAGGTGTCAATCCATATCTGCCAAGTGACCCTATGTAGGGGAACAGTCTCTATTCTGCTCTGTGTCAGTGTGTATCGTGGTCTCTGAGGACAGGTGTCAATCCATATCTGCCAAGTTTTACCCGCAATGCAAACAAACCGGCTCCTGCCCGTATCTGCCAAGTGACCCTATGTAGGGGGACAGTCCTATTCTGCTCTGTGTCCGTGTGCATCAGGGCTCTGAGGACAGGTGTCAATCCATATGTCAAGGTGTCAATATGTCATATGTCAGGTGTCAATCCATATTCATTGTGATTTAGGAATGTTAGGTGATTTCTGCCCTTTATGGATTAAAACCAGACTCTGCATCAACTGTGTAATTTTCCAGGTGTAAGTCCCCTTGAAACAACTTTTCAATCACTATTGTGGCCAGAAAGAGTTCCTGTGTGTTTTAAAATTTGCCTGCCCATTGAAGTCTATGGCGGTTCGCCCGGTTCGCCGGTTCGCGAACATTTGCGGAAGTTCGCGTTCGCCGTTCGCGAACCGAAAATTTTGTGTTCGCGACATCACTAGTCAGCATGTGTATCTGTGTGTCAGTGTGTGCATCTGTGTGCCACTAGTGTGCCAGTGTGTGTATCTGTGTGTCAGATACATATGCACACACAGATACACACACCAGCACATACAAACACAGATACACACCCCTTACCACACACCAGCACATACAAACACAAATACACACACTTTGACACATAGATAAACACACATTGACACACAGATACACACACACACAAACAGATACACACTGTGTGTCAATGTGTGTGTATCTGTGTGTCAAGGTGTGTGTATACAGGGAGTGCAGAATTATTAGGCAAGTTGTATTTTTGAGGATTAATTTTATTATTGAACAACAACCATGTTCTCAATGAACCCAAAAAACTCATTAATATCAAAGCTGAATATTTTTGGAAGTAGTTTTTAGTTTGTTTTTAGTTTTAGCTATGTTGGGGGATATCTGTGTGTGCAGGTGACTATTACTGTGCATAATTATTAGGCAACTTAACAAAAAACAAATATATACCCATTTCAATTATTTATTATTACCAGTGAAACCAATATAACATCTCAACATTCACAAATATACATTTCTGACATTAAAAAACAAAACAAAAACAAATCAGTGACCAATATAGCCACCTTTCTTTGCAAGGACACTCAAAAGCCTGCCATCCATGGATTCTGTCGGTGTTTTGATCTGTTCACCATCAACATTGCGTGCAGCAGCAACCACAGCCTCCCAGACACTGTTCAGAGAGGTGTACTGTTTTCCCTCCTTGTAAATCTCACATTTGATGATGGACCACAGGTTCTCAATGGGGTTCAGATCAGGTGAACAAGGAGGCCATGTCATTAGATTTTCTTCTTTTATACCCTTTCTTGCCAGCCACGCTGTGGAGTACTTGGACGCGTGTGATGGAGCATTGTCCTGCATGAAAATCATGTTTTTCTTGAAGGATGCAGACTTCTTCCTGTACCACTGCTTGAAGAAGGTGTCTTCCAGGAACTGGCAGTAGGACTGGGAGTTGAGCTTGACTCCATCCTCAACCCGAAAAGGCCCCACAAGCTCATCTTTGATGATACCAGCCCAAACCAGTACTCCACCTCCACCTTGCTGGCGTCTGAGTCGGACTGGAGCTCTCTGCCCTTTACCAATCCAGCCACGGGCCCATCCATCTGGCCCATCAAGACTCACTCTCATTTCATCAGTCCATAAAACCTTAGAAAAATCAGTCTTGAGATATTTCTTGGCCCAGTCTTGACGTTTCAGCTTGTGTGTCTTGTTCAGTGGTGGTCGTCTTTCAGCCTTTCTTACCTTGGCCATGTCTCTGAGTATTGCACACCTTGTGCTTTTGGGCACTCCAGTGATGTTGCAGCTCTGAAATATGGCCAAACTGGTGGCAAGTGGCATCGTGGCAGCTGCACGCTTGACTTTTCTCAGTTCATGGGCAGTTATTTTGCGCCTTGGTTTTTCCACACGCTTCTTGCGACCCTGTTGACTATTTTGAATGAAACGCTTGATTGTTCGATGATCACGCTTCAGAAGCTTTGCAATTTTAAGAGTGCTGCATCCCTCTGCAAGATATCTCACTATTTTTGACTTTTCTGAGCCTGTCAAGTCCTTCTTTTGACCCATTTTGCCAAAGGAAAGGAAGTTGCCTAATAATTATGCACACCTGATATAGGGTGTTGATGTCATTAGACCACACCCTTCTCATTACAGAGATGCACATCACCTAATATGCTTAATTGGTAGTAGGCTTTCGAGCCTATACAGCTTGGAGTAAGACAACATGCATAAAGAGGATGATGTGGTCAAAATACTCATTTGCCTAATAATTCTGCACTCCCTGTATGTGTGTTAGTGTGTGTATCTCTGTGTCAGATACATACGCACACACAGATACACACTGACATATACAAACACAGATACACACACCGGCACATACAGACACAGATACACATACATTGACACACACCCACAAATACACAGATCAAGGTGTGTGTATCTGTGTGCCACTATGTGCCAGTGTGTGTATCTGTGTGTCAGATAAACACACACACACACACACACACAGGTACACACTGACACACAGATACACACACTGGAATGTACAAACACAGATACACACACTTTGGCATACAGACACACGCACTTTGACACACAGATACATACACACACACGGTCACAGAGATAGACACTGTATGTCAAGATGTGTGCATCTGTGTGTCAGTGTGTGTATCTGTGTGCCTCTATGTGCCAATGTGTGTATATGTGTGTCAGCTACATACATACACACACACACAGATACACATTGACACAGATATACACATACCTTGACATACAGACATGGTTTATGCAACGGCGCAACATTTTTTACATTTTTTTTGGGGTGGTGGTTGGGGGTTCCACGATGCTGATACACTATGACAAAGGGTTCCACAGGAAAAATTAATTGGGAACCCCTGCTTTAGAGGATAAAAAGTGTATTCAATTAAATGGGCGTTCTAATGATTAGAATTGATAATAGAGAGGGCCACACCCAGAGGGCCGACCACATTTAGGAGGTGTGAGAAACAGCAGCAACCAGCAGCTTCTCACAAAGCCACAGCATAGTGCTCAGTTTCTTATAATATAGCAGGCAATCTACAAGGATTAGTGTTAAATGTTGAATGAATATGTGAAGGAGCTGGTCTTTTCTGCCCACAGTGGCCAATAACTTCATAGTGCAATACATCAGGAAGCTAGTGATGGAGTAAGGAGGCAAGTATGTTTTAAGCCCCTCCTGTCCCTCAGTAATGCTTCCTCAAACATCACAACCCATGGGAGATGCACTGTTCAGTAGGGAACTTACTTGTGATGCAGAAGATGCAGATGGTAGGGGAGACAGGGAGATAGAGCTGGGAGGGTCTGATGGAGATTAAGCTGGGGGAGAAATGGAGATGGAGGAGAGAGGAAGATGACACTGGAGAGAGTGAGATGGAGCTGGGGTTGCTTCATCCTCAAAAGTTTTCTTCCTTTAATCCTTCAATTTGGTCACATTACTGTCTTCCATAAGTCACGAATATTGAATCCTACATAAGTTCTGTATTGCTACTTGATAGAAAAATTATCATATAAATCTTAGGGATAAGGATACCCTATGTGTATCATTGCTCAACAAATTTAGTTTCATTTTTTATCGCTCGTGTTTAAAGGTAGATGGGACATGTAGTTAAATAAAAACGCATGCGGTACCATTGCGGTATTGAAGTCATGCGGTATCGAAATAATGCTTGTTTTTATTGTTTATCATTCACAGTATGTTGCACTAAGTATGTAATAGTTATAACTAATATTTTAAATGTATTTTATTAAGATTATGAATATTTTACTTTCTGTATTCCTATTGGCTGGCCTCTGGTTTAGGCGCCATTTTCAAACATCTGTACCCCTATTTAAAGTCACCTTGCCAGGTAATATGTTTTATTCCATATTGATAAAGCCTTTTAGGCGAAACGCGTTTATGGTTATTTTTATTGTGTATTTTACTCATTAAAGATTTTTTTGACAATTTTTATTGTGCCAGTCATCTTTATAATACACTTTATATTTTATTTCTTACCTGGCATTTTTATTATCCTGGACTCCAGGCAATCCTTGGTGGGGATCATTCCACCTAAACTTTCAACAAGGAGCAGTCTGTCTGCTCCATCTTTGTGAGTACTATTTTATACATATTTTATTTCTATACCGTTTTTATTCAGAGAGCCCTATTGATTGTCTCTTTTTATTCTTTTTGAGTGGTCCACACACCTTTGAAGAAAAAAGGCTGCATTATATCCCATAAGCGGGGATTATACCGCTGTACATTTTCCATACTAGAGCTAGCTATAGCTCTAAAAAATGTGAGTGCATTACCATCTTCTTCTAACATTTGCTGTACCCTAGTGAACATATTACACTATTTGGTCTTTTATCTGTTTTATCTTTTCATATTATTGGATCCCCCTGGGGAAGGACAGTGAGAACATTGCTCCTGATCAAGCAAAGTACAGACTATTTGATCTAAGGAAGATCTATTTTAGCTAAAAAAAAAATTATTTGGACTACTAAACTATTTATTATCTATTGGTTAAATTTGGCACAGCTTTTATCTTTGCTCCTATACTTTGACTCTTTCTTCTGCAAAAGTAAATAACTTAAATACCCTCATAACCACACTCTCCTGCGAACCCAAACGACTATTTCACACTTTTAATGCTCTCCTTCGCATTGTTGCTTTCCCTCCTCCTACCACCCTGTCCGCCTCAAACTTTGCAACTTACTTCACTGAGAAGATTTCTACAATCAGGGAAGAGATCTATAACCTATTTCCCTCCACTTCCAATACATCACTCAACCCCACTCTGCTCTGGTCCTTCTGCCCCACCACATGTTCCCTTAATCTTATTCCCTCATATCTCATCAGCACTCTGTCTCCTTCTCTTGATCTTACTCTCGCTAAAATTTTCAATCTCTCCCTTTCCTCCGTGTCATGTGGTAACACTTCTGGGTTCGGCACTCCGCTGTGCGGAGCTGGACCCTGCCCCCCTCTGACGCGGCTCTGACGGTATTTAGGGAGACCACGCCAGAGAGACTGTTCTTGCTTTGCAACTATTCTCAGCTACTTGCTTAATATTATTATTGAAGATTATTATCATTAATCAAAGAATGTTACTTAATACATCTCTGAGGAATTACTTATTAATGAACTTTGTGTTGTTGATTACTTGCACTTCTTCTTATTGGATTATTGCCTAAATGCAATTCATTTAAGTTTAATTAAAACCTTGTTTGAATCAAGTTACCAGCGATTACCTCTTTTCTTAAAGCTACAGTATTGATACTTTAAAGTTTCTCCGTATCTTCACTCATGTAATTAGGGAGGTTTACAAGCTGCAGTTGAGTTCCAAGCCAAATCACCCAAGTAGCGTAACAGAATCACCAAGCCGTAAAATGGAACCAGCAGAAGTGAATTCCCAAATTACCTCATTAACCCACAGGGTTGAAATGATCACTCAAGGCATGCAGGATTTGCAAATTGCTAATGAAAGACTTCTTTCTTATATTAGAGAAATGCAAAATAAAGTTACTCATTCTACAAGTGACCCTGCTGTCTGCAGTCCTGAAAAGTTTTATGGAGATTGCTCTAAATATAGAGAATTTTTGAATTCATGCAAATTGTTGTTTACTCTTAAACCTAGGGCATACCCCACAGACAGGATTAAAGTTTGTTCAATAATTTCCTTCTTAAGAGGTGAACCCATGTCCTGGGCACATTCATTTCTGGAAAATGAAGACCCTATTTTGGATTCTTTGGATAATTTTATTGAAGCAATGTCACTACTTTATGAGGACCCTAATAAACAAGCTACAGCTGATCTTACTATTAGATCATTACAACAAAGAAATCGTCCTGTGCAGGATTATATTGCTGAATTTAAAAGATGGGCTTCAGAAACCCAATGGAATACTATAGCTCTACGTAATCAGTTCAGTTTAGGATTATCTGAAACAGTTAAAGATGAATTATCTAGAACCACTATTCCTCCAACGCTTGATACATTAATTCAACTCTCTATCAGTATAGTTAGAAGAATCAGAGAACGTAAAGCTGAAAAGGCTCTCTCTAATTCATTTTGGAAAAAACCCAATCCACCTTTGCGCATGCCTAATAAACCCTTGCAACCAAGTGAACCTATGGAAGTTGGGTTTATTAGGGGACCTTTGTCTATAGAAGAAAAAACAAGAAGAAGAAATTTAAATCTCTGTATGTATTTTGCTTCTAAAGAACATCTTTTACAAGAATGTCATCTACTAAAACGCGCTAAAGGAGGAAAACGTAAAAGTAATACCTCAATTCTGAAAACACTTCCCTGTTCCTGCTCTCATCAGTTTGCTGTACCTCTAATTCTACAGTGGGACATGAAAGAATCAAGACTGAAGCTATTATTGATTCTGGAGCTACAGGGATATTCATAGATGCTTCGTTTGTTGAAACCAATAAACTTCCTTTTATGAAAAAAAGCATCTTTTATCTCCATCAGAGTTATTCATGGATCATTAATCCCCTCTGGTTCTATAAAAAATGAAACTATTCCTATAAGGACAATTGTCAATAATAACCATTCAGAATTTCTTGTTTTTGATATTATAAAATCCCCTCTTTTTTCAATCATTTTAGGAATCAACTGGTTACAAACTCATAACCCCTTCATTCATTGGTCTCCCTTCTCTCTCACCTTTGACTCAGAATATTGTAAGGATAATTGTTTCCCACAGATTCCTATACTTCAATTAAGTCAAGAAAAATTAAGACCTGGATCTCGTAACAAAACAGCTGATGCTCTTTCCATTTAATCCAGCTTCAGAAAAGAAAACCTTTTCAAAATTATCAAACAATAAAGTTACTGGATTTACAACAACTATATTGGATGAACTGAAACAATTATCTCACAATGAACTTGAGCTTCCTTCTACTCCTAAATTGTTCAAAAAAGATGGAATCTTTTATTTCAAAAATACAATTTACATTCCTCCAAAACTCGAAAACAACCTCTTAAAATTAATTCATGATTCTCCCCTTGCAGGACATCCCGGAATAAAAAAAGACACTTGAACTCTCTACTAGACAATATTGGTGGCCTCGTCAAGACAAAGCCATTGAATCCTATGTAAAGTCTTGTCCAGTTTGTCAAAGGTCCAAAGCGGAACGTCACCTTCCTTATGGATTACTGACTGGATTACCAGTACCTGAAAAACCTTGGCAGTCTATTTCCATGGATTTTATGGTGGAACTCCCTCCTTCTCAGAAATACACCACCATCCTTGTTGTCGTAGACCGTTTCACAAAAATGTCACATTTCATTCCTTTGAAAAAGTTACCTTCATCCTCTGAACTTTCCAAAGTTTTCATTGACAATATAATCAAATTACTTGGATTTCCTGAAGAAATAATCTCAGACAGAGGTTCTCAATTTACTTCACGTTTTTGGAAGGAAATGTGTTCTTCACTTCAAATCCAACATAAACTTTCTTCAGCATACCATCCGCAAACAAATGGCCAAACAGAACGAGTCAATCAATGTCTGGAACAATAGCTTTGTTGTTACTGTACGTATTTACAAGATGACTGGAGTAATTGGCTACCCATGGCTGAATTTGCCTATAATAATTCCATACATTCAAGCAGCAAAATGACTCCATTCTTTTCAAATTATGGATTCCATCCCTCCTTGTTTCCTAAAGATCCCAAGACAACTTCTAATCCAATGGTTTCTTCTCAAAATATAGAAATGTCTTCATTGTTCAAGCAATTAAAGAAAAACCTTGAAAGTTCAATGTCCTTATATAAAAGGAAATATGATATTAAGGAGAGCTCCTCCTAAATATAAAATTGGAGACACTGTTTGGTAGTCTTCAAAAAATATTTATACTAAAAGGCCTTCTAAGAAACTAAGTCCTCTTTTTCTTGGAAATTTCAAATTGAATCAATTATTAATGAAAATGCAGTAAAATTGAAACTTCCTCCTTCAATTAAACTGCATCCAGTTTTCCATGTTTCACTCCTAAAGTCTTTTCTTTCAGACCCCTTCCAGAGGGAACAATTGTCAAGGCCTGACCCCATTGAAGTACAAGGAGAATTGGAATATGAAATAGAGAAAATTCTGACACCAAGCTTCATAGAGGTAACTTACAATACCTTATTAAATGGAAGGGTTATGGAGAAGAAGATAACACATGGGAGAATGCCACTGAAATACATGCCAAGAAGTTGATTATTGCCTTTCACAGAAGTTAACCTCAAAAACCGAGGTTATAGCACCCGGAGTGTGCTCTTTAGGAGCTGGGAGGGTCTGATGGAGATTAAGCAGGGGGAGAAATGGAGATGGAGGAGAGAGGAAGATGACACTGGAGAGAGTGAGATGGAGCTGGGGTTGTTTCATCCTCAAAAGTTTTCTTCCTTTAATCCTTCAATTTGGTCACATTACTGTCTTCCATAAGTCACGAATATTGAATCCTACGTAAGTTCTGTATTGCTACTTGATAGAAAAATTATCATATAAATCTTAGGGATAAGCAAACCCTATGTGTATCATTGCTCAACAAATTTTAGTTTCATTTTTTATCGCTCGTGTTTAATGGTAGATGGGACATGTAGTTAAATAAAAACACATGCGGTACCATTGCGGTATTGAAGTCATGCGGTATCGAAATAATGCTTGTTTTTATTGTTTATCATTCACAGTATGTTGCACTAAGTATGTAATAGTTATAACTAATATTTTAAATGTATTTTATTAAGATTATGAATATTTTACTTTCTGTATTCCTATTGGCTGGCCTCTGGTTTAGGCGCCATTTTCAAACATCTGTACCCCTATTTAAAGTCACCTTGCCAGGTAATATGTTTTATTCCATATTGATAAAGCCTTTTAGGCGAAACGCGTTTATGGTTATTTTTAATGTGTATTTTACTCATTAAAGATTTTTTTGACAATTTTTATTGTGCCAATCATCTTTATAATACACTTTATATTTTATTTCTTACCTGGCATTTTTATTATCCTGGACTCCAAGCAATCCTTGGTGGGGATCATTCCACCTAAACTTTCAACAAGGATCCGTCTGTCTGCTCCATCTTTGTGAGTACTATTTTATACATATTTTATTTCTATACCGTTTTTATTCAGAGAGCCCTATTGATTGTCTCTTTTTATTCTTTTTGAGTGGTCCACACACCTTTGAAGAAAAAAGGCTGCATTATATCCCATAAGTGGGGATTATACCGCTGTATGCTTTCCATACTAGAGCTAGCTATAGCTCTAAAAAATGTGAGTGCATTACCATCTTCTTCTAACATTTGCTGTACCCTAGTGAACATATTACACTATTTGGTCTTTTATCTGTTTTATCTTTTCGTATTATTGGATCCCCCTGGGGAAGGACAGCGAGAACATTGCTCCTGATCAAGCAAAGCACAGACTATTTGATCTAAGGAAGATCTATTTTAGCTGAGAATTTTTTTATTTGGACTACTAAACTATTTATTATCTCTTGGTTAAATTTGGCACAGCTTTTATCTTTGCTCCTATACTTTGACTCTTTCTTCTGCAAAAGTAAATAACTTCAATACCCTCATAACTACACTCTCCCATGAACCCAAACGACTATTTCACACTTTTAATGCTCTCCTTCGCCCTGTTGCTCTCCCTCCTCCTACCACCCTGTCCGCCTCAAACTTTGCAACTCACTTTACTGAGAAGATTTCTACAATCAGGGAAGAGATCTCTAACCTCTCTCCCTCCACTTCCAATACATCACTCAACCCCACTCTGCTCTGGTTCTTCTGCCCCACCACATGTTCCCTTAAACCTATTCCCTCATATCTCATCAGCACTCTGTCTCCTTCTCTTGCTCTTCCTCTCACTAAAATTTTCAATCTCTCCCTTTCCTTCGTGTCATGCGGTAACACTTCTGGGTTCAGCACTCCGCTGTGCGGAGCTGGACGCTTCCCCCCTCTGACGGTATTTAGGGAGACCACGCCAGAGAGAGGGCGCATGATGATTGTGTGTGAGCTAATGTGTGAATTGCCTCCGCGAGACTGGGGGCTCCACAGGCTCAGCTACTTGGAGCTACTGCCGCCAGACTTACCTCTCCACAGGGTCTGGCAATGTTGGTCCGACTTCCGAGTGTACACGCCGGCTCCTGGGAGACGTCGGCTCTTCAAGCTCTGAAGTTGTCTTAGTCATCGGGTTAAGAAAAGTATGCTTCATGTTATAGAGGAATGCTGGTGAACGGAAACTCACTTTACAAGTGGACCTTATCTCTTTACTACTGGAGGACATATATCTCTCATCTAATTATCTACAATCTCATTTAATAATGAACTAAACCTTGCTTACTCAAATCTTCACTACTATAAGCTACTAAGTATTTGGAGGACAACTCTCATCATGCTGATTCACTATGCTCATTCACTATGAACTGTTTCTTGCTTTGCAATTACACTCAGTGCTTCAAGTTACTAATTATATGGAGGACAACTCCCATCATGCTTATTAACTGTTCTTGCTTTGCAACTATTCTCAGCTACTTGCTTAATATTACTATTGAAGATTATTCTCATTAATCAAAGAATGTTACTTAATACATCTCTAAGGAATTACTTATTAATGAACTTTGTGTTGTTAACTACTTGGACTTCTTCTTATTGGATTATTGCCTAAATGCAATTCATTTAAGTTTAATTAAAACTTTGTTTGAATCAAGTTACCAGCGATTCCCTCTTTTCTTAAAGCTACAATATTGATACTTTAAAGTTTCTCCGTATTTTCACTCATGTAATTAGGGAGGTTTATAAGCTGCAGTTGAGTTCCAAGCCAAATCACCCAAGTAGCTTAACACTCCGGCACATTTCCTTCACCCTTCAAGCATGCAACCATAACGCCGGTTCTGAAAAAACCCAACCTTGACCCCAACTCCCCATCCAAATACCGCCCTATATCGCTCCTGCCATTTGCCTCCAAGATCCTTGAGAGAGTTGTGTATGCAAGACTGACAGACTTCCTCAAATCCAACTCTCTGCTTGACCCACTTCAGTCTGGATTCTGCGCTTATCACTCTGTTGAAACAGCTGTGACCAAATTATCCAACGATTTAATCGCTGCTAAATCTCGCAGCCATTACTCTATCCTAATTCTCCTTTATCTTTCTGCTGCCTTTGACACTGTTGGTCATCAACAGCTTCTTCTTATTCTCCGTAATCTCGATCTATGGAATACTGCTCTCTCTCCTGGTGCTCCTCCTACTTCTCCCAACGCCTTTTCAGTGTTTCTTTCTCTGGCTCTGCCTCTTCTCCCCAACCTCTCTCTGTTGGCGTTCCCCAAGGTTTTGTCCTTGGCCCCCTACTGTTCTCTATCTATACTGCCTCCCTTGGTAAACTCATCAGCTCCATTATCATTTATATACAGATGACACAGAAATCTACCTGTCCTCTCCTGATCTCTCTCCACCCATCTTGACTCATGTCTCTGACTGCCTCTCCACAATTTCCAACTGGATGGTTGGTCACTTCCTTAAAATCAACCTTCAAAAACAGAATTTCTGGTCTTTCATCCCTCAAGTGTTGCTGCTCCAGGGTCTGTCTCCCTCCAAGTCAATGGCATCACCATCACCTCTACCTTGCAGGCTCGCTGCCTAGGTGTTCTCTTTGACTCCAACCTCTCCTTCACCCCTCATGTCCAGTCGATCACCAAATCCTGCTGCTTATATCTCAAAAACATAGCATGCTTCTGCCCTTATTTAACACCAGATGCAGCTAAGGTGCTGATCCATGTCGTTGTTCTTTCTCGCCTTGACTAATGCAATCCCCTTCTCAGTGGTCTTACGTGTTTCCAGATTGAACCCCTGCAATCTATAATGAATGTGGGGGCGAGGCTCATTTTCCTGTCCGCCCACACCTCCCATGCCTCCCCCCTCTGTCAGTCCCTATATTGGCTTCCAGTTAGATATAGGGCTCAATTTAAGATTCTGATGCTTGCTTACAAGTCCCTACATAATGCTGCTCCAACCTACCTATCCTCCCTTATACAAAAATATGTCCTGTCGAGGCCCCTGCACTCTGCCGAAGACCTATGCCTACCCTATGTCTGTACTCCCACATCTGATGCTCACCTGAAAGACTTCTCAAGGGTTGCATCTTTTCTGCTAAACTCCCTTCCCTTCTACGTTAGACTTTCACCCAGTCTCCACTCCTTCAAAAAACCTTGATAAGTGCTTTAGTACTTAGTACCTACACTCTGTGACTATGCATGGTTTGCCACTTTGTAGCTGAGCTGTTGTAGTTCCTAGAAGCTTACACTTCACAATAATGGCACTCACCGTTGAGTGGTGTAGATCTAGTTGGACAGAAATTTCACAAGCTGATTTGTAGGAAAGATGGCATCCTACGACAGTGCCATGTTTAAAGCCACTGATCTTCTCCTTATGTATGGTCAACATTTGTCTATGGAGATTTCATGCCTATGTGCAGAATATTATGCACCTTTTAGCAAGGCATGAGGTTAAACCACCTGACTTCAATAATTAGTAGGGGTGTCTGTATACTTTTGAGCATACAGTGTATTTATGCTTCTGAAAATTCCATGTTTTTTTGTTTGTTTCTAAACCTCTCTGCCTAGTTCTATTCCGTACCTCATACAACAAGCAAGTAATCAGATGTGAATTTCAACTAGTTTGTATTTTTCTTTTTTTTTTTCTGGTTGCAGTAGAGTGCTTGTTTTAGTTCATTAGTGTCTGTTGGATACATTAAGGAATATTGTGAGAACAAGTGTTCTACTTACAGAATATTTGTCTATTTCCTATTTGCACAACTACTGGGAAGCATCCAAGTGAATCTTGCAGCCATCCTTTTTTACACGTTGTCACAATAGTTTATGTCCTCAGTGCTAAGTCTTGAATAGATCAGCTGCTAAAATGACAGCTGTTGTCATGCACAATTTGTTTTTCTTCCACATTGCCGAGCGTAAACCTTTCAAACTACTATGTTTTCCAGGTCATGTAATTAGAATTGTCTCAAGTCATACTTCTGGGATTTCTGGGTATGTTTTAGCACTGCATGGAAAATGGGCATCGGAATTCAAAAACTCACCATTTTTTCATCCTGACATCTCTGAGCTAAAAAAAATATGGAGATTTTGACTCAACATCGAGCAACACACAGCATGAATAATTAAGCGAGGATACATATAATCTTTCATTAAGAGTTCATTGAAAATGTATTTAATTTATTACTTGTCCAACAAGCTTAAAAGAATTGGCCTAATCTAATTGAAGCATTACTAATATGTTTGCATCTTTCCTATAACATTGTTCCTTATTAATTGCATCCTCAATGAGAATGTACAAAAGATGTCTGATTTTGTAAGTTAACTTAGAAGAGAGTTTATTCCCTTGTTTGCAGTACAAACCGTGAAATAAATAAAATGTAGACTGAGTGCATCAGTAAAACCAAAATTATATTCTTTATCATAGTTAACCAGACAGTCTGTGCAATGTTTTAATTACAAATGTAAATAAATGATCTTTTTAGAATGCAGTTTATCTCTAAAGATTGTTCATTATTCATCATTAATTATTTTATTATTGATGTTGTATTTGTGCATATTCCATTTCAGACATTGATAAATGTATAAGACAATTAATTTTTTTTGTGGTATATTTGAGAACACACATGCAACCAGAACGTCTTTGCGATGTTTTAATTACTAATGCAAATAAACTTTAAAATACAGTTTATCCATGAAGATCTTTCATTAATCATTATTAATCTTTGACTTATTGATAATACATTTTTGCATATTTAATTTTGAGACACTCATGTTACTGTAAGGCAGTTAAAATGTACTCATAAAAGTATAGTAGTGAATATGACAGAACAAAATAAAAGCAAAGAAAAATAAAATAATAAATATAAAATATACTCACAGACACACACATTTCTGAGAATATTGTGTAAGTTGTAATTGTCTGTTTTTTTTTTTGCTTATTTGCATATGTTATTTACCCTGAATCTTAAGGGCAATCATGTGATGAACCCCTCACTTATTGTGCAACAAGATAATGAAAAGCTAACATTACTGTCATTGGTTGTCTTACATTAGCATCTGTGTAGTATTTAAGTTAATTTTAAATTGTTTCGGTACCTAAACTTTAGAGAAGGTGAAAATTAAGGAGTATACACGTATATTAAAGGACCACTATAGGCACCCAGACCACATCAGCTTAATGAAGTGGTCTGGGTGCCAGGTCCAGCTAGAATTAACCCTTTTTTCTATAAACATAGCAGTTTCAGAGAAACTGCTATGTTTATAAATGGCTTAATCCAGCCTCTAGTGGCTGTCTCATTGACAGCCACTAGAGGGCTTACGCGCTTCTCACTGTGATTTTCAGAGAAGACGCCAGCGTCCATAGGAAAGCATTCGGCATTCAGCCGAAGAGGAGGAGAGGAGGCGGAGAGAAGGAGGAGAGCTCCCCGCCCGGCGCTGGGTAAAGAGGTAAGTTTAACCCCTTCTACCTCCTAGAGCCAGGCGGGAGGGGGGCCCTGAGGGTGGGGGTACCCTCAGGGCACTATAGTGCCAGGAAAACGAGTATGTTTTCCTGGCACTATAGTGGTCCTTTAATGACATAGTTAATACTAAGATAATGACAATTAGGATAATGTTTTTGTCTGCTAAGATATGACAGGAACAGACAAGGTATAATGACAATTGTTAAATGTGAACTTAAAGTGGACACATGATATTTTTTGACCGTTCATGGTTGATCAGTTTAGCACATATCCTGTGCAGTTATGTATTATGTAATCATGCTTGTAAGAAAAGTATAAATATGTTTGTGAACCCTGAATAAATTGTAGTAGTCTGATTTTAAACACTGCACATGTGTTGTCTACTCACTGCTACCCAAACGTCCGTATCTGTAAGTGGAGTGCATGGATTTTTGAGTCCAAAAGTGTAGCATTTGTTGCAAAAGAAAAGTTGACCCCAACAGGCACCAAGCGTGAAACTCTGATTTATGAATCTAATGGATGGTCACATGCACTGTTGATATTGATCTCAAGGCCAAATTAAACATGTTACAGCGTAGCAAAATTTATTCATATCTTAGATCACTTTCAATCAAAATATAGGTTAGTGTGAAAACATTCTTGGTTAGTACCTTCAAATAAAGTCTTATTTACAGACTACAGGGAAATGTGCTGGGACTTTTAAGTCTCCTACAATACATTTTTTATTTTTTTTATTTATTTGTTTCCAAAATGATATACAGTACAGTCAAAAAATTTTACACTTAGATTGACAATAGATCATATTTGCAGAAGCACTTCAAATTGAGTTGTGAAGCAGGTGACTATGATAAACATTGTGCTACTAAGTACCATTCCAGACAAGGATAGTAGTAGTGTTGTAGTCAATAAGTGGTGACATTTATTTTGTAAAGTAATTAACCTTATCCTTAATAGATAGTGAGTGAATAAGAATAATACGTAATAAGTAACCAGCATTGGTCTTTCATGCTAGACATGTTACATTAACAGGAAGGTCATTGGATCTGGTGTTGGGTCAGTCGTCTGTGTGTACCTCATGATTGTTGTTATTTCTAGCTGATGTCTTCTCTCGACAAAAACTTAGTCCATTGCTGCCAAGTTTTAGTGTGCTTAATCATGTTTTTAGATTTAGAGAAAGTAATCTCTTCCATTTGTCTGAAGTTTTCTACTTTTTGGATCCATTCCCTGATTGGTGGGGCTATGGAATGTTTCCAGTGTATCGGAATTAGGAGGTTGGCAGCTATTAGTAAGTGCGTGAGTAGTGCATAGTTTTGATTCTTTGAACCTTTGGGGGGGTCAGTAGGAATAACATGTATTCTGGGGCTAAGGGGTATAGTATGCCTGTTATGGTTTGTGTTAGAGTGTGTATAGGCCTCCAGTATTTGGATATAGTCGGACAGGACCACCACATGTGTGATGAGTGTGCTGGTTGTTGTGCGCAGCGCCAGCATTCGTCTTTGAAGTTCTTATGTATCTGGCTAAGTTTTGTCGGAGTGTAGTGCCAGCGGGATAGTCTCTTGTAGTTACTCTCTTGTGTTGTTAGGTTCGATGACGTTGTGTGTGCTCTGGTGATGATGCTATGCCACTGTGAGTTGGACAGCGATATCGGTAACTCTGTCGACCATTTGTTTGCGAAGGCCGGGAGAGTTAGGGTTTGTTCCTTTTGGAGGAGTTTATACATCATTGATAGGGTTTTTTTATTTAGTGGGTGTGACTGGCACATTTGTTCAAACGGTGTGATATCTCTTGCTGCCTTCGGGAGTAATGAAAGGGTATGAGTAAAGTGACAAATTTGATTGTGATACAGATGATGTGTGCTGGAGAGGGTGGGGCCTGGAAGTAGGGCATTTATGTCTTTAATCGTGTCTCCTATGGTGACGTCTTGCAGTTGTAGGTACGAGGTTGTCTTGCTTAACTGTTTCGTCCAATGTGGGGCGCTAATTCGAAGTAAGGGATTGTGTGTTAGTGGGTATAGAGGTGAGGGGTAGGGTGCTAGGTATTTATGGTTGGCTACTTTGGACCATATTTTGAGTGTGGCTGCTATTGTTGGGAGTTGCTTGTGTATTAGCTGTGCAAGTCCATTTTTGTGCCATGGGATTGTGACAATGGGAACTTTCAGAGAGGCTTCTGCTATGGAGACCCATTGTTGGTTCGGAGTGTGTCTTGTCCATTCGTATAGTCTTGCTAAGTGGATAGCTTTGTGGTAAGTCTCTATGTTGGGAAGCCCAATGCCGCCTCCCTGTCGAGGGTTCGTAAGAAGGGAGTAGGCTATTCTGGGGTGGGAGTCTGTCCAGAGATACGCTGATGTGGCTTTTTTAAAGTCATCAAAAAACGTATTTAGGATAAATATAGGAAGGGTTTGTAGTAGGTATAGAATGTGTGGGAGTATGTTCATCTTTAAGATGTTCAGTCTACTGAACCATCCATAGTGTGGTTTTCGCCATTTTGTCAAGTCATTGTTTATGGTTGTTAGTAAGGGCGGGAAGTTGAGATTGTATGTTTGGGACAGTAGTCTTGGGATGTGTATCCCTAAGTATTTTATCGAAATTGGGGCCCAAGCGAAGTGAAATTTGTTTCGGAGCTGTGAGTCTACATCTTGTGTTGTGTGAATGGGAAGCAGTTCGCATTTTGTGAGATTGGCTTTAAAATTGGAGAATTTCCTGTAATCCTGCATTTCTTGGATTATATGTGGGATGGACTGGATAGGGTCTGTGATTGAAAAAAGGATGTCATCAGCAAAGGCTGAAACTTTATATTCTGAGTCCTTGATTTTTATTCCCAGGATTGCTGGATTGTCTCTAATGCCTTGTAAAAAGGGCTCTAAAGTCAGAATGAAGAGCAGGGGTGAAAGTGGGCAGCCTTGTCGAGTACCATTTGTTATTGTGAGTGGTGTAGATAATTGCCCATTTATTCTTAATCTAGCTGTTGGTGTGGAGTATATTGCCGTCAGCCAGTCTATCCACCTAGGCCTAAATCTTAGTTCTCTGATTGTTGCTAACATAAAGGACCAGTCCACTCTGTCAAAAGCCTTTTTGGCATCTATAGCTAGGAGGGCGCTGTGAGTGTCGAGTCGTTGTGCCCAGTGGACTAAGTTTAGGATTTTGGTGGTATTATATTTAGCCTCCCGGCCCGGTACGAATCCGGATTGGTCTAGGTGTATTATGTTCGGGAGCAGATCTTTAAGTCTGGAAGCCAGAATTTTGGTAAATATTTTGACGTCTATATTTATCAGTGAAATAGGTCTGTAACTACCGCACTGCAAGGGGTCTTTTCCTGGCTTTGGAATGAGTGCTATTGTTACTTCCAAAGTTTGTGTGGGTAGTGGTCGAAGATGGGATAGTGAGTTGTAGGCATTGAGAAAGGGTGTGGCTAAAACGGGGGCTAGCAGTTTATAGTATTTGATGGTGAAGCCATCTGGTCCTGGGCTTTGTTTAATAGTCTGGATAAATTCGTCTTGTGTGATCGGGATGTCTAGAAAGGTTTTGAGGTTGTGTGGTAGAGTGGTGCGTAATTTTCTTTGTAAATAGGTCTGCACCTCAGCAGGAGAGGGTGGGGTGTCCCTGAGGTTATAAAGTTGTTTATAGAATTTTTGAAATTCTTTGGTAATTTCTGGTAGCATGTGTGTCTGCATTCCGTCCTGTTTTCGTAGACCCTGTATAAAGGTCGTTTGTCTCTCTGGTTTGAGAGATTGTGCTAGCATTTTACAACATTTGCCTCCTTGGGTGTAGTAGGAGTGTTTAGTCAGTTGTATCTTCCGTTTGGAGTGTAAGTGCAACAGAGTGTTTAGTTCTTTTGGCTACTAATTGCTTGTAGGTTGTGAGGTTATTGTCAGTGGTGTGTTGGTCTTCTAGATTTTTTATGTCCCTACGTTTACTCTGACCTCTGGCATCCCTTGACTTCGGCTACTCCTCGTTGTTCCTGTCTTCTGGCATCCTTTGACCTCGGCTATCCTTTGACGATCCTGCTGTTTGAGTCCTTGCCTGTCCTGCAACTTGGTACTTCATCCTGCACAGCCCCCGTGCACAGACCCACAGGCCGGGTGAATTCTTACCTGACCACCTTGGCCTGTGGCTATCTGCAAGGGTGAGCGCTACAGACTCCCTGTGGCTGTGGCTATCTGCAAGGGTGAGCGCTACAGACTCCCAACCCAGGTAAGACCCTGACAGGCATGATCCGACCCGGTGATCGCTCCATAGGAGGCGGAGGCGATCAGTGGTAGGGATCTGTGTTGAGTGAAAAGCATGTCTATTCGTGTGTATGTACCTGTAGGGGGGGAGTAGAAGGAGAAGTGTTTACTCGAGGGGTGTATAGTCCGCCAGCAATCGAAAAGTCGTGCGTCTTAGAGTATTTTGCGCATTTTCTCTCTTATGGCTGTAAGATAGTTACTCGAGGCTGCTGTGGTGTCAAGGGATCTGTCTAGGGAAACGTTCATGTCGCCCCCTACCAAGAGCATGCCCTCCTGGAATTTAGAAAGTTTTGTTAGTATCTTCGTTAATGTGCAGCATTGCTTTTTGTTTGGGAGATATAAGTAAGCTAAAGTGATTTTTGTGTTGCCAATGGTTCCCGCCAGGATAATGTAACGGCCTGCGTCATCTGTTTCTTTTTTCTGAAGTGTGAAAGGGATATGGTTTCCTATCAGTATTCCCACCCCTCTAGCCTTCGCCCCCGTAAAGTGACTAAAATGTCCGTAGGGTAATGCCGGTTTCATAATTTAGGAGCTGAGTCTTTTCTAAAATGGGTCTCTTGTAGGAACACTATCCCTGCTTTTTGTCTATGAAAGTCCTGTAAGGCTAAGGTTCTTTTTTCTGGGGTGTTAAGCCCTTTCGCCTTTTGTGAGAGAAATCGCATTGTGGTCATTTTGAATGTGATACGCGTGGTTAATGGTACAGTCTTCGTACAGAAGATTTTGTGTCACTCTGTGTCAATCTAAGCTCATGACTATAAATGTATAGAGTTAAGTACGGTAGAGTAAAACAGTACAAAGTTTAACTAGGTAACAGGTTTTAGAATAAAGTAACTATAACAATGCTCACACCCAGGTCGCGGGGGGGTGAGTCTTTGGTGTGAGAAAATCTGACCTCCCCAACCCTCAACTGGACCGTCACCGTTGTGTGGCAGTTTTCGAGTGTCTCAAGAATATTGAATGTGTTCAGTACCAGTTATGCCAGGGAGAGAGACGTCCTTAGGTCAGAGAACGCTCAAGCACGTAGGTCTGAGGGAGGTCAGCTGCTCAACTCGGGCCCCTCGATCCGTGCAGTAAGCAAACGACACCAAAGTGGTGTAGTGCGTTTCCTATCTCTGTGCAGGAGACAGAAACTGTTTTTTGTGGGTTAAGTGGTCTGTTCGCAACCCGAGCAGACGTGGTCCACCGGATACATATATTAAACATTTTAGCGGCTGACAGGCATTTGCAAAGCCCTGTCTATGGTAAGTTTTATTGTATGGGAAGGGAGGTGGGAAAAAGGGTGGATGGGGTTCAGGGAGGTTTGGGCTCTCCTGCGGTGGGTGTGTTATTTATTTATGTACATTTTTTTTTTTCCATCAAATATTTCAAGGATTGTAAATAGCGGTTAAAGTGGGTTAGACTCTTCCTTAGAGAGATTAATTCTTCGGGATGATAGCCAGGTTTGGAGTGGAGTTTAGACACCTTTCCCACTTTTCGTGGCTATCAATTTGGGGAAGGGGAAAGGGAGTTTCGTTAATGGATAGGGGGAAGAAAAGGGGGGGGGGGAGGATGGGGAGGAAGAAATGGCTTCCGAATGAGCGAACCAGTGTATGAACCTGGGAATAGCTATTATCTCATGGCCACATTGACCGTTTTTGTGCCCGTTCCACAATATTAAAGATGATGATTACATGGTGTACATGTAGTTCAGGTACTGTTTGGGGTTTGGGGGGGGGGAGGAAATGGGTGGAGGTTAAGGCTTGAGGGGGAAAAAAATTGTTGGGGAGACCTGAAGGGTTCAATGTTACCCAATTAATTAAGAGTCAGGCGTAACTTCTGGGGCTATCTTAGGCATTAAGATTTTTGTTTTAGCTGAGCTAAGTACTATATCCCCACAAGGTTATTCTCCAGATGTTGTACCCACATCTAGCTCAGTTCCCTCTCCTCCCATTGAACATTTTGTCACCGTCAAAAACAGAGCATACATGTATACTTTCATGCGACCTGGCACTTATGGAGAGGAGGATACTGTAAATGAAGACCGCACTGAAGGTGGGTGTGAAAGTCCAATCAATTGGAGCTGACTCTTGGTCACTAGTTGAGACGGGTTTGTCATGTCCGGAGTCGTGGTCGGAACTTTCTTGGTCCTCCAGTCGCATAGATATGGATGCGATTTTTGTGAGCGTCCTTTATTATTCATGCTCATATAATATTAAAGCTGGAGAGTCCCGTGTTAGATGGGGGGAAGAGGGGAGGGGAGTGGGAAGACAATGGAGTTATTAAGTTCCTATTGCTCAGGTTGTCGTCTCCTCACTTGTCTCGGTGTTCTTAAAGGAGAGGTGAGTCTCGGATCTGTTTTCCTCTTGTGCGGTGCGTGGGTTCCTGATGGGGGTACGGAGCATACCAGTCTTGTACCTGCGTGTCTGGTAGGTCCAGGGCTCTCAGAAACGGTTGCACATCCAGGTGAGATGCTATAGTGTATGAAGCACCTTTGTGGGTGACAGAGAGTGCAAAGGGGAAACCCCACCTGTATTTGATGTCTCGATTAGGGAGGTGCTCTGTTATTGGTTTGAGAGCTCTTCTTGCTTGCAGCGTGAGCCAAGACAGATCTGGAAAGATTTGCACTGCGTGACCACGGTACAGGAGAGGGGGATTGGTGTCCCTTAGGGCTTTTAAGATATTTTCTTTCTCTGCAAAGTAGTGTAATCTGCAGATGACATCGCGTGGCATCTCAGAGGCTGGCCCTCTCGGTTTCAGGGATCTGTGGGCTCTATCTATATGAATTTTGTTGCCGGTCTCCAAACCCAGTATTAGGTTGAACAGGTCAGTGAGCGTTATCATTAAATCTTACCCCTGTGTTTCTGGGAGTCCTCTCACTCTTAGGTTGTTTCTTCTTCCTCTGTTGTCGAGGTCGTCTAAGTGTCGTTGTATGTCGGTCATATATTGTGTGTGGGAGTCGATTATGGAGGAAAGGTGAAGCATTTGAGACTGTTGAACGTCCTTCTCCTCCTCTAAGTCAGTGACTCTGTGTTTTATTTGTTGAAGGTCTGAGTTAATGGCTTCCATTTTCGTGTGGAATGATGTCTCAAGTTTGTCAATCATGGTGGCGAGATCCGTTTTGGAAGGTAAGTTTCTGATGAGTCCTCTGAGTTCCAGGTCCCTGGAATCTTCATGAGATCTGATTGAGAGTTCCGATGCCGCAGGACTCTGGGAGTTAGAGTCCAAGTAAGTTTGGTTGTCTGCCGGCGCCATGTTGCGGTTTGCGGCCTCCGCCTCACGGTCCATCGGATCCTTAAAATAGACATTTAAAGTTCTGGATTTTTGCATGGTAGTCTTCCCTGGTGTACGTTAGGGGTTGTTGTGCTTTTTGGGGTTTCCCATTTTCGTTTTTAGCCTCTGATTATGGTGGATTATCTATTGGGTTGTTGGGAGCCAAATTAGTGCACAGCCATTCAGCTCCGCGGTCAGGCCACGCCCCCCCTACATTACATTTTATGTACATAACCAACTGGGAAAATGAGATGCATCACTGTGTTACCATTCCCTAATTAATTAAAGAGAAAGGAAAAAAAGTGCAAGAATGCCAAGGGAGAAAAAAAAATTGTCTGACTGGAATCCCTTTAAAGCTCTTGTACTTTTTCAGCAACGCTAGGTAGTCATATCAAAAAATAAAATATAACTTTTAATTCTATAAGGGTAAAATCCTGATTGTAAAAATATAGATACAAAGCTCAGGGGAACGAAAAAAGGAGAGACTTATATCTTTGCCCGTGTTACTCCTGTTTGTTGGTAACACCTATAGCACAGGGATACAAATATAGTTAGGCTGGAGAGAGTAATATCAATTTACCCAGTAGTATATCCCCCCAACTCCCATCACCCTGTGCCACCGTAGCGGCACAAACTCCTTCCCCTCACAAACGAACCGATAGCCAAACTGTCTAGATGGCTACCTATCTAAGTTGAATAAAATCATAAAGCAGGGTGGCTGTCTCTGGGGAAAAGGTCTTGGCTGCAGTGTAGTCCCCTGTCAACCCCCTCCACCCTCTGCTACTAAAAATCCCAAAGCGCTTTTCGCCGAATATCAGCTCTTCCAAGGGAACCAAGTCAGAGCTGATCTGTAGTTTAAATATCCCGCCCTTGGTCCTGATTGGTTAGAAGTATCACCAACTGGATAGGGGGGGAGTGGAAGTTAAAATTAACCCTTTGCATCAAAGTGCAAAGTTGACTAATCTTGTGATATATGGAGGAAAAGCTCCAGCATTGTTAAAAAGATGCAAAACTCTAGGCAAATGGTGAGATTGTTGTGTATTATAATACTGTAATGAGTGTTTGTTATGGTTAATGTATCAGTAAAAAGATCTAATTTGAAACATCATAGACACATGCTCAAAGTAAGCTGTGAATTATTTGTAGCAAGAAAAGTGTTACAATCTTATCATATTTTTTTATGTAACTGGTACACATATATGTGAGAATATTCGGAGTCTCTAACGTTAACTATTAATGTAGTCCATGTATTTAACTTGTATTTTTACTAAAGGGGGTCTAATTAGAATCATACTAAGCAGCTGCACAAATAGAACTGTAAATTAATTATAGCGAGAGTAATGTAGTGAAATTACCAATGTGATTATTTAAGATAAGAATCTATATCTAATATAGTCTATGTTTTTTAATGAGAAAAATCTGGTTGAAATCATACTGAGTATGTGTTCAAAATGGACTATGAATTATTTGTAGCGAGAGAAGTGTTGTGTAATTGTCAATATGACTGATACACAAATAAGAGAGTATATAGCAAATGGCTGTTCCTAACATGGACATTCCAAGGGGTATAGAGTCATTTGTAAGAAATATAATGGGCAGGCTTTATAATAATAAGACCTGTATATAAAAGGGATAGCACAGGTCTTAGTGGTTGTGGTTCAAATGGCGACCAATCCCATTATCAACCACAACCCCTGTGTGCATATTTACAAACTGACATTATATACAATAGTTACAAAATTACACTAAATACATTGATATATATTATACTGTGTGCTTTCAGTGTACAGCAGTGGTATTATTATACACAGGTACAACTTAAAAGATCAAAGGAAGTAAGTGTAGAAACCCTGAGTGAAAAGGGGGGACTCTTATATTGATCATTTTGGGAAAAATTAGATAGTTTAGGATGTCTCGTTTAGACTCCATTTGTTGGAAATTGTGCCACATCCGTTATAGTCTATTATTGATTGTAAGATGATGGACTAAATTTGCAAACTGTAGATCTCTATCATTATGCAGTCTCTCCATTTATGAATGAATAAATGGAGTAAAATTGAACTCTTCGTTCAATCCTTTGGGGTATAGTGTCTGGAATGAGTAGATCCATCAAGATTTTGCCTTCAATAGGGAGATATTGATATCACCTTTGCGATGATTGAGAAATATTTTTTTGAATCACCTGGAACTTGAGTACATTGGGTTTAGAGGCATGGTTAAGTCGTACATGTTGGGCAATTGGAGTCTCAACGTGTAAATTGTTAATGGAGTTGATATGTTGCAAAACCCGTCGGCGCAGTTGTTGGTATGTTTTTCCAATGTATGTAAAAGCTTAAAGGGATTTCAGTCAGACAATTTTTTTTCTCCCTTGGCATTCTTGCACTTTTTCCCTTTCTCTTTAATCAGTTTATGTTCAGGGGTTACCCCCCAAAAACCCTCAGTGACCTGACACACTCTCTCTAATTTCTTTCTATACTATTACCATTCCCTAATGTCTCATATTCAGGGAAACCGGCACCAGATGCTGAAATAAAACAACTGAACATTTTCTTTTCATTGACAACATGGTAAAAGGCTTGAAAGTCTCTCAGAAGGACCAGACATTGTACAAACCATATGGAAAATTATGCTAAGATCCTCTACAGATGGTATTTGGTACTGTCATGTCTGTACATATTATGTACAGTAAGCTCAGAATGGTGCTAATCCCCATTGTTATTTGTGTTGGCCATGGCACCCCTAGCAGAAATAATTAGGAAAACACTGGGCATTAAAAGCATTAATATTGACGATACAAGCCATAAGATAGGACTATTTGCAGATGACATCATATTGTCACCTAATAAAATCCATAACACCTCTTAATATTATCTTAAAAGAGTTTGGAGCTATTTAATATTACAAACTCAATACTCATAAAACCTAAGCACTCCCATTTAATATTCCATTTGTTCTATTTTGATAAGCTGAAAGAAGAATATATTTTTGATTATTGAGATTCATATATTGAACATTTATGCAGAAAATTGTCTAAAATGCATGACCAAAATTTTAAAAAAGCATAACTTGGCTTACAAAAAGAAATGGAAAAGTCATGTGGTATAAAGTTATAGTTGATGGGCAGATTGACATCTATTGAGATGACTATTTTGCCTAAGATATTATACTACCTTAGAGCAATTCCTTTGTCCATTCCATTGTCCTTTTTTTTAAACAAGATACACTCAACAGTGATCAAATACATCTGGAATAAACCAAGTAGGATTAAGTTTATTACTATGCAACATTTAAAAGTGAACAGTGGTCTTGGTGTCCCAGATTATAGGAAGTATTATAATGCTGCTAATGTGGATTCTGCTTTTAAATTTGACATGGAGCATTACAGGCCAATGTGACTAGAAATGGAAGCAGAAAAAATTCAACCATATTCTATTAAAGAATTGTTATGGCTGCCTTTAAATGGACCCCCTAAGGCTAAACACATGTTTCCATCAACCAATATTACCCTCAAGGTGTGGGATATTATTTTTAGTAGTGTTAGACCATCCTCCAGTTTATCACGAGCAATGCCATTTTATATTTTAATTTATTACTTACCCCCTCTAGATTAAACTTTTTGGCACTTCCATTCTATATATAATTTGGATAAATTGATTTCAGGGAATTCCTTTTTAACATTTGATCAATTTAAAGAAAAATTTTGTTTGGACGATTCTATATTACCAAAACATACCACAATAACAGACAAATTGAAAGAAAATGTTGAAATATTGTAATTGGGTAAAGGAGATAAATCATTAAAAATGTCAAATTTAGAAAAAATATATCTCCTCAATCCAAATCGTAAAAGCATAATCTCATTTTGTTATTCCCATATTTCTCCTAGGCCCACATCTAAATGATCTTTTATGGAATCATGGGAAAGAGATTTGGGAGTTCAATATGAAATGGAGGATTGGATAAGTTTTATTCTCACCTTGAGAGGTATCACACAGTGTGCTAGTCATCATGAGAATCATTTAAAATTCTCTATCATTGGTACCTGGTTCCATCACGCCTTCGCAAAATGTAATCCTAAAGTCTCAGACAGATGTTGGAGGGAGTGTAATGAGATGGGTACCATGTCACACATTTGGTGGTATTGCCCTAAACCTGCTAGATTCTGGAGTGATATTGATAAACCTGTTAAAACGGTTGACCCAAATATTACCAACTTTAGATCAGAACTCAAGCTTTTTAACAAATTTCCTGAATATGTTAATAAAGTAGACAGATAGGTGGTAGAACTGCACTCATCCCTTCGCTACGGAATCTCAGGGTGCTGCTGGTCCAAGTACCAAAGAGACCATGTATGACATATAATTGTAGAAAGTAGAAAATCCAGGCACTCCAAATTGTTCTAACTAATAGGCAATTTTTATTGGACCCAAGAACCACACAACATTTCAACCCCTTAGGGCCTTTGTCAAGTTTGACAAAGGCCCTAAGGATCGAAATGTTGTGTGGTTCTTGGGTCCAATAAAAATAAACATATCTTGAATATTCTGTTTATGCAAAAAATGCCAAGCCTTTTAATCTATTAAATCTGTAGATTGCAGTAAGTGAAAAAGCCTTTCTTCCAGTCTGAATGGGTGGCCTCTATTCTGTTGTATATTCTTACTAATGAACAGGTTAGCACATAGCAGTGTGTACTAACCCTGTATATATTTGAGTAGTGCTATCCTATCCCATTTGAAGCACCTTTTTTCTAACGAAAACAAATCCAGTTTTTATCACCTTTCCTCATAATTGTTTTCCATCCCCCTTACTAATTTTGTAGCCACCTCTGTACTTTTTAAAGTTCTTCAATATGCTTCTTTAAAACTGGTGCCCAACATTGCAGCACCTATTCAAGGTGGCATGTTAACATTGATTAATAAAAAACCAAAATTATATGTTGACCATGTTAATCAATAATCATTTTGTATACACAAAAGCACTTACTAGCTTTTGCAACAGTAGACCGGCATTGCATACTGTTGCCTAGTTTGTAAACTATAATTCTTCCCACGTCCTTTTCATTTAATGTTATCCCTAACTAAACTTCATTTAATTTATAAGTGGCTTGTTCCCTATTCAAAATCATGACTTTACATTTATCTGTATCTGCTAATTGCCTGCCCTATCCCTATTTCTGAATTTATCCAAAGCCAACTCTAGTGAAGTTATATCATTTTCAGGCTATATTTTCTTACCTAGTTTTGGGCAAATAACAACAACTGTAATTCAGTGCCCATTGCAAGATCATTTATAAATACAGAGAAGTAGACCCAGGCCAGAACCATGAAGCATTCCACTTAAACTTGGTTGAGATAGTACAGGACAAAAAGAAAAGTTAGTCTACTGGCTTTTTTGGTTATCTCATACCATGAGAGCTACAGGTCCCCAACTACCTAGACATCAGCCTATGTTAACATTTACCCCTCTCATTATTATTATTATTATTATTATTATTATTATTATTATGCTACTTTGGGTAAACCTGTAATATTGAAAAAAAATATTTGATAAACAACAAGAGGTAGTGAAAGACCCCCTTAAATGAACTTACTCTCTAACGAAGGTGGGGTATATTTACAGAAAAGGTATAGAAAAAATTGTAGCATAACCAAAAGAAAGATTGATTGTTCAGTGTACCAACAATATGACATATAAGAACAAGAAGAGAGTATGAAATAGGGTTAGTAAAGACAATAGAGAACCGAGTCAGAGTTTATATATTCATTAAATATATTATATGCCTAACAATAAGACTGACCTAGCATGGGCATCCGCAGGAATATTTCCAGGGGGGAGGGAGGGCATAGTTGTAATGACATCCATGCTTGGCCCCTTTTTGACAATGTCATGAAGGGTAGGGACATAGTCATTATCACATAAAGCCAGGGTGAATAGTGTTTTCACAACTATGGTGTCAGGAATACATGCTTGGAGAGCTTTATTCAAATTAATGGAACATTCTGGTCATCATAACAACTTCATCTAAATTAAAATGCCATGATTCCAGGAGACCCCTGGGTGCTCTCTTTCAGTATTCCGCTTCTGAAACGGAGTATCGGTAAGTACAAATTGATGTCAGGCATGGGTGCCGCTGATTGGCTAGAGTGATCAGCTGACGCTCTGAGCCAATCGCTAGTTCCTGGTTTATAAAAATGTTTAAATTTTTTATGAATGGGGAACTACTGATTGGCTTAGAGTGCAAGCTGACTGCTCTAGACAATCAGCGACACCCCTACTCTGTGGCACACAGTGCTTCCTGACACTCAGTAAATAAAAGTGAACACATTAACACTGATATTATTTTTACCTGGGGAGATGAGAAGGTCCACAGTTTCCCTGCCAGGCCCAGGGACCAAAGCCTTATGATGTGGTGTCCAGAATTAAGTGGAGGGATCACTTCACTTGTCCTTTCTGCTCCATTCTCCTTTTCTTCTACTTCATTTGACAGTCTTCTTTTTCTTCTGACACTGTCTTTTCTCCTCCTTGGCTCCTTCTGCTCCTTTACCTTTCTGCTACTTTCTGCTTCTTTTGTGTCCTTCTGCTCCTTTCTTTTTCTGATCCCTTTCTGCTCCTTGCAGACTCTTTCTGCTCCTTCTCCTACTTAACCTATGGACTCCTTCTGCCCATTCCAGCTCCTTGCTGCCCCTTCCAGCTACTTATCGCCCCTTTCTGCTCCTTGCTGACCATTTCTGCTTATTTCTGTTCCTTCTCCTTTCTGCTCCTTCTCCTGCTTTACCTTCCTGTTCCTTGCTGTTCCGTTCTGCTCCTTCTCCTACTTAACCTTTGTGCTCCTTCTGATTCTTTCTGCTCCTTTACCTTTGTGCTACTTCTGGCTACTCCTGCCCATTTCTGCTCCTTGCTGACCCTTCCTGCTAATTTCTATTCCTTTCTGCTCTTTTTAGCTGACCCTTTTTGATCCTTGCTGCTCCTTGTAGACCCTTTCTGTTCTTTTCTACTCATTCTCCTACTTTACCTTTGTGCTTTTCCTGATGCTTTCTGCTCCTTTACCATTGTGCTCCTTGCTGACCCTACTTCACCTTCCTGCTCCTTGCTGCCCTTTCTGCTCATTCTCATTCTTTCTGCTCCTTTACCTTTGTGCTCATTCTGTCCCTTCCTGCTCCTGTTGCCCCTTTCTGCTCCTTGCAGATGCGTCCTGCTCCTTGTTGACCCTTCCTGCTAATTTCTATTCCTTTCTGCTCCTTCTCCTACTTTACCTTTCGCGTTCCTTCTGCTCCTTCCAGCTCCTTGCTGCCCTTTCAAGCTCACTGCTGACCCTTTCTGCTCCTTCTCCCACTTTGCCTTTGTGCTCCTTCTGATTCTTTCTGCTCCTTTACCTTTGTGCTCCTTCTGTCCCTTCCTGCTCCTTGCTGCCCCCTCCTGCTTCTCGCTGCCCCTTTCTGCTCCTTGCTGATGCTTTCTGCTCCTTGTTGCTCCTTATAGACTCTTTCTGTTCCTTTCTGCTCATACTTTACCTTTGTGCTCTTTCTGATTATGTCTGATCCTTATGTCCCTTCCTGCTCCTTGCTAACCCTTCCTGCAGGCTGTCCCCACATCCCTCGCTTACCTGATTTGTAAACTGTCTTGGCAGGCTGGGAGTTGCAGGCTGCACTCCGTGCTGCTCCCCTGCAGATTCAGTCAGGAGAGAGAAGCAGGGATGAGATGTAGCTTCCTATTCCTGACTCTCTCCACACACAGCATCACCTAGTGCCTGGTGCCGGTATTGCAGTGTATTCTAAATATGATGTGAAAAACACTGGCACAAGCTGAAAAATACAGGGGTGGGGGGGGGGGTGGCAAGTGCCCCTCCTCCTTTTTCCTCCCCCTGCAGATGCTCATGTGCCCTAGTGAATTTCCAGTGTCAGACTAAGACATAGAAACATTCCCAAATGTATTGCCAACATGGGAGTGGTTTGTTAAAATAAAGACACCTAAAATTGATGGCAACTAAATAAAATTACATGTTCAAACCTGCCAAGGTCAGTAAGGTCTTGAGTACAGACAAGAAGATAATCATAAAATAAAGTTAAAAAATATTTTCTTATGAGGTAAAAAACTACAATATGGCACTAAGGAGAGGAAAGGCTGGCTTTTTACACCTGACCTAGGCGAAATATTCAAGAAAAGTGAAGTATACTTGCACCATAGTGAGGCTATGGTTATTTTGGTACACTATGGAGAGCTTTGTAATTATGCAATTATTGGACATGTGCACCCGTGAAATTTTTGTTTCGTATGAATGAATTCATACTAAATGAAAATTTCAATCGTCCATTCCTAATTTCGTCCATAAAACATTCAGATGATGGCTACTCACTGTCATTTAAAACTGGATATAAATCAGTATCTTATATAGAAGTGATAGAGAGCTACGGTAAGAGTACGTGTAACCAATAGTTATAGCAAAAACAATGTTGCAATATGAAAAAGTAGCTAGTTTTTGCTATAACTATTGGTTACATGTACTCTTATCTCTCTTTCACTTCTATATAAGATACTGATTTATATCCAGTTTTAAATGACAGCGAGCAGTCACTGGTGACATGCCCCTACTACACGGGGGACCTGGCAAGGGTCCCCCCATTCCCCCAAGGATGAGAACCTAAATAGCTGAAATGGGGAGGACATAGTGACCCATGGATGGGGGCTATTAATATAAACGGGGGGAGCTAGTCCCCCCAGGCCCCAACACATGACTGGTGGGTGGGGACCTTAATTAAACAAATAATGGGGGGGACCTAATGACAATAAGGTCCGTCGAATTCCTCCTTGCGTTTTCTGTTTTGCGAATGCGCAGTGTTATTTTCGTCAAGCACAGGTTAAGTTCACTTAACGATTCGCCATTCGCGGCATATACACCAACTACATTTCCCACAAATCATTGCGGCGGCACCTCCGAAATGCGGAAGTGCCGCCGGTCACGTGACTCTTTTAAAACCTTTAAAATTACCCTTTCCCACCCTCGTTTTTGATTTTAATGTGCTGTAATCAAGCTGCATTGTTATAAAGTTTAAGCTTATTATGTTATTTTCGAAATTTAAAGTTGTATACATGTTCTTATTGTTGATTGGCTGAACTAAGTTTTGGCGCCAAATTTCAACTAATTATGCTCCTATATAACATCTATGTGCCAGGTAAACTATGTTATTCCATTTGAAAAAGTCCTTTTGTGACGAAACGCGTTATGGATATTTGAAATATTGTGTTTTTATATATATTAAAGTATTATTGGTCATTTGTTTTTGCCAATTATCTTTTTTATAAGACACATACTCTTCTCATTTACCCTGGCCCTTTTATTGTTATTTTAAACACCTTCTTTTTTAATTGGTTTTAAAAAAAAAACCTTAAAAATTCCTGGAAGTTTCCTGTACCCAAAGAAATCCGTAGGTGGGGATCAATCCACCCAAGCTGTCAGCAAAGAGCAGTGTGTCTGCTCCTACTTTGTAAGTACATTTCTTTTATTATTTTATTATTATTCGCCATACAGTGAGCACTATTGGCTGTTTGTTTTATCTCGAGAATTGGATACCATTCACGGAGAGGAACCTGCCCTATATCCTATAAGCGGGGATTAAACCGCTGTACGCGCTTAACTCCTAGAGCTGGACAATAGCTCTGGTAAATGTGAGTTTTTTACCATTATAATTTTTATCTCTAAGACTTGAATTCTACATACTACACCATTGGATGTCCCCTTGTCTTCTCTTTTTTATCTTTTATTAAGTGAAACCACCACAAAAATAGAAGACCTCACCAAACAAGGACATCAGTAAGAAAAAACCATTTGGACTTATTTTATTTTATTTTACTCTAATTGGACTTTATTTATCTTTTGTGCACAGCCTTTTATTGTTTTTATTGTATTCTGTTTTAAAGGGTTTGAGGGATTCCCTTTTAAGGTCGCTGCCTATAGTTACTTAGCGCTATCTCACTCCTCTTTTTTACCATAAGTTCACTTAACCCATGCTTGTAAGAGTCTCCTTGCAGCCCTGCTAAATCTGAGGCTGCAGGGAGAACCAGCTGTTTTTATTTCTTCTGCGGGCTGTGGGGGTTAATTCTCCTGCAGCAGGGAATCTATTAAACAAAAGAACTGAGATAAAAAAAAATTCCCTTTTAGTTTCGTTTATATTTCGTATGTAGGACTTTCGTTTACGCCTTAGTAAACAAATACGAAAAAGTCCAAAATTTCGGACAAAATTGTATTAGTCTGGAAATGAATGCACATGCCTAGCAATTATGAATGCAAAATGAATCCCAAAGAATACAGGATATTAATATAGACAATCACTAGGGTAAGGGAAGGGACATGTGAAAGATAAACCTAGAAGATGCATTCATTACTGAATATTAAGGGATTATCTTGTCACCTGGAGGAAAAGTACAACATGAACAAATACAATAGCAACTATTGGTAGAATTATTTTAGAAGTGAAGTGAGCATTGTATGTTGGAAGTCAGTGGTGTCTATTTAATACTGCCTCCCAAACATGGTTGGATTTATAGGTCAGGTGCCCATAAGTAAAGAGTTCTAAGCTCTCCCCCATCCCAAAAATATGGAATATACAGACAAAGTGACTTTAAGAAATGTATTAACCAGACATTGCAGGCAGAAACACATCTATCTAGATTTTCCTTTTCATTTTTGACAATTACATATACCTACATGTATGTGCATATTCCTGCTTGTAATATGATGTGCTTGAATCTGTGAGTATAGTGCGTGTATGTAGTGTGTGTAAATGTATGCAGGGTCAAAGATAATGTTAGGAGTTGTTAGGGGAAAGGGGGTTTACGGTTTAAGAGTGGTTAATTTCAGAGTTAGCTTATATGATAAGAGTAAAAGCTTAAAAGGGTTTATAGTTGTGGTATAAGGGTTGTTCAGGATTTTTAGGTTTAACCCCTTAAGGACAAATGACATGTGTGACATGCCATGATTCCCTTTTATTCCAGAAGTTTGGTCCTTAAGGGGTTACAATGTTATATTGGAGTACATGAGGTGTAAAGGTTTTAAGTGAAGTTAAACATAAGTAAGTTAAAGTAAGTTAAAGAGGTTTTTATTTCAGGTTTATGCCTTTAGTGCTTAAATTTATGATATGGTAAATGTTTCTCTATATTTTGTTTTTTTTGGGGGGTGGGGGTAAAGGGAAACGGTATTTAGTATATGCAGTGATTAAAGAGTTATCTGCAAAGTAATTACCTTCCTATGTCTTCTATAGTCCAGTCACTTTCCTCTGAAATTAAAGTTGCAGGAGTTGCATACTTTGTGCTTCTCTCAATATTACCCCTATGTTTCCTGAAAGGCACTTACTGTGTAGAAGTTAATTAGTGGGCAGATGGGAAGGGATCCCTTCCAATTCCTGTACAATCTCACACAGAGACAAAGGAGGAACTAAAAAAACACTGCATTATGTACCCGCTATAACTGTTCCTGCCAGGGCTCCTGGTACTTATATATCCACCAGCCTACTTAAAGGGACACTCCAGGCACCCATACCACTTCAGCTAATTGAAGTGGTCTGGGTGCTGTGTCCCTATTGCACATAGTGCTGCACTGTAAAACATTGCAGTTCCAGAGAATTGCCATGTTTACATTGCAGCTCTAAGTCTGCCCGCTGTGTCTGTCTATCAGACAGCCACCAGAGGGCTTCCGGAATACAAACCTTTAGTCGGTTTTCTAACGCTAGACGTCCTCACAGACCTCCAGCGTCAGATTTACCCCATAGGAAAGCATTAGGTCTTCCCCGCCGACGTCAGGTCTTTGCTGGAACAAGGAAATATCCAGAAGGAACAGGAATCAGATGATCTAAGATAATATCACCTTATTCCATGTACAGATAAAAGTAAACTTGAAACAGCAGCTGTTTCAAATTTACTTTTATCTGTACATGGAATAAAGTGATTTTATCATCGATCATCTGATTCCTGTTACTTTCTGAATATTTCCTTGTTCTAGCAAAGACCTTACTGCTATCCCAATGGTGGATGAAGTGCTTATACAGTTCAGAGCCATTCTTTAAGGCTCTGAAAATTGTGAGTGTGCTGTTTTAACCACTTTCTGCTATTTATAAATATACAGATTGCACTTTGGTTTTTCTGTTTTATATTCATATCATTTAGGGTCCATTTCTGATTGTATTTTACAAGATCCTCTTTTCTAAAAAAAATTAAAGTTTTAATCATTGTGTGCACTTTAACACTTTTTGGTTTGGTTTTTGACTATTTTCTGTTAAGTGTATAAGGTGACATTGCACTTTAAGTTGTTTTAGGCTGCACTGAATTATTATTATAAGAGCACCACATATCGCTTTCAAAGTTCTTTTCTCATTTCATACTAATGTTTGTTGACTTCTAACAGAGGCACACCTCATTCTGCTCCTGGAGGTACTGATCAGTTAAGCACAGAACCAAATCTTATTTAATGATTAAAAGTATAAAAAAACACTGGCGTGATCTGCACTATCCTCTTTTAATAGGACCAACTGCATGGCAAAAACAGTACTAGTAATATCTCAAAAGTAACTAGAATAAAAAATAACAATTAACCATGCCAAAAAAGTTGAAAAGAAAGATTTTTTTTTTCAGTGAGTAAAAAAGGGTTTAATTATGGCTTTACTGGCACTGGGATACAGTAAGCATCAGGTTGCATCCACCCTTAAAAATGCAGCTAATATTGGGGTCAAAAAAAGCTACAGACCGTCAGAGGGCAAAAAATTGTTTCCACTGACAGGGAGCAAATCGCAGCAGGTATGAAGTGCTTGGCGAGGATGGTTTGACAAACTCCTAGCGGCAGGAATGCAGTCACACAAAGAATAAGAGCCTGTCTGAGGTTTGCAAAACATTATATGGGTTAGACCATAGTGGGCTGGAGTAAAATCATAAATCATAAATTCATCTTCTCTGATAAGTTTTTTCAGCTTTGCCCAACACCTAGTCATCTAATGATTAGATGGAGACCTGGAGAGGCCTACAAGCCACAGTGTCTTGCACCCACTGGGAAATTTGGTGGAGGCTTTGTGATGATCTGGGGTGCTTCAGCAAGCCAGGTTAATCTTTGTGAAGGATGCATGAATCAAGGCACATACAAGGTTATCTTATTTATTGTTTGCCCTGACAATGTTTGCCAGCTCTGAGAATTGTTTTTTGCAGCAGGACAATGCTCCATGCCACATAGCCAGGTCCACGAGGTGTAGATGGAGGACCACCAGATGATAGCAAGACCCATCTCCATACCTGTACTACACTGAAAACTGCTGGAATGTTATCAAGAGGAAGATAGATGGTCTCAATCCTTCAAACAAACGCACGCTGTTTGAATTTTTGTGATAAGAGTGGAATATAGTCATCTAACAGCAATATGAAACCACTGATATAAATGTTACACTCTTCCTCAGTAAAATAATCCAACTCCCATATTCCTCACCTTTAAAAAAAAAAAGGCCATCTACGAATCACTTCAGAGGTTCCAAAAGTGGTGATGTCAGATGCAATCATTATAATTTAACAAAATATGATATGGGTCTGCACCCCAGAGTGGAAATGTATTTTGACTCTTTCCATAATCTGCAAAAAAATGTGGGTATTTCTCTGCACTACCCCTGACCCCCATGTGTTAAGTAAATTACACGCACATACTAACATTCATATAAACATTAATAGAAGTACAGACAGTAATGTATGCACATACATTTATATAGACAAAAATAGACACATACACTGATCAACCACAATGTCAAAACCAAATGTCTAATACTGTGTAGGTCCCCCTTGTGCTGCCAAAACAAATCTGATGAATTTATGTCCTGTGGTATCTAGCACATTAGAAGCAGATCCTTTAAGTCATGCAAGTTGTGAGATGGGGCCTCCGGGGATCACATTTGTTGTTCCAGCACATCCCACAAATTTGCATTCACATTGAGATTTGCAGAATTTGGAGGCCACTTTGACCTCTTGGTCATGTTCCTCAAACTATTCCTGCATTATCCTGATGAATGAGGCTGCTGCCATCATGGAACATCATTGCCATGAAGGGGTGTATGTGGTCTGCAACAATCTCTAGGTAGGTTGTACATATCACAGTAACATCCACATGAATGCCAGGACCTAAGGATTCCCAGCAGAATATTGCCCAGAGCATAACACTGCCTCCATGGGCCTTACTTCTTCCCATAGTGCATCCTGCTGCCATCTCTACCCCATGTAAACAATGCACATGCACCCACCCATCCACCTGATTTAAAAGAAAACATGATTCATCAGACCAGGTAACCATCTTCCAGTTCTGACACTCACATCATATTTCAATGCCCACTCATACTTAAACAAACTGTGAAAGAGTGGAGAAATTAAGAAACTAGATGGTTGATGATTTTATTTAAAAAATGGGCATCAAAGGATGAGCTGGATTTTTCAATTACTAAGTTATCATTGTAATGTTTGCCAGCAAAATAAAAAGCATGAGCACCAATACCCCTTAATAAAGTGAGATTTCATAACCTTCCTACTAAGTGGAAGGATACTCATAACTGCTAACCAGGGCAAAACATATAGAGTACCAACACTAAATGAATCCGTAAAGAACATGTTGCAAACACTCAATGGGGAAGATTTGTCAGTAGTGATGTCCCGAACAGTTCGCCAAACGGTTCGCTGCGGACTCATCATTGAGTAAACTTTGACCCTGTACCTCACAGTCAGCAGACACATTCCAGCCAATCAGCAGCAGACCCTCCCTCCCAGACCCTCCCACCACCTGGACAGCTCACTAAGAATGCAGCTTCAAAATGGATGATGTCCAGGAGGTGTGAGGGTCTGGGAGGGAGGGTCTGCTGCTGATTGGCTGGAATGTGTCTGCTGACTGTGAGGTACAGGGTCAAAGTTTACTCAATGATGAGTCCGTGGCGAACCGTTCGTGGCGAACCATTTGGCGAACAGTTCAGGACATCACTATTTGTCACTGTTTTTTTCTAAAAAGTGGTAAAAAACATTTTAGAACTTGGAACATGATGCAGATATTTCTGAAAGCCTGTAAAATACAAAAAAAACCTGTTCTCTCTTAAGAAAGAGGCTTTATTGCAAAGCATGGAGAACCAACGTGAAAAGAAGCAGAGGATAACAAGATGAGAAGGATAACAATATTTTGCTAGACATAACTTGACAAAGGCCGATTTTAAAGACTGAAGTATTGGCACTCTGAGATTTGGATTAAAATGTCTTTGTGTTATTCACCTATTTTTGAGTGCCTGGTTTTTCTTTTTTGTCTGAGATGTGGGGTGGATTTTTTTGGCATTGTGTGAGGACTATAATTTATATCTATGCCAATTCTGCTTTGCATACGATTAACAGTTTATTGCTATGGATACAGACCTGTTGAGAGTAGCTTGTGACCATCATAATATTCTAGATTCACATACTTTTTCTCCACATTAAAGTTGAATTAATATAATGAGGATCATTCATTAAGTCGTGAATCAAGAGGAAGTTGCAAAATAATTAATATTTTTGACCAAAAAGCCAAGCTGGAAAAAGTATTAGATTATTAGAATTATTCTAAATTATTAGAATTTTCCAGCTGTATTTTTTAGCAAATTCTAGTTTCTTGAATTATTATTGTTTTATACTCTTTGGAACTGCAATGCAGGATTGCTCATGATATCCCACAATTACAAGCTGTTCAAGTTAGAACAACTTTATTGCTATAAGAAGAGTACATTGATCAGTATGCCTCTTGTATTCCAATGTACACTGACACATCATCCATTTTTGTTTTGTTTATCGCTTATTTAAAAAAAACCTGGAACTAATAAAAGTTATAGAAGTTGTTAGGAACTTACTGGTTTCTCACATTTTTATGTTATCATATAATATTTGGTGTGATAGAATATTGTCTCCATTCATTATAATATCTACTCTCAAATATTACAAGGCAACAATTGTGTGTTTTAAGCTTAGGTCATATGGATTCAAATTAATACACACAATTAATTAATTAGATATATTGACATGATACTCTATTAAAGGACCACTATAGTGCCAGGAAAACATACTCGTTTTCCTGGCACTATAGTGCCCTGAGGGTGCCCCCACCCTCAGGGACCCCCTCCCGCCCGGCTCTGGAAGGGGGAAAGGGGTAATAACTTACCTTTTCCAGCGCTGGGCGGAGAGCTCTCCTCCTCCTCTCATCCTCTCTCCCCCCGGCTGAATGCATACAGCGGCAAGAGCTGAGCGCATTCAGCCCGTCGCTGGGAAAGCATTTACAATGCTTTCCTATGGACGCTGGCGTGCTCTCACTGTGAAAATCACAGTGAGAAGCACGCAAGCGCCTCTAGTAGCTGTCAATGAGACAGCCACTAGAGGATTAGGGGGAAGGCTTAACCCATTCATAATTATAGCAGTTTCTCTGAAACTGCTATAATTATGAAAAAATGGGTTAAGCCTAGAAGGACCTGGCACCCAGACCACTTCATTAAGCTGAAGTGGTCTGGGTGCCTAGAGTGGTCCTTTAATATTTGTATGTATTCACAGAACTGCTATGTACGCGGTCTCTATCTTTTTACTTGCTTTGGAAAACTAAATAAGCATTTATTGGAGAAAAAAAAATATGCATAATTTACATTAAAGATCATATTGAAACAAGCATGAATCTAAACAGGAACACAATTAGTATAATTAGCAGATTTTACATAGTGATTTAGATGTACAAATCCTGCCTTTTCTTTAAGACATGGTCTAAATGTTTTTATCATCATATACTGCAGCATGCTTGATAGCAGATGTTCACTGGAGAAGTGTTATCATTTGCAAAGTTAAACCTTTTTTTTTTTTTTTTTTACCCTGTTTTGCATTTGAAGCATTACATTTAAACTATGTTAGACTTTCTCTGAAAATTACTCTAGTATGAATAACAACATATTTAAATATGTCCAGGTGGCAATCTACAAAGGAACCAAAAATGTAAGCTTGGAAAATATAAATGTTACATCTTACTGATTTTAACTGTGTAGTTTATTTTTTTTTATTTTTATTTTTTTTACAGTTTCTTTTTAACTTGGACTTTTACTACTTGAAGTTGTATCATTCATAGATTTTCTATGTAATTGGTTATGTAGTGTGTATTAAATGAATACAAGGCACTGGGTTTTCATATTGCTGGATGCTAGAGGATTTTTACATTGTAAAATTGAATTAGCCACGCTATAAAATGTCTGAAGCCTATTACTGCTTTATGGTAGTTTATGCTTACTGTTCTAATTTACTAACAGTAATAATGAAAAGCCAGATTCAATCCATGTCTATGATTAGCTTAAAAGCAAAACAAATCTCATTATGCTTTATAAATTAGAATAAGAATATATTCTCCACAATAATTTAAAAAGGAGGCATGTAAAGTCAAAAGTGATGGGTAAAAAGTTTGGTTTTCTAAAAGCTAAATATGCAAGTATATGTTGTGTTTTAAGATGTAAATGTAAATCAACATTGACATGGTCTATACATAAATGCATCTTTGTGAGAAAATGTTTTTTTTTAAAAGGTCCCTCAAAATGTATAAAGCATGCAAAAGGAATTGTGTATAGACATGTAGAGACTTTGGGTAGTGGGATGTTAGACTATACCTCTGGAATTTGACTCTGCCTCCCAAATTTTTGTGCTCTGTGCAGTTTACTCTATGTATTCAACCCTTCACCCAATAAGACATCATGCCCTGGTCTGACTTCACCCTTTCATACTGTTACCCAATAAGAAAGGGTAATATGCAGGCCTGTCTTTTAAGACCTATGTGATTTGATCCACCAGGCCAAATCCAATAAGTGACATCATACATAGCAGACTAAGTGTGAGGTGACTATACCTAGAACATTTAATATTTTTCAAAAATACATCAAAATAGTGACATAATTGTTCAGCCTCTCAGCAGCATCTTCAGCCAACCATGGGGGAATGCAGAACAAAATCAAGAAAGACACATGTTTTTTCGAGCACTTACTTATCATTAGTCCTTAGTCCTTGTTCAAGTAGATCTAATGGTTGCTCTAACTATTAAACAAACAATTTGGTTTATAGGGTATTTATATTAGATCCACGGCCTCCCAAGCCCTGTAAAAAGATTTTAAACTTACCTGATATTCAGTGCCAGATGAAACTCCCACAGCTGTTCAATGCCCTTTACCTGAGTTCTGGGCTGCCTCTCTCTTGTAGTTTGTGGATGCGACCACATTGCTGCACTATATTTCCCATGTCCCACTGAGCGCGGTTACGTGACATGGCCCAAAATGATCCAAAATAGCTGCTGTCACGTGACCCGTTATTTCCATTATTTTCTCACCTTTAGAAGCTTCTTTTTGCTTCCAAATTTTATACACTAGTCCCTACAATGGTCTACTACAATTCTAGACCTTTTTTGAATCTTAAAAAAAATGTATAATATCAATTATGACATCATTTAGACCACAACTGTAACAGCGGCTGGTTTACTTATTTACAACTATAATGTCTTAAAGCATTGAACTTAGCAGGGCTGACATACAGATATCTTAGCCATAATTGTATATAGTTAGTAAGAGATCCTCTATTTAACATATATAAATAAATGAGAATACAATTTAAAATAAGGATTGTCTTGGAATCAATAAAATTTGTCTTTTAGATATTTATTATATAAAAATATAAATATAGACATATACAATGCATTACAATAATTTATAGCAGAGTTTATAAGATTAAACTAAATGCTTGCAAATATCATTACTAGATTAACATACCCTCCTGAACATGTCATCATGTCAGCCTCTCAGTTTAAGATGAAGCAGTGTCTTCCTCCAAATCTCTCCTCTGTGCCTTAACATTTAAAAGTACACCTATTTATACCTTAGGCGTCTTCATTTTAGGGTCGCTGAAGTTCGTATATGAAAAAGTAACTTCTTTTACTTTTATTCATTTTAGGACCTCCCTTAACTTGGCAAAAATACAAGGCAGTATATTATGTACCGCAGTTTATACCTCCTATAAACTGTGAGCTCGTATGATCAACCTATTTTTTCTGTAAGTTTTGTAATTGTCTCATTTATTGTTAAATCTCCCCCTCTGATAATATTGATAAGCGCTACGGAATATGGTGGCACTATATAAATACCGGTACTAATAATAATAATTATATATGAGAAAGTAAAGGTAAATTTTTTTTAGCCAAGTAGTCTAGCAAAGCTAGATTTAAAGGCAATTTGTGTGTAGAATGTCATGTCTGGCAAGGAACATAGTTGGCTTCAAAATAAAAATTCATGTTATAAATCTTCTGACACCTAGTACATTCCTACACAATCTATTTATCCTTCTCATGCTGGAATCAACCATAGTGCTTCTATTAGTTGACCAATTCAGATAGCCACTATGAACAACACATTTAATAGTTATATTAATATGGTTTGACAATGAATTATGTTTGTTGGACAACAACTGACAAAGATTCCATGAAATTGGAGCTCTGGAGAGCAAGAGGAATCAAATTATAGCAATATTGTCTTTGTATGACCACAGGAATATACTTGGCAAGCTGCAGCCTATTTCTACCCACAATGCGTGGACCCGACTGCTCGCAGCAGCAGTCTGAGGGTTCAAGACTGACGCAAATGTGCTGAACTTATATAGCACAAAAGGAATAAGGGAAATAAGGGAAAAAGCAAAAAAAAAAAATCTTAAAAATATGTAACCCATATAGTAAAACATAACTTTTCTTAAAGTTTAGTTAAAAAAACTGGTTATTTTATGTACGGGACTAGATTGTTTGATTATCGCTATCTAAAGCTTGTGATCAAAGTCCAAAAATTCTTGGTTCAAATTAAAATATATAAAAAAATAAATTAAGTGTAACTGTCTCATCCATAGAATAGATGAATTCGGAAGCTGCAATGCTCCAAATAAAAATAAACAAAACAAAATAAACTAAAGTAAAAAATCACAGACCATTGTGATCTTCTATCACACTAAAGAAAGTGAAATAATGTCTCCCAAGATGTAGAGGGGGTGTTAGCTAAACATCATATAGTGTATACAATAACAATAACCCACATCCAGTGGGTCAGATAAATAAGGGGTACATTTCTAAACAATCACGTTATAAACAAAGCTAGACTCAAAAGCTGAGAGCTCTAACTACTGTGCCTTCAAGGGCACTCCTTTAAAGGCTAACCACCCATGTCCCCTAACATAAAGCTAACTTGATAATTTACGAGAAGAGATGAAAATGAGCTGATCCCAAACCCCACAAACTTTGTTTTCAATCGTGATTGTGTAGATATTTACCCCTTATTTGCCTGATAGTGCCTGCTGGATATGGGTTGTTATTATTGTATACCTTATTTGATATATTATACATAATTAGATATACCGCTGGTACACACCAGGATCTGCTTCTTATCCAGCCAATCTTTGTCATTTTAAAGTGGCTTATCTCCAACTAGAAAAGGATCATCAATACACTGGAATTTTTTTTTTTTTCTGTCATTGCTGTAGCCCTTAGATCCTACTGCCATTTACACTCTTCTTTCTCTCCCATGCTATACTTTGAACATTTGCAGTGTCAAATATAAAAAAAAAACCACACACACACATTATATATATATATATATATATATATATATATATACATATACACTAAAGGGTTGCACTCACCTGTACGTGAACATGCAGCAGACTTATAAGTGTGCTTCTGAGGCCAATTTATACAACATGCAAGATGCAGTGGACTCACTCATTCACTGAACAGCTTTTTAAGGCTCACATTATGTAATAGTTTTATTTAAAAACACCTTAAATAGGCAAAAATAATAAGGATTTATTTACAGTATATGATCATAAATTGCATAAGCCTGCCACAAAGTCAGTGTACCCCGTTTTTGGCAGGTCCTACTCTAACAGTCTAGAAAGGGGTTTTGGTTACTGGACTAACCAGAAGGCGAGAATCGTTTTGTTTATTGTACTACCCAGAAGGATGAAACATGTTTTGGTTACTGGGCTACCCAGCAGGATGTATGTTTTCTTTATCTTTGTTATTTTTACATGCTTTAACTATTAAATAAATCTCTATTTTTGAAACTTTGGTGGAATTATCCTATATGTTTCTACAAAGGGATACTGAATACTCGTCAACTACCATTACAGAAAAGGGATGTGGATCTCCCTAAGGATCCAGAGTCGCTTCAAACTCTACGCTTGAGTGTACTATATATAGAATATGTACATTTACTAAGTCATAAGATTTATCTGTACTATTTGTGTTTCCTTCCTGTTTTTTCTTGCAGAACTTGTAGATTGTACAGTGGGAAGTATATGTATTTTTAAGCTCCACCTATTGTATTTTTCTTGTATAATTGTAAGTTGTGGGTAGAGGGAATTCCCCACAGGTGTGTTGAGCTTGCATTCACTAAATCTTGTATTTTGTATCAGTGTGATTGTACATTTAAGGTGATCTGGTTACAGTTCACTTGTTTATCCCCCTTATACAAGTATATTCAGTGGATTAAGAATGTCATTAGTAATATTGATCAGTCTTTTCTGAAGAAAGAAGTGAGAGAGAAATGCCAATAGAGGACATGTATCAGAAAGAGCATTAATAAAGGAGAGGAAGATGAAATGGGAAATTGCTACCCTAAAAAAAAAAACATAAAAGAGAGAATCACCCCTAGAGGACTTATATTCTCAAAAGATACCTACTTTTGATAGAGAGGATCCATTCTTTATGAAAGGATGGAATACGTTAATGGATGGTTTATCATTTAGCTTGATGGGCTATATAGTGTCCAGACATGAGGAGAAACTAATAAAAATAGATGAGGAGATCAAAATGGAAGGAGGGATTAAGTAACACCACAAACCCAGAACTTTTTAATGACATTATTGTGGATTTAAAGAAAAAAGTGGAGAAAGTAGAAAGGGAAATCATAGATATTAAGAAAAATAAATATTTGAAGGCTACTAATGACTACAAAACTGGCAGAGAAGTTATAATAGCTATAACAAAAAGCAAAGGACAACCATGCCCTCATGCCATGAGAATTCAAAAGAAAGGTCAGATAGAACTAGACCATATGAGAGACAAACCAAATGTAAATAGAAATACACAACCATGTCTAGAAATCCCAGAAAGGATGTGAAAAACCACTATAATACACGGACACCTAAGAGATATAGTGAAGTAGGAAAAGAAATTAAGAATGGACCTCTGTTCAACGTTCAAATATATGGGTAACTAGACCTAAAGAAACACATTACATTGAAACAAGAAATAGATTTCAATGTATAGAAGATCCTGAAAAGGATCATTTTTTTAGAGGAGCCCAATCCTACAGGATTGAAGGAGACTTCAAGAAGCAACACTGGGGACTCACCATGGAAACGGCAAAGATCGCGAGGAGAAATCGAGGACATGGAAAGACCCAACAGAGAAAAGAAAGGAAGCAATCTAGCCTAGAAGGAATTTCTAACCTTACAGGGACACCGTTAGAAGAGGAGCACATTTCAGTCCTTAATAAAGGACTCAAGTTTGCTCCTACCATGAATTTTAATAAATTATTATTTTTTATAGATTTGAATCGTTTTATTAAACAACTATGCCTAAAAAAATCATTTTATAATAAGAATGAGGATAACATAGTAAAATATCCTGTAAGATACACACACACTAATTTGAAAGAAAAGTCAAAATTTTTCCCCAAAAATATGATTTTTAACGAAATGAGAACATTTGAAACGATGGTTATGAAAGAGGCACATAAAATTAAAAAGGTAAACAAATTTCAAAATAACATATCTTATAAAGAAAAGAAAACAATAGGTAATTTGAAAAACAATGATAAAACCTGCGGATAAGGGGGGAGGCATCATTGTGCTTACATAAGAAGACTAAATCAAAGAAGCAGAAAGGATCCTTTCAGACGAGAACATATATAAGAAACTAGCCTCTAACCCCATTGAGGAAATAAAGAAGAAATTCCAACACTATATTGAAAAAAGTTTAGAGGCTAGAATACCTTACTATTATTCACCTGAAAATACCTGTTTTCTACTATTTACTGAAAGTCCACAAGCACAAAACAAACCCACTGGGGAGACCGATCATCTCAAGAATATCTGAATATATAGATATCTTACTCCAGCCCCTAGTGACAAAAAACCTCACATACCTCAAAGACACCAGCCATATGCTACAAGTTCTAGAAGAAATAAAACAGGAAGACAAATATGTATTGGTAACGTATGACGTGAGCTCCCTCTACAGCATTATTCACCAGGAGAATGGAATTTAGGCAGTGAAGCATTTTTTAATAAAATCGAATTTTAAACAAGAACAAATGGATTTTATTTTAGAAGGGATCCTCCTCATTTTAAATAACAATTTTTTTGGTTTAAAGACACATTTTGTTTCTATACACCAGAGGAACGGCAATGGGCGCCATGTTTGCACCCAGTTACGCTAATTTGTTTATTGTGTACTAGGAAGAAAATAGAGGTTTTTTTTTCAAGTAATCATTTCGCAAACTTGGTAGCCTATTGCCCTTATATAGATGACATTTTTTTATTTGGAAAGATGGAGAAACCAATTTGAAATGTTTTAAGAAGATCTTAATTGAAATGACTTAGGTGCTATTTTAACTATAACACACCATAACAGTTGCATCAATTTTTTTAGACTTGGACATTTTTCAAAGAAGAAATTAATATAAAGAGGTAGATGCAAACAGTTACATCAACAACACAAGTTGCCATTATGCCCCATAGCTGACTAATGCTCCAAAGAGCCAATTCTTAAGATTAAGGAGAAATTAGACACTTCAGGCAAACAGAATTAAATAATGTATGGAAAAAGGTTATAATGAAAATAATTTGGAAGAATGTAGAAGAGATAGGAAAAAATTTAAAGAAAAAGTTTATTAATCTACAAAGGAGCAAAAAATAAAAATAAAAATACAAAAAAGAGAGATATACAGTTTGTTTGTGACTATAATGGAAACAGTAAAAGAACCAGACACATTATTAAAAACATTGGCACATTTTAAACAACATTTTACCTAATAATCAGAAACTAACCTTTAGAGCAGGGGTGGGGAACGTCCGGCCCGCAGGCCATATAAGGCCGCAAAATAATTTGGTCCAGCCCATGGAGAGCTGATCCTGCTGTTTGCCTTTTTCGGGCCAGTGGGGAGATCAAAGATCTCCCTCACTGGCCTCCTGGCAGTTTGTTAATGGAGTGGGAGGGAGCAAGGACCCGGGAGCTTGTTGGATAGGAGGAGAACCCGGGAGGCTGTGATCCTTCCGCAAGCAGGCAAGTTGGAGCGTTGCCGCTAGTTACCATGGCAACGCTCAGACAGCACTGTACTCGCCGGAAGAAAAGAGTAAAGTCAGCCTTCAGCCAGAGGAGCTGCAGGCTAAGGTGCACACAAAACCACTGGACCACCAGGGCTTGCAGTGATATGTCCCTCCTTCCAGGCCAGAGGTAAGGAGGGGAGGAGTGCATAAAGTTTATTTTCCTCTTTTTAAGTAAAACATATATAACCCCTGACAATATAGATCACTGACACACACTACCCCCCCTCACACAAACAAACAGCACCCCACACACACTCAGAACCCCCGCCCACACACATGCCCTTACACAAACACACACACAGCATCCCACAAACACACACTCAGCACCCTCACACACACAGCACCCCTCACACACATACAGAACCTCAGACAAACACAGTGCACCCCCACACACTGAATCCCTCATGCAAACACACACATGCAGCACCCCTCACACACACACACACACACACAAAGAACCCCTCATTCAAACACACTGCACCCCCTCACATTTACTATGGACCCCTCACATACACTGCACCCCTTCACACACACACAGAGCATCCCTCACACACACACACAAGCAAGCTGCAACCCCTCACACACACACTGCACTCCCGCACATGTACTCTTGACCCCTCACATCTACTCTGGACCCCGCACACAAACTGCACCCCCTCACACACACAGCATCCCACACACACACACACACTGCACCCCTCACACACACACACACATCACCCCTCACACAAACACACTGCATCCTCACACAAGTACACTGCCCCCTCACACATACACACACATTGCATGGTACACACTGCAAGCCACACGCCTCATGCACTGTACAGCTTGCACACACTGCACCCCTCGCGCACACACACTGTAACCCTCTCACAAACAAACACACACACACACACACACACACACACTGCAAATAGCAATATCATCAATACCAGCTAACATCACACCAATGAGAAGCAGTTCCTGCCATTACATTAAGAGTTAGTTAATTAAATGTTTGACCAAATACAGCAAGCTAATTTTTAACTTGATTATTTTGTATGGCCCGCGAATGATGTTTTAAATATACAAATGGCCCTTGGCAGATAAAAGGTTCCCCACCCCTGCTTTAGAGGATGCAGAAATATGGAAAATATTTAAGTAAAAATCAGTTTTAAAGAAAAACCACTAAACCATTTAATGAAAAAGAGTGAAGGTTTTTTTGGCTGTGAATCATGTTGCGCATGTAGAGAGACAAATAGTAAAAAAAGACACATAACATCTTTTAACCATCAAGGAAAATATTTTTTTAAGATCAAGGACCAACTCACATGTTTTACAAAAGATGTGATCTATATTTTAAAATGTCCTTGCAACCGAATATATGTGGGGAGAACGACGAGGTGTCTACACACCAGAATCTCTGAATATGTTCGTAAAAAGAGAGTGGAAACACATAGCGTCCCCTACCACTTTGAACTGTACCACAACCGCGATCCAAAAAATATGTGTTTCTGTGCCATCAAATGGGTCAAAAAAGATTGGAGAGGAGGAGATTTCATTAAAAAGTTAGGAGAAGAGGAGATTAAATTTATTTTTAATTTTAATACTCTTTTATACCTAATTGTTTAAATCAAGATTTTGAACTGTGCCATTTCTTCTAAACTAACTTTTTAACAATAATTAATTGAAATTTTTGTCCCTTTGAATTAGACAATTTATTTTTACAGTATATACCAGTGCATCTATTTTTACCTCTAGTCAGCAGTATTTAAAATAGAAGTACAGTTGCAAGAAAAAGTATGTGAACCCTTTGGAATGATATGGATTTCTGCACAAATTGGTCATAAAATGTGATCTGATCATCATCTAAGTCACAACAATAGACAATCACAGTCTGCTTAAACTAATAACACACAAAGAATGAAATGTTGCCATGTTTTTATTGAACATTCACAGTGCAGGTGTAAAAAGTATGTGAACCATTGGATTTAATAACTGGTTGAACCTCCTTTGGCAGCAATAACTTCAACCAAACATTTCCTATAGTTGCAGATCAGACGTGCACAATGGTCAGGAGTAATTCTTGACCATTCCTCTTTACAGAACTGTTTCAGTTCAGCAATATTCTTTGGAAGTCTGGTGTGAATCGCTTTCTTGAGGTCATGCCACAGCATCTCAATCGGGTTGAGGTCAGGACTCTGACTGGGCCACTTCAGAAGGCGTACTTTCTTCTGTTTAAGCCATTCTGTTGTTGATTTACTTCTATGGTTTGGGTTATTGTCCTGTTGCAACACCCATATTCTGTTGAGCTTCTGCTGGTAGACAGATGGCCTTAAGTTCTCCTGCAAAATGTCTTGATAAACTTGGGAATTAATTTTTCTTTCGATGATAGCAATCTGTCCAGGCCCTGACACAGCAAAGCAGCCCCAAACCATGATGCCCCCACCACCATACTTCACAGTTGGGATGAGGTTTTGATGTTGGTGTGCTGTGCCTTTTTTTTCGCCACACAGTGTTGTGTGTTTCTTCCAAACAACTCAACTTTGGTTTCATCTGTCCACAGAATATTTTGCCAGTACTGCTGTGGAACATCCAGGTGCTCTTGTGCAAACTGTAAACGTGCAGCAATGTTTTGTTTGGACAGCAGTGGCTTCCTCTGTGGTATCCTCCCATGAAATCCATTCTTGTTTAGTGTTTTACGTATTGTAGATTCGCTAACAGGGACGTTAGCATTTGCCAGTAACTTTTGTAAGTCTTTAGCTGACACTCTAGGATTCTTCTTCACCTCATTGAGCAGTCTGTGCTGTACTCTTGCAGTCATCTTTACAGGACAGCCACTCCTTGGGAGAGTAGCAGCAGTGCTGAACTTTCACCGTGGACTGAACTTTCACCGTAAGGCTTTTGGAGATACTTTTATAACCCTTTCCAGCTTTATGCAAGTCAACAATTCCTAATCGTAGGTCTTCTGAGACCTCTTTTGTGCGAGGCATCATTCACATCAGGCAATGCTTCTTGTGAAAAGCAAACCAAGAACTGGTGTGTGTTTTTTTATAGGGCAGGGCGGCTGTAACCAACACCTCCAATCTCATCTCATTGATTGGACTCCAGTTGGATGACATCTCACTTCAATTAGCTCTTGGAGATGTCATTAGTCTAGGGGTTCACATACTTTTTCCACCTACACTGTGAATGTTTACATGGTGTGTTCAATAAAAACATGGCAACATTTCATTCTTTGTGTGTTATTATTTTAAGCAGACTGTGATTGTCTATTGTTGTGACTTAGATGATGATCAGATCACATTTTATGACCAATTTGTGCAGAAATCCATATCATTCCAAAGGGTTCTCATACTTTTTCTTGCAACTGTATATATGTATTTTAAATAGGTGCATATTTATATTTTTTTAAATTATATTTATATGTATTTTGAGGTAGGAGTCGCTGACAAAATGGAAGTAGTAATTTGTTTTTAATAGAACCTAGTAACAGCTAGAAAGCAGGTCCCCAAGATTTCCATTCACTTCTTCTATTCACCTGCATGATTGTGGTTTTAATTACATGATTTTGCTATTTCATTACGAAAAGTCATGATTTTATGAAAGACACGGAGGCGAGTATTGCTTAACCCTTTCTTTACTGTCCACCTATAGCTGCAAAGAATACAAACAGTAACAAAAATGGTAATCATAGTGATAGGCCACTCCCATACCAAGTCACAGAATAATAGTCAGCACCTCCCCACATATTCTCTCTTTCTTTGGAGATGTGACACAATAACCAAACATAAACCGATGAATCAGTCCGAACCACAGCAGAACAACCGTCCCGTAATCCAGCAGGACACCGATCAGGAACCATAAGCAAACTGGGACCAATCCATCAACGAATAGAGAAACGCCAACAGTGAGGAGCACATCACAGCACGATCCATAGACCTCCAGCCAATGTGGTGAAGCCTTGTGTGAAGTAGTGAAGATCTCCCAAACAGCACAGAATCAGCACAGAATCAACCTGTGAAAATATAAAAACAAGAGCCAAATGGTTAAATCGGTACTTAAACCAAATTATGCATGTCAAGACATAATGTATTGATAAACTGAAGCAACACAGTGCCCATAGGGTAAGACAAAACATACCATTAACAGTTCAGATGCACATAAGAGGTAATTTAACACAGAGTGCAACACAAATACCTACCATCCCCTGGAAACATACCTTAGAGAGAAAAACAACAGGGGGATAATAAAGTGAAAGAAACGTAAAAGGATGGGACAATACTCCCCTCTGTGTCTTTCATAAAATCATGACTTTTCATCATGAAATTGCAAAATCATGTAATTTTATGTCAAGACACGGAGGCTCATATTGCAAGTTTAAAGCTGATCAATAACAGAAGAGAAAACGTGAGGGGTACGCCGAAAGTAAAACTCACGAAAAGTGGATTCACAGGACCAGTCCGCCATCCTCATCAGGTCTTCCAGTCGCGCCCCCGAAGTCACCATAGACGTGGCTGAGTCCCCCCACGAGTAGTGGGCGCTAAAGATGGACGTACCCACACCAGCGACATCACCTATTTCACCCAACGAGCCAAGGTAGTATTGGACACAGGGGCAAAGGGTTGACGAACCAAGAGAAAAAGCTAAGGGGACGAAACTGAACATTGTGCACTCATCCGAAGCTCATATTCCTGCAAACAGGTCACTGAACATAACACTAGGGTAACTGGAAATCTAGGATATGAAACCAATCAAATAGCTGTCTTAGTGCGTCTAGAGATGTTAAATGTCACCCTGTCCGGAGTGAATGACCTAGCATCGTAGTCTAGGGCATGTACATCTGAAACCCGTTGCATGAAATGAGGCAAAAAAGAGATACTAACTTGGCCAGCAGCTGTCGCAGGGAGAGATCTGAATTGGGAGGCCAGGAAGTAAAAAGTGACAAAACGCAGGAAACGTCCCATGTAGACAAGTATCGAGGCCTAGGGGGGCATTACAGGCACGAACCCAGAAGTAAGCGGCACACCAAAGAATGTTGTCCTGCGGGACAGCCATCAAATACTTGGTGAGCCGAGGAGATGGCCGATCTGTACAAATTAATTGTGCAATACGCATGACCAGCCTTGAATAATGAAGTGAGGAATTGGAGGATCGCAGTCACACGTGTCGAAACGGGATCCAAGTTCTGAGACAGGCACTAGCCAGCCCAAGCTCTCCAAGCGGTCCCATATGATCGTCTAGTTCCGGCCTATGCATCAGCCAGGAGGCATCAAGTTGCATCTGAAACCACTTGGGATTCCCAGGTACCCCAGAAATCCTCCATGTGAGCATCAGCAATGACCCGTCCAACAGGAGGGGGTGTTGTTGGCCCGACAGGTCCAGAAAAAGGTCCTGGTAGGATGGCAGAAGTCTGGGCACATCTATCGCCGGTTCCAGGAGCTGTGGGAACCATGATTGGGTCCCCCAGAATGGAGTCAGCAGGATCAGGTCGGGCCATTTGGCGGCGCACTTGGAGCAGGACCCGAGGGATCATGGCAAACGGAGGAAAAGCGTAAAGGAGTGAGTCGATCCAGTCTTGCAAGAAGGCGTTCACTGCCTCCACGGCTGGATCTGGGAGCCAGATGTAGAACCGAGGTAATTGGGTGTTGAGCCGGGATGCGAAGAGGTCGATGGCAAAAAGGTCCCCAGAAAGACGAGATAGTGGAGAACACCTCTACATCCAATTTCCAATCGCTGCTGTCTGACAGATAGCATGAACTCCAGTCCGCATGAGTGTTGTGGAGACCGGGGAGGTATTCCACCTGGACGACCAGATTCCTGGCCAAACAATAGGCCCAAAAGTCCTTCACCAAGTGGGCCAGAATAGCCAAATGTGATTGACATAGCGAACTGCGGGGATGTTATCCATGCACAGCTGGATGCATGCACTGGCAGTCCCGTTCACAAAACTCACAATCGCGAAAGAGCCGGCCAGGAGTTCCAGGGCATTGATGTAAAGACTGGATTTATCATCCGACCAGCGTCCCCTGGTAGTCACACCGTTGCAGTGGGCACCCCAACCGTGGAGACTTGCATCTAAATCCACTGTGAACTCTGGTTGGGAACCGAAGATGGCCTTGCCATTCCAAGCCGAGAGGTTGTGGATCCACCAGGTCAATTCGCCCTGAGTTTCTGAGTCCAGAAAGACCATGTCCACGTAGGATGCCCCACTGTGAAGGTGTGCAATCTTCAGACGTTAGAGGGCATGGTAGTGGAGAGGGGCTGGGAACACCACCTGGATTGATGAAGAATGATTGACCACCTGGATTGATGAAGAATGATCTGTTCCAGATGACGCAGCGATAGCTGGGGGTGTGCTAGAGCGTGGCGTAAAGTGGCAGGCAGGATTTTTCCCAGTTGAGGAGGAAACCTAGGTGAGAGAGGAGATCCATCGTCCATTGCAGGTGCTTCAGGAGGACCGAATGATCCTGTGCCATGATGAGGATGTTGTCCAAGTAGACGATCAGCCGAACTCCCTGACTGCGCAACCAAGCCATGGCAGGGCGCATAAATTTTGTGAAGCACCAAGGAGCTAAAGAGAGTCCAAAAGGGAGGCATGTGAAGCGTCAGGTGTCACCTTTCCAGAGGAAGTGTAATAAATCCCTGGATGGTCACTGGAACCGTCAAGTATGCGTCCTTGAGGTCTAACTTCGCCATCAAGTCTCCCTGAAGGAGTAAGTCCCGCAGGAGATGAATGCCCTCCATCTTGAAGTGGCGGTAGCGCACCAAAGTGTTCAGGGCCCGAAGGTTGATAACTGGGTGCATCTGCCAGCCCTTCTTCTCTACAAGGAAGATGTTGCTGAGAACCCCTGTAGGGGGCCAGTTCTATCACCCCTTTCGCGTGGAGGGCCGATAGTTCCACGTCTATCAAGGCGCGGTCGGTCACTGAGAGCGAAATAGGGCGAGGAGGAGGAATGTGACAAGGAGTGTCAACCAACTCGATATGAAACTCCTGAACAGTGGTCAGGACCCAGACATCCATGGAAAAAATGACCGCTTCTGCCCCTACACAAATATTGGAAAAAACATGAGGTAGATGTAAGGGCTTCTGGACCTGGAGTTGCGAATGTGGAGACGGGATTCGTCGTCCGACCAGCGTCCATGAGAGGAAAAGAAACTGGTGTCTCGTCTCCTGGTAGGGTCGTCTCTGGGTGTAGGAGCCCCGTCCCAATCCATGGGCGTGGTAATTGGAACAGCCGGACAGACGACCCCTGAATCTGCCAGCCCTGGTAGAGACCCGCCCATGAAATACCCTCTTCATAGAGGATTCGGCCTTATCCAGGGCTGTAAAAGCACCCACAAAGTGCCCCAGGTTCTTTATAAGGGCGAGGTTGGCGAGTTTGGGCTCGATTTTAAAAAGAATGACTTTACACCGTTCTATGGACAGGGAGGTGTTAAGACTGCCCAGTTCCTCCAGGTCAACCTGCCTGTTTTCGGCTCTGGCAATTTCAGCCAGTTTGGCCAAAGGACAAATATGTCCAGGTGTTTTTCCTCGCATTATTTTAGTGCCAGCAGTAGTGGGGGAGTCGCTCCAAGAGCCACTCACTACAATCCCCAATTGAGAGGGGACAAAAGGGTCAGTGTTCTGCCCACATACCTCATTGATAGAGTCACACACGGACTCGGCATCAGCCTACTCACTAGACCCGTTTTCTGAGTCGGAGTCGCTCTCTTTTTGTGCTCTAGAAAATTTCCACTGCCACGTCCATTCTGCCTGGCGTGGAAAGGCTCTTTTGCGTGACATGGGAATGCTATCATGGGTAGTCACGGGTGCACCCGTCATATTGGTTCTGGAGGCAAGGGAACTAAAGTGCCTGGATTTGGCAGTAGCCTTTTTTTAGGTGCGTCCCCTGTAAGGCCTGGAGCGGGACTCACTAAGCGCGTCGGTGTGGCCGAACCGTCTGCGGCCAAAGGGCACGCAAGTAAGGCCTGTGATATGGTCTGGGAGCGGGCAGAGAACATCAAGCCCATAGCGGCCATAATGGCGTGCAAAACTGAGCGGTGTAGCGCCAGAGACTGAGATTCATCAGGCATAGACATAGGTTCCACTGCAGAAGAATGGGAATTAGAGCTGGAAGAGGGATTACCCAAAACTTGGGGTATGTCCATCTCCCCAGGGGAAAGGGGACTGGCAGGCACTTTGGATTTGGGCATAGTAATGCTGTGAGATTTCCCCTTTAACCACAAATATATATAATGTACTGTAAGGAGTGAAAAACTAAAAACTAAAATGACAGAACAGACTAGCAGGAGTAAAATCACCCCAAACTAGCTACACCTTTAAGAGGATAGAGATAGGGAGCTCACCAGGGTCCAGACCGGCAGACAGGAAGAGAACACGAGGCAGAGCACAGAGCCAGAAGGACAGGATGTCAGAAAATGGCCGCCAGCAATCTCACGAGATTCGCAGCAAAAAATCCTGTGAATTTGTCAAATTAAAGAGCCGAATGTTTGAACAAATAGAGAAATGGAATGAATAGAAAAACAGACAAACGAGCAGGCCATTCGTATAAAATTAGTCAAAAGCGGCAAACAGACGAATGATGCTATATGCCGGTAAAACTAAGGAACTGCATGGTTTTGTGATGAATTAGGCGAACGGGCTTGATTCATTCACGAAAAACAGCCGAACGGAATGAAGCCACAGACAGCAAGAAGGAGATAAGGCAAACAGAGAAAAGATAAGAGCAACAAAGGAAGGCTCTAAGGAGAGGGATAAAACTAATCATACCACAAAGAAGGTCTAGAACCCTGGGCTCAAAGGTAACAAACAAATGCTTAATACACAATAACCATAGAAGAATAAATAGAAGAACAAATTCGTAATAATATGTAGAAAATAAAGCAATAATGAGTCTACAACAAATAATAACAATAAAATAATAAATAGCATTAATAATAAGAAATCAATCATAATTAAGAAACATATATATGTAAGAGAAAATTTGTCTTGTACTTATCTTTGTGTGGAGCAGCAAAGAAAGAGGAAATATGTGGGGAGGTGCTGACTATTATACTGGGACTTGGTATGGGAGTGGCCTATCACTATGGTTACCATTTTTTCTTACTGTTTGTATTCTTTGGACAGTAAAGAAAGGATTAAGCAATATGAGCCTCCGTGTCTTGACATAAAATTATGGAATAACATCACATGCTATTAACTATAAATGTTAGATTAAAATATTATCGGAATAACAGTCACTTATTTGTAAAAAGGATCATGATTTTAGATTGGAAATATGTATTATTTAAATATTAAAGTTTATGTATTTATTTTATTTTTAATAAATATTCTTGTATTCGTCCCATTTAGGGATAAAGAGTAGGATATATACTTCTCTCTCCCCCATGCCTGACTCCCGTGGAAACAAAAAAAGATAGGAAACAACATAAAAACACAAATATATCATTATGAGAAAATAGATCTTTAAGTAATTACAGAAATTGGAGACACAAAGGGTTTTATGATGGTTTAGTGTGTACACTGAGCAAGATGAGTCATTCAATAAAATGCTAAAATGCTGGTAGAGGAGATTATTAAAAATCCAATTAATGGTGGCTAAATGTTACTGGAAATATGCTATCAGATATGCTATCTGAATACTAAACATGATGGCACAAGAAACTGGAAAATAATTTTGTGTTTTTTTTAGGATTTATGCAATTTATTTAGCTCAGTAATCCTACAACTAACTAAGTTATATTGGAATTTGATACATTTATCATTGACTTTTTCAAACAACTGAATCACCCATCTCCCAAAAATATATTTCTCTGAAAAAAAGCTTTGACCATTACTAGCCTGAAGCAAATCTATTCGATGTATTCATGTTGAAAAAGCATCCATTATTTGACAACAAACTGAATCTCACCTGCTTATTAGAGAAGCCCAAACACAAGATAAAGGGACATATTGCCATCAGTTTGTAAAACACATTTTCTTGTCAATTCCAATTTATTTTCAAAAGTAAACTTAAATAATTGTACCTAGACAACTCTGAATGTATTTACTTTAGGACTTCTAGTGTTGGCAAAATACTCATTTAATATAGACAATATTTACGAGTGGTAAATGCAATTAATGGCAGTACATAGTCTTGGTTGTTTACTAAAATCCTTGTTCAATTTTTATTAAAAATAATTATCTACATGCAATATTGTTCATGTTTTATCTATTATTAAACACAATCTATATTGTATACCCACAAACACACACTATCTCATGCATCTTCCTTCTATAAAATTGATGAGAAGGATCCCTTTAACCCTATGAAAAGTCTAATGAATGGCTTTTGCAACTTTGTTATATTGTTTTCTACCATACAATTGAAGATTAGCTGTGGACTGAACTCAGAACCACTGAAATAAACAACAATTGTAGATTATACTAGCTTTAGTGTAACTATAATCTTAATTTTATTAATGACAGGAGGCGAATATTTGCTTAAGTCTCTCTTTACTAGAACTCCACAGCAGCACATTAACACCAGAGACAAAAACTCAGGAATCCATAAAAGGCTTCTCCCAACCAACTAATTCCTCTTTCACGCTGCGACAAAATAAAGTACATGAACGATACACCACAAATACAATAACAAGAGAAACATAAGATAACGATGAATGGAATCCGAAATTGGAAACGTGGAACCAGTGGATGAAGCCTTGACCTGTATCCTGTAGAGTAGTCGGATCTAAGAACTGTAGCTGAACCATTAAACTGAAACGAGATAAACAGAGTCGAAAACACTAATTAGCGAATGAAATGTACTGAGAAAAAAATGAATCCCCATCGTCAATACTGAAAGTATAATATCCCAGATACTGAGAAAACATTAATCCCCATCATAACATACTAACGGTACAATATCCCAGATAAACCCCAACTCCCCCAGAAAACCAACCTAGCCCAAGAGACCAGGAATAAACAAAAGTCAGTCAAACCAACTAACAAAGCAGGGAAGGGAGAAACTGGGAGGGAAATATTCGCCTCCAGTCATTAATAAAATTAAGATTATAGTTACACTAAAGCTAGTATAATCTACATTTTTATGACGTGACAGGAGGCTTCATATTTGCTGTTTTATCGCTCGGACAGCAAAGCCCAAAGAAACACGATCCTCCGTACCAACCTAACTTAGCGAAGATAGTACCCGAAAGTGGCAGGAAAGTGTACAGTGTCCTGGAGAAAAACACCGCCCTGACGGCGCCTGAAGTCGCCAAGTACCGACTGAAATGAACAGAAAGACCTATACGCCCCGCCAATGCCAACAAACACTGGGCGGTACATAAAGGACGAAGAAAAGGAAAAGAACCGTCAAAACAAACGGTGGCATCGACTGCAACATAAAAAAAGGGGTGCGCAACCAAGACAGGAATATAACCCTCGGGTCCGACTAGAGCCGATAGACAACTAAGGTCCGAACATCCGAAGCCATCTGAAAGAAGAAAAAAGGGTATGATAAGGGGAACAAATCCAGAATTGGAGAGGGACAAAAACCGACGAAAACCGGTGATTGAGGCATGACAAACAACGCGTGTACCCCTTGGGGAAATAAATACCCGTCCTTGGGAATCGAGAGGACTCACACCCCTATGAACCCGCACGTCTAGCTTTAAGGGAGATACTGTCAGGGTACCTGTTGGTGATGTATCCAGGGAGGACATCCTCTCTGCTTAGGGGCTCCCTTCCCCTAGCATTTCGGCATATTCCGGCCGTTTTCGCGCCGTCCGCGCTAGCTCCTCCCCCTTTTATGACGCGACGGCTAGCGTCGACGTCATGACGTCGGCATTTACATAAAGTGCCGGGAACCGCTATTCCGGACCTTTTGGGGGCGTGGTCTCTATTTAGGTACAGGGTATTTAAAGGAAACCTTTACTACTGCTCATTGCCCTGTCATGGTTCTAGCTTGCTAGTCACTCAGCGCGTTCTTTATCTTGTGTTTCCGGTTTTGACCCTTGCTTGTCTTTTGTCCTGTTGTCCTCTCCTCTCCTTTGACTCTGCTTGTATCTCGCTTACCTGTCCTCCGGCTCCCTCGACCTCGGCTTTCCTTTTGACTATTCTTGCTTTGTCCCTACGTTAGTCCGGCCATTCTAAGGTCCGGTATACGTACCTCCTTCTGTCCGCACTCTGCGTATTGGATCCCTGTCAGTATCCTGACATTACGACAGGGCCATGATGGATCCTGCAGGTGCTAGTCCTCCTGACCCCAGATTTGAGGCCATGGACCATAGAATGGACCAAATGGCTTTAGCGTTACAAACTTTGTTGACACGCTCCAGTACCCAGTCTGAAGAAATACGTCCCACTGCTAGCCACTCGCTAAGTACTGGTTTGGAAGTAGCCACTGTAGGCGCATCTTCCCATGTCACGTCACCATTACGATATGGGGGTTCGCCTGATGCTTGTCGTGGTTTTTTAAACCAGATAAGTATACATTTCGAACTACAACCCCGGCTTACCCCACTGACAGGGCTAAGGTAGGCTTTATTATAACCCTGCTAATAGATAAAGCACTTAGATGGGCCAATCCCCTTTGGGAGAATGACAATCCTTTAGTCTACAACTACACTGCGTTTGTCACGGCTTTTAGAAGAACCTTTGACCCCCCAGGGAGGAAGATTAATGCGGCTAGATCCCTGTTACGCCTTAAACAACAAGATAGGACCCTTGTAGAATATGCTCTAGAGTTTAGATCATTGGCAGCAGAAGTGAAATGGAACGAACAAGCTTTTATGGATGTTTTCATGAATGGGTTGTCTGATGAAATTCTAGATGAAATTGTCACAAGAGAACTTCCGGAAAATTTAGAGGATTTAGTATCCTTCATTTCCAGAATAGATGAACGCATGAGACAGAGGCAGAACACTCGGGAAAGAGTTACTAGACTTCCTGTAAGACTCGCTCCCTCATTTCAGAACCCTGACTCCTATAATCCCACTCCACCAGAACCTATGCAAATAGGTAATACTCGCTTATCTGAGGCTGAGAGACAGTACAGGAGAAGGGAGGGTCTCTGTTTATACTGCGGGCTGAGAGGTCACCTACGTCTTAGTTGCCCTAATCGTCCGGGAAACGCTCGCACCTAAGTTCCCTTAGAGGACGGGCCTTGGGTGTTTCATTACTGTCCTCTATGCATAATAAAAAAGACTATAGGCTTCTGATTCCTGTCTCTCTAGCTTGGGAAAAGGGGTTTATTACTACGATGGCATTATTAGATTCTGGAGCAGCAGAAAGCTTTATAGACCAAACTTTCGCTAATATGCATTGTATCCCATTCCAATTGAGAGATACACCCTTGGCCGTTGAGGCCATAGATGGTAGACCTTTATCTGAACCAGTAATATTCCATGAGACCGTACCCATTAAGCTTACTGTTGGTATTTTCCACGAAGAGTTGATTTCCCTTCTGTTAATTTCCTCCCCGGCAGTCCCAGTGGTTCTAGGATATTCTTGGCTCAAGAGACACAACCCTCAGATTGACTGGGAGGGTGGAGAAATCGTTTCTTGGGGTATGGGTTGTAGGAAAGAATGTCTGCAGAGAGTTACGTCTGTTTGCCCCGTAAACTCTTATGCTAACACTTCTCAATCCACAGACGTTCAGATACCATTACAATATCTAGACCTCAAATCTGTATTTGACAAGGGTAAGGCGGATACTTTCCCTCCCCACCGGTCTTATGACTGTTCTATTAAACTTTTCCCTGGTACTATGCCTCCCAGGGGTACGGTATACCCTCTATCCACCAAGGAAAACTTAGTTTTAGAGGAATATATCAAGGAGAATTTAGACAAGGGATTTATTAGAAAGTCTTCTTCTCCGGCGGGGGCGGGTTTCTTTTTTGTAGAAAAGAAAGACGGTACCTTACGCCCTTGTATAGACTATCGGGGATTGAACAAAATTACTATCAGAAATGCTTACCCTATTCCTTTGATTACTGAACTCTTTGACAGACTAAAGGGCTCGAGTATTTTTACCAAACTTGACTTAAGAGGAGCATATAACTTAGTGCGAATTAAACAAGGAGATGAATGGATGACAGCATTTAATACCCGTTACGGGCATTATGAGTATACCGTAATGCCGTTTGGGCTTTGTAACGCCCCGGCCGCCTTCCAAGACTTGATCAATGAAGTTCTTAGAGAATTCCAACATGAATGTGTAATTGTATATTTGGATGATATACTAATCCATTCTAGAGATATTAATTCACATCATAGACAAGTCAGAAAGGTATTACAGAAACTTTTACAACATGGATTGTATTGTAAATTGGAAAAATGTAGCTTTGACCAGTCTCAGGTAACTTTCTTAGGTTACGTAATTTCCAAAGATGGGTTTATGATGGACCCGACCAAACTAAAATCGATTTTAGATTGGCCTTTACCTAAGGGACTCAAAGCCATACAAAGATTTCTTGGATTTTCGAATTATTACAGACGTTTTATTAAAGGGTACTCCTCTGTTATCGCTCCTATCACTAATATGACCAAACAAGGAGCCGATACCAAAACCTGGTCTACTGAGGCTTTATCTGCTTTCGAAACGCTCAAACAGCCTTTTGCCTCAGCACCTGTATTAGTTCATCCTGATACCTCTCTACCCTTTTTACTTGAAGTTGATGCGTCTGAAACAGGGATAGGCGCAGTGTTATCCCAACGACAAAGTTTAGATAAGCCGCTGCACCCATGCGGTTTTTTTTCCAAGAAACTATCACACACTGAAAGGAGATATGACATTGGTGATAGGGAACTTTTAGCTATCATTATGGCATTAAAGGAATGGAGACATTTATTAGAGGGCACCGTCCTTCCAGTTACTATCTTGACTGACCACAAAAATTTATCGTATATGGGGGAGGCCAAAAGATTATCTGCCAGGCAGGCACGTTGGTCTATGTTCCTTACACACTTTAATTATGTGCTTACTTACAGGCCTGGTTCTAAGAACACTAAGGCAGACGCTTTGTCACGTCAGCACGAACCTACCACCTCTACAGAGGATACTTCGTTCCCTATTATTCCTGAAGTCAATATTATCGCCAACACCAATGTCAAAATACACTCTCCATTGCTCGCTGATATTCAGAACGAACAATCTCTTGCTCCCGAACGTACTCCTGTGGGCCGCTTGTTCGTGTCTCCCAAATTCCAAGTAGACATTATTCGCTGTTTCCACGATAGCAAGATCGCTGGTCACCCCGGCATCCACAAAACTTACTGTCTGATCTCCAAAGACTTCTGGTGGCCCGGTTTACGTAGGGATGTGGAAGACTTTGTGAAGGCTTGCAATGTTTGTGTCAGGAATAAACTTCCGCGGGATCTCCCTTGTGGTTTATTGCAGCCCTTATTCATTCCCAACAAACCTTGGGCTTGTTTGGCTATGGATTTTATTGTTGATCTACCAGCTTCCAATAGGCATACAGTTATCCTCACGGTCCTTGACAGGTTTACTAAAATGGCCCATTTCGTTCCCTTGCCTAAACTTCCGTCCTCCCCTGAACTGGCCGTGATATTTGCTAGAGAAATTTTCCGTTTACATGGTATTCCCAATGAGATTGTGTCAGACAGGGGCTCCCAATTTATTTCCCGTTTTTGGAGATCCTTCTGTTCACAGTTGGGCATCAAACTGAATTTTTCTTCGGCCTATCATCCTCAATCTAACGGAGCAGCCAAACGCACTAACCAAAAAATTGAGCAATATCTACGTTGTTTTGTTTCTGAACACCAGGATGACTGGGTCGGTCTGATTCCTTGGGCGGAGTTTGCTCACAACAACCTTGTTTGTGGTTCCACTCGTAATAGCCCCTTTTTCTTGAACTATGGCTTTAACCCTACTGTTCTTCCTACTGTTCTTCCCAGGGTATACCGTCGGTTGATATTCATGTAGCCAACCTGAGAAAGTTGTGGGATCAGACTCGACAAATTCTTGAACGTAGTTCCGCGGTGTTTAAGTCACATGCTGATAGGCGTAGACGTCCTGCTCCTATTTTTTCTCCGGGGATAGGGTCTGGTTGTGTACCAGACACATTCGCCTGAAAGTTCCTTCCTTGAAGTTTGCTCCTCGTTACATTGGTCCTTACAGGGTACTGAGGAGGATCAACCCGGTTTCCTATTTGCTGGATCTACCTCCTACTCTACGCATCCCTAACTCTTTTCATGTGTCGTTATTGAAACCTCTTGTTTTTAACAGATTTTCCTCCCGCTCTACTCCTCCATCCTCGGTCCGTGTGGATGGTCAGGAGGAATATATCATCAAGTCCATCCTTGATTCTCGTATTTCTAGGGGGAAGCTGCAATACCTCATAGACTGGAAAGGTTATGGTCCAGAAGAGAGGTCTTGGGTTCCTGGTATGGACGTGCATGCTCCTCGTCTTCTTCGGGCCTTCCACGTTCGTTTTCCTTCTAAGCCAGGTCCCATCCACCCGGTGGGCGTTTCTAGAAGGGGGGGTACTGTCAGGGTACCTGTTGGTGATGTATCCAGGGAGGACATCCTCTCTGCTTAGGGGCTCTCTTCCCCTAGCATTTCGGCATATTCCGGCCGTTTTCGCGCCGGCCGCGCTAGCTCCTCCCCCTTTTATGACGCGACGGCTAGCGTCGACATCATGACGTCGGCATTTGCATAAAGTGCCGGGAACCGCTATTCCGGACCTTTTGGGGGCGTGGTCTCTATTTAGGTTACAGGGTATTTAAAGGAAACCTTTACTACTGCTCATTGCCCTGTCGTGGTTCTAGCTTGCTAGTCACTCAGCGCGTTCTTTATCTTGTGTTTCCGGTTTTGACCCTTGCTTGTCTTTTGTCCTGTTGTCCTTTCCTCTCCTTTGACTCGGCTTGTATCTCGCTTACCTGTCCTCCGGCTCCCTTGACCTCGGCTTACCTTTTGACTATTCTTGCTTTGTCCTTACGTTAGTCCGGCCATTCTAAGGTCCGGTATACGTACCTCCTTCTGTGCGCACTCTGCGTATTGGATCCCTGTCAGTTTCCTGACAGATACCAACAGAGCGAAGCCCGCTGAAAACAGTTGTACGCCCTACCTAATCTAAGTGATACGACGGTCCCCGGTCAATAAAACGACCAAACAAT
>OW240912.1:98649593-98659684 GCA_933207985.1 Pelobates cultripes | reverse complement strand
CTAGGATTCTTCTTCACCTCATTGAGCAGTCTGTGCTGTACTCTTGCAGTCATCTTTACAGGACAGCCACTCCTTGGGAGAGTAGCAGCAGTGCTGAACTTTCACCGTGGACTGAACTTTCACCGTAAGGCTTTTGGAGATACTTTTATAACCCTTTCCAGCTTTATGCAAGTCAACAATTCCTAATCGTAGGTCTTCTGAGACCTCTTTTGTGCGAGGCATCATTCACATCAGGCAATGCTTCTTGTGAAAAGCAAACCAAGAACTGGTGTGTGTTTTTTTATAGGGCAGGGCGGCTGTAACCAACACCTCCAATCTCATCTCATTGATTGGACTCCAGTTGGATGACATCTCACTTCAATTAGCTCTTGGAGATGTCATTAGTCTAGGGGTTCACATACTTTTTCCACCTACACTGTGAATGTTTACATGGTGTGTTCAATAAAAACATGGCAACATTTCATTCTTTGTGTGTTATTATTTTAAGCAGACTGTGATTGTCTATTGTGACTTAGATGATGATCAGATCACATTTTATGACCAATTTGTGCAGAAATCCATATCATTCCAAAGGGTTCTCATACTTTTTCTTGCAACTGTATATATGTATTTTAAATAGGTGCATATTTATATTTTTTTAAATTATATTTATATGTATTTTGAGGTAGGAGTCGCTGACAAAATGGAAGTAGTAATTTGTTTTTAATAGAACCTAGTAACAGCTAGAAAGCAGGTCCCCAAGATTTCCATTCACTTCTTCTATTCACCTGCATGATTGTGGTTTTAATTACATGATTTTGCTATTTCATTACGAAAAGTCATGATTTTATGAAAGACACGGAGGCGAGTATTGCTTAACCCTTTCTTTACTGTCCACCTATAGCTGCAAAGAATACAAACAGTAACAAAAATGGTAATCATAGTGATAGGCCACTCCCATACCAAGTCACAGAATAATAGTCAGCACCTCCCCACATATTCTCTCTTTCTTTGGAGATGTGACACAATAACCAAACATAAACCGATGAATCAGTCCGAACCACAGCAGAACAACCGTCCCGTAATCCAGCAGGACACCGATCAGGAACCATAAGCAAACTGGGACCAATCCATCAACGAATAGAGAAACGCCAACAGTGAGGAGCACATCACAGCACGATCCATAGACCTCCAGCCAATGTGGTGAAGCCTTGTGTGAAGTAGTGAAGATCTCCCAAACAGCACAGAATCAGCACAGAATCAACCTGTGAAAATATAAAAACAAGAGCCAAATGGTTAAATCGGTACTTAAACCAAATTATGCATGTCAAGACATAATGTATTGATAAACTGAAGCAACACAGTGCCCATAGGGTAAGACAAAACATACCATTAACAGTTCAGATGCACATAAGAGGTAATTTAACACAGAGTGCAACACAAATACCTACCATCCCCTGGAAACATACCTTAGAGAGAAAAACAACAGGGGGATAATAAAGTGAAAGAAACGTAAAAGGGTGGGACAATACTCCCCTCTGTGTCTTTCATAAAATCATGACTTTTCATCATGAAATTGCAAAATCATGTAATTTTATGTCAAGACACGGAGGCTCATATTGCAAGTTTAAAGCTGATCAATAACAGAAGAGAAAACGTGAGGGGTACGCCGAAAGTAAAACTCACGAAAAGTGGATTCACAGGACCAGTCCGCCATCCTCATCAGGTCTTCCAGTCGCGCCCCCAAAGTCACCATAGACGTGGCTGAGTCCCCCCACGAGTAGTGGGCGCTAAAGATGGACGTACCCACACCAGCCAGCGACATCACCTATTTCACCCAATGAGCCAAGGTAGTATTGGACACAGGGGCAAAGGGTTGACGAACCAAGAGAAAAAGCTAAGGGGACGAAACTGAACATTGTGCACTCGTCCGAAGCTCATATTCCTGCAAACAGGTCACTGAACATAACACTAGGGTAACTGGAAATCTAGGATATGAAACCAATCAAATAGCTGTCTTAGTGCGTCTAGAGATGTTAAATGTCACCCTGTCCGGAGTGAATGACCTAGCATCGTAGTCTAGGGCATGTACATCTGAAACCCGTTGCATGAAATGAGGCAAAAAAGGGATACTAACTTGGCCAGCAGCTGTCGCAGGGAGAGATCTGAATTGGGAGGCCAGGAAGTAAAAAGTGACAAAACGCAGGAAACGTCCCATGTAGACAAGTATCGAGGCCTAGGGGGGCATTACAGGCGCGAACCCAGAAGTAAGCGGCACACCAAAGAATGTTGTCCTGCGGGACAGCCATCAAATACTTGGTGAGCCGAGGAGATGGCCGATCTGTACAAATTAATTGTGCAATACGCATGACCAGCCTTGAATAATGAAGTGAGGAATTGGAGGATCGCAGTCACACGTGTCGAAACGGGATCCAAGTTCCGAGACAGGCACTAGCCAGCCCAAGCTCTCCAAGCAGTCCCATATGATCGTCTAGTTCCGGCCTATGCATCAGCCAGGAGGCATCAAGTTGCATCTGAAACCACTTGGGATTCTCAGGTACCCCAGAAATCCTCCATGTGAGCATCAGCAATGACCCGTCCAACAGGAGGGGGTGTTGTTGGCCCGACAGGTCCAGAAAAAGGTCCTGGTAGGATGGCAGAAGTCTGGGCACATCTATCGCCGGTTCCAGGAGCTGTGGGAACCATGATTGGGTCCCCCAGAATGGAGTCAGCAGGATCAGGTCGGGCCATTTGGCGGCGCACTTGGAGCAGGACCCGAGGGATCATGGCAAACGGAGGAAAAGCGTAAAGGAGTGAGTCGATCCAGTCTTGCAAGAAGGCGTTCACTGCCTCCACGGCTGGATCTGGGAGCCAGATGTAGAACCGAGGTAATTGGGTGTTGACCGGGATGCGAAGAGGTCGATGGCAAAAAGGTCCCCAGAAAGACGAGATAGTGGAGAACACCTCTACATCCAATTTCCAATCGCTGCTGTCTGACAGATAGCATGAACTCCAGTCCGCATGAGTGTTGTGGAGACCGGGGAGGTATTCCACCTGGACGACCAGATTCCTGGCCAAACAATAGGCCCAAAAGTCCTTCACCAAGTGGGCCAGAATAGCCAAATGTGATTGACATAGCGAACTGCGGGGATGTTATCCATGCACAGCTGGATGCATGCACTGGCAGTCCCGTTCACAAAACTCACAATCGCGAAAGAGCCGGCCAGGAGTTCCAGGGCATTGATGTAAAGACTGGATTTATCATCCGACCAGCGTCCCCTGGTAGTCACACCGTTGCAGTGGGCACCCCAACCGTGGAGACTTGCATCTAAATCCACCGTGAACTCTGGTTGGGAACCGAAGATGGCCTTGCCATTCCAAGCCGAGAGGTTGTGGATCCACCAGGTCAATTCGCCCTGAGTTTCTGAGTCCAGAAAGACCATGTCCACGTAGGATGCCCCACTGTGAAGGTGTGCAATCTTCAGACGTTAGAGGGCATGGTAGTGGAGAGGGGCTGGGAACACCACCTGGATTGATGAAGAATGATTGACCACCTGGATTGATGAAGAATGATCTGTTCCAGATGACGTAGCGATAGCTGGGGGTGTGCTAGAGCGTGGCGTAAAGTGACAGGCAGGATTTTTCCCAGTTGAGGAGGAAACCTAGGTGAGAGAGGAGATCCATCGTCCATTGCAGGTGCTTCAGGAGGACCGAATGATCCTGTGCCATGATGAGGATGTTGTCCAAGTAGACGATCAGCCGAACTCCCCGACTGCGCAACCAAGCCATGGCAGGGCGCATAAATTTTGTGAAGCACCAAGGAGCTAAAGAGAGTCCAAAAGGGAGGCATGTGAAGCGTCAGGTGTCACCTTTCCAGAGGAAGTGTAATAAATCCCTGGATGGTCACTGGAACCGTCAAGTATGCGTCCTTGAGGTCTAACTTCGCCATCAAGTCTCCCTGAAGGAGTAAGTCCCGCAGGAGATGAATGCCCTCCATCTTGAAGTGGCGGTAGCGCACCAAAGTGTTCAGGGCCCGAAGGTTGATAACTGGGTGCATCTGCCAGCCCTTCTTCTCTACAAGGAAGATGTTGCTGAGAACCCCTGTAGGGGGCCAGTTCTATCACCCCTTTCGCGTGGAGGGCCGATAGTTCCACGTCTATCAAGGCGCGGTCGGTCACTGAGAGCGAAATAGGGCGAGGAGGAGGAATGTGACAAGGAGTGTCAACCAATTCGATATGAAACTCCTGAACAGTGGTCAGGACCCAGACATCCATGGAAAAAATGACCGCTTCTGCCCCTACACAAATATTGGAAAAAACATGTGGTAGATGTAAGGGCTTCTGGACCTGGAGTTGCGAATGTGGAGACGGGATTCGTCGTCCGACCAGCGTCCATGAGAGGAAAAGAAACTGGTGTCTCGTCTCCTGGTAGGGTCGTCTCTGGGTGTAGGAGCCTCGTCCCAATCCATGGGCGTGGTAATTGGAACAGCCGGACAGACGACCCCTGAATCTGCCAGCCCTGGTAGAGACCTGCCCATGAAATACCCTCTTCATAGAGGATTCGGCCTTATCCAGGGCTGTAAAAGCACCCACAAAGTGCCCCAGGTTCTTTATAAGGGCGAGGTTGGCGAGTTTGGGCTCGATTTTAAAAAGAATGACTTTACACCGTTCTATGGACAGGGAGGTGTTAAGACTGCCCAGTTCCTCCAGGTCAACCTGCCTGTTTTATGCTCTGGCAATTTCAGCCAGTTTGGCCAAAGGACAAATATGTCCAGGTGTTTTTCCTCGCATTATTTTAGTGCCGAATCTAAGCCCTTGCGGCGATTCCATCCCAACTTGGAGAGGAATTGGGTCATCTTGGGATCAACTATAGGGGTCACACAGACTTTGCAGGGCACCAGAGGTCTAGGACATTTTGCCCTGAGTTTATTGCTAAGGGGCGCCGTACCCAATTCTTCAGGTATCATGCCACATGGTCTGCTGGGAGCCATTCCGCCGACCACGAATGATGGAGAGCATCCGGGTCAAACATTGGTTCTCCAGACGGATCCATGAGGGTGGAGCCAGCAGTAGTGGGGGAGTCGCTCCAAGAGCCACTCACTACAATCCCCGATTGAGAGGGGACAAAAGGGTCAGTGTTCTGCCCACATACCTCATTGTCAGAGTCACACACGGACTCGGCATCAGCCTACTCACTAGACCCGTTTTCTGAGTCGGAGTCGCTCTCTTTTTGTGCTCTAGAAAATTTCCACTGCCACGTCCATTCTGCCTGGCGTGGAAAGGCTCTTTTGCGTGACATGGGAATGCTATCATGGGTAGTCACGGGTGCACCCGTCATATTGGTTCTGGAGGCAAGGGAACTAAAGTGCCTGGATTTGGCAGTAGCCTTTTTTTAGGTGCGTCCCCTGTAAGGCCTGGAGCGGGACTCACTAAGCGCGTCGGTGTGGCCGAACCGTCTGCGGCCAAAGGGCACGCAAGTAAGGCCTGTGATATGGTCTGGGAGCGGGCAGAGAACATCAAGCCCATAGCGGCCATAATGGCGTGCAAAACTGAGCGGTGTAGCGCCAGAGACTGAGATTCATCAGGCATAGACATAGGTTCCACTGCAGAAGAATGGGAATTAGAGCTGGAAGAGGGATTACCCAAAACTTGGGGTATGTCCATCTCCCCAGGGGAAAGGGGACTGGCAGGCACTTTGGATTTGGGCATAGTAATGCTGTGAGATTTCCCCTTTAACCACAAATATATATAATGTACTGTAAGGAGTGAAAAACTAAAAACTAAAATGACAGAACAGACTAGCAGGAGTAAAATCACCCCAAACTAGCTATACCTTTAAGAGGATAGAGATAGGGAGCTCACCAGGGTCCAGACCGGCAGACAGGAAGAGAACACGAGGCAGAGCACAGAGCCAGAAGGACAGGATGTCAGAAAATGGCCGCCAGCAATCTCACGAGATTCGCAGCAAAAAATCCTGTGAATTTGTCAAATTAAAGAGCCGAATGTTTGAACAAATAGAGAAATGGAATGAATAGAAAAACAGACAAACGAGCAGGCCATTCGTATAAAATTAGTCAAAAGCGGCAAACAGACGAATGATGCTATATGCCGGTAAAACTAAGGAACTGCATGGTTTTGTGATGAATTAGGCGAACGGGCTTGATTCATTCACGAAAAACAGCCGAACGGAATGAAGCCACAGACAGCAAGAAGGAGATAAGGCAAACAGAGAAAAGATAAGAGCAACAAAGGAAGGCTCTAAGGAGAGGGATAAAACTAATCATACCACAAAGAAGGTCTAGAACCCTGGGCTCAAAGGTAACAAACAAATGCTTAATACACAATAACCATAGAAGAATAAATAGAAGAACAAATTCGTAATAATATGTAGAAAATAAAGCAATAATGAGTCTACAACAAATAATAACAATAAAATAATAAATAGCATTAATAATAAGAAATCAATCATAATTAAGAAACATATATATGTAAGAGAAAATTTGTCTTGTACTTATCTTTGTGTGGAGCAGCAAAGAAAGAGGAAATATGTGGGGAGGTGCTGACTATTATACTGAGACTTGGTATGGGAGTGGCCTATCACTATGGTTACCGTTTTTTCTTACTGTTTGTATTCTTTGGACAGTAAAGAAAGGATTAAGCAATATGAGCCTCCGTGTCTTGACATAAAATTATGGAATAACATCACATGCTATTAACTATAAATGTTAGATTAAAATATTATCGGAATAACAGTCACTTATTTGTAAAAAGGATCATGATTTTAGATTGGAAATATGTATTATTTAAATATTAAAGTTTATGTATTTATTTTATTTTTAATAAATATTCTTGTATTCGTCCCATTTAGGGATAAAGAGTAGGATATATACTTCTCTCTCCCCCATGCCTGACTCCCGTGGAAACAAAAAAAGATAGGAAACAACATAAAAACACAAATATATCATTATGAGAAAATAGATCTTTAAGTAATTACAGAAATTGGAGACACAAAGGGTTTTATGATGGTTTAGTGTGTACACTGAGCAAGATGAGTCATTCAATAAAATGCTAAAATGCTGGTAGAGGAGATTATTAAAAATCCAATTAATGGTGGCTAAATGTTACTGGAAATATGCTATCAGATATGCTATCTGAATACTAAACATGATGGCACAAGAAACTGGAAAATAATTTTGTGTTTTTTTTAGGATTTATGCAATTTATTTAGCTCAGTAATCCTACAACTAACTAAGTTATATTGGAATTTGATACATTTATCATTGACTTTTTCAAACAACTGAATCACCCATCTCCCAAAAATATATTTCTCTGAAAAAAAGCTTTGACCATTACTAGCCTGAAGCAAATCTATTCGATGTATTCATGTTGAAAAAGCATCCATTATTTGACAACAAACTGAATCTCACCTGCTTATTAGAGAAGCCCAAACACAAGATAAAGGGACATATTGCCATCAGTTTGTAAAACACATTTTCTTGTCAATTCCAATTTATTTTCAAAAGTAAACTTAAATAATTGTACCTAGACAACTCTGAATGTATTTACTTTAGGACTTCTAGTGTTGGCAAAATACTCATTTAATATAGACAATATTTACGAGTGGTAAATGCAATTAATGGCAGTACATAGTCTTGGTTGTTTACTAAAATCCTTGTTCAATTTTTATTAAAAATAATTATCTACATGCAATATTGTTCATGTTTTATCTATTATTAAACACAATCTATATTGTATACCCACAAACACACACTATCTCATGCATCTTCCTTCTATAAAATTGATGAGAAGGATCCCTTTAACCCTATGAAAAGTCTAATGAATGGCTTTTGCAACTTTGTTATATTGTTTTCTACCATACAATTGAAGATTAGCTGTGGACTGAACTCAGAACCACTGAAATAAACAACAATTGTAGATTATACTAGCTTTAGTGTAACTATAATCTTAATTTTATTAATGACAGGAGGCGAATATTTGCTTAAGTCTCTCTTTACTAGAACTCCACAGCAGCACATTAACACCAGAGACAAAAACTCAGGAATCCATAAAAGGCTTCTCCCAACCAACTAATTCCTCTTTCACGCTGCGACAAAATAAAGTACATGAACGATACACCACAAATACAATAACAAGAGAAACATAAGATAACGATGAATGGAATCCGAAATTGGAAACGTGGAACCAGTGGATGAAGCCTTGACCTGTATCCTGTAGAGTAGTCGGATCTAAGAACTGTAGCTGAACCATTAAACTGAAACGAGATAAACAGAGTCGAAAACACTAATTAGCGAATGAAATGTACTGAGAAAAAAATGAATCCCCATCGTCAATACTGAAAGTATAATATCCCAGATACTGAGAAAACATTAATCCCCATCATAACATACTAACGGTACAATATCCCAGATAAACCCCAACTCCCCCAGAAAACCAACCTAGCCCAAGAGACCAGGAATAAACAAAAGTCAGTCAAACCAACTAACAAAGCAGGGAAGGGAGAAACTGGGAGGGAAATATTCGCCTCCAGTCATTAATAAAATTAAGATTATAGTTACACTAAAGCTAGTATAATCTACATTTTTATGACATGACAGGAGGCTTCATATTTGCTGTTTTATCGCTCGGACAGCAAAGCCCAAAGAAACACGATCCTCCGTACCAACCTAACTTAGCGAAGATAGTACCCGAAAGCGGCAGGAAAGTGTACAGTGTCCTGGAGAAAAACACCGCCCTGACGGCGCCTGAAGTCGCCAAGTACCGACTGAAATGAACAGAAAGACCTATACGCCCCGCCAATGCCAACAAACACTGGGCGGTACATAAAGGACGAAGAAAAGGAAAAGAACCGTCAAAACAAACGGTGGCATCGACTGCAACATAAAAAAAGGGGTGCGCAACCAAGACAGGAATATAACCCTCGGGTCCGACTAGAGCCGATAGACAACTAAGGTCCGAACATCCGAAGCCATCTGAAAGAAGAAAAAAGGGTATGATAAGGGGAACAAATCCAGAATTGGAGAGGGACAAAAACCGACGAAAACCGGTGATTGAGGCATGACAAACAACGCGTGTACCCCTTGGGGAAATAAATACCCATCCTTGGGAATCGAGAGGACTCACACCCCTATGAACCCGCACGTCTAGCTTTAAGGGAGATACCAACAGAGCGAGGCCCGCTGAAAACAGTTGTACGCCCTACCTAATCTAAGTGATACGACGGTCCCCGGTCAATAAAACGACCAAACAATAAATCGAACCCTGTAATAGTGTTTGCTAAATTTCTGTTAATCCGTACAAGTCCCAACTCCGTCAGGGTCACCATGCAGGCAAACGTCTTACAGTCCCCGAGATCAAGTGGGACAGGTCCAGGGAATCCAGGCACTAGTCTCGACCGAAGCGGAGGTCATAAAACCAAGGTAGACCGAGACAATTGTAGTAAGGTCCTGGAAACAACGTTTCGAAACACCCCTTGAGGGAAACGTCCATCACTGAGCAAACTGGTCTGTATTCCAGCTGAAACTGGACGGGGCTTAATGGGTCCTCCTCCGTGGGCTAAGGTCTTAACACTGGGTCTTCCCGGAAAACTATTCCAATCGTATGAGAAACTCTGATGGGGGAAAACGTAGGAGGTACCCCCCTGTGTCCGATCCGCCCTCCAGGACTCTACACCTCGAGCCGCAGAGGGGCCAATATTCCTCATTTGAACACGAACTCCAGGGACCCAAACAAGGAAAACGCAGATAGCGTCTGTCCCTTTGGTCTGGGGGGCAGCTCACCGAGGATCCAGCGAGCCGGTCCGGGTAGACCGTGCCGCGAAATGTCCTTGTGGAAAAAACTAGAAGGATCTCTTCGCATAGTTCTGGTATGCCCAAATGTCCTAAATTCATCCAAACCTGCCAGCCAGGCTGTATTATCATCCAGATGAATGACGCCCCAGGTCCTTATCTCACCAGGGAGAAACTTGAGCCCGCCTTACCAGGAATGGGCCTCGCGGTCCTGGAAGTTCCCTGAGGGCCGCATCTAACTCAAAGTAACTAATGGCTATACCTTCAAGCGTAGTCTCATGCGGGCTCCAAAGGCTTCAGATCCCTT
>OW240912.1:98480656-98615656 GCA_933207985.1 Pelobates cultripes | reverse complement strand
GACAATGTCCTGCTATACTGCATGATGACGTCTAGTCCAGTATGAGTTGTTGAAATGTTGGAGTGATGGTGGCTGTGGGTGCTGCTGACGGGAGTGCTTGATGAAACTCCTGAAATTTAAAGCGAGACAAATTGTCAGCAGCTGTGTTATATACACCTGACACATGGAAACATAGGAAGAAATTATGACAAGCTGCCAACCAAGTGAGTTTCCTCAGAAATCTCATGATCGTAAGAGATTTGGAACGACCTTTGTTGATGATGTGACAGGTTGCCTGGTTGTCTGAGTAACAACGCACTGGCATATTAGCCCATAAATGACCACATGCTACGGCAGCCGCCACTATGGGGTAGATCTCAAAAAGAGCTGAGGTAGTGGAAAAACCTTCCAAGTCCTGAACTGCTGAAGGCCAGCTGCCCCAAAGCCATTCGTTCCCAAAAATTGATGCAAAACCAGTGGTAGATGCCGCATCTGACCAAATGGTAGGAGATGATTCAGTCAATTGAGGGAGGAACATACTTTTACCATTCCAAGTGGTTAAAAATCTCTTCCACATGTTTAGATCTGCCGTAGCTTGGGCATCTGTGCGTGTCATGTAGAAAAAGTGGGAAAAGATGCAATAGTCGTGAAATAAAGGAGCGGCCTTGAGGTATGATGCGCATAGTAAAATTTAGTGACCCTAGCAGGGACTGTAGCTCTTTGCGGTTGCAAGTGCCGAGCTGTAGGTAGTTGTTTATGTACGTGAGAATATTCTCTATCTTATCGTATGGTAGGCTTGCTTGCATTGTGGCAGAGTTTAATTGGATACCCAGAAAAGTGATAACCGTGTCTGGCCCTGGGTACACCTAGTTGCTCAAACAGCTTAGTGGTAGCTTTGAGACTAGTGGGAGGTGAAGTATTCTCCTCGACCAGTAGGAAATCGTCCAAGTAATGTAATACCGTAGGGCATCCGGCTATGTTCAATAGTAACCAGCATAATGCTTCAGCAAATGTGTCGAAAATAGCTGGGCTACTTTTGGATCCAAAAGTTAACCGGGAGAAAAAATAGTAGTTCCCGGACCACTTGATGCCATGCAGGTGCCACAGTGTGGGGTGGATAGGGAGTAATTTGAAGGCGTTAGTAATGTTGGTTCTTACTAAGCCAGGCTCCAACCCCTGCTTGTATGATAGCTGTAATGGCGTGATCTATGGTGGTGTATTGCAGAGAGAATTCCTCAGAGGGTATAAGGGAATTAAGACTGGGGATGGCCGATGAGTGGGGAGCCGATAAGTCAATGATGAGTCTCTGTTTTTGGGAAGATTTCCCTGTGACAATACCAATAGGGTTGGTGCGCCATTCTATGAATGGAGGAGTTCTAAAAGGCCACAATACAAAGCCCTCATCCACTTCTTGAGCTATGAGGGTGTCAACCACTGTGAGGTTGTGTTGGGCGGATTGTAGGTTAGGGCATTCCAGAGTTCCAGCTGGTATGTGTAGGATACCTGTGTGGAAGCCTTCTGTTAAACCAGAAATAAGAAAATCTACCAGGTGTTTAGATGGGTGCTGAGACATCAATGCTGTGAATACTGGCATATTAATGGGCGTAAGGTAAGGCTTGGAATACATTTTATTTGGACACATGGTCTTTGCATGTGCCCTAAAACATTTTGAACAGACATGCAATAGTCTACATCCACTGTAATTACAAGACCCAACATTGAAATTATTACATATCTGGGACTTGCCCAGAAACTTGATTAGGCGTCCCAATTTGTCTTTGGATAGTTTCCCTGGATCCCCAGAGGAACTAGTTCCTTGTGTGGAGGCATGTCCGTCTGCCGTGTTGGGACAAAAATTAGTAGTATGGGCTGTGGAGGAGCAGTATGCACAAGTTGGTGTTCTTAGACCTGCAAAGTGTCTGCAGAATAAGACGGTATCAATCCTTCCCCAGTTGGATCGTGTACCATACTGGGAGAAGGCTCCAGCCACTTTTGCAGAAAAAGACCTATGGTAGTCATAGAATGCTGAACCACCATATTTGTTGCCCAGGTCTACCAGCTTGTGCATATAGAGATCGAACTCCTCTCTTCTGTTGGGATAAACCGCACAGACGACATCCCTGTAAATACCAAACGCTAGTACAAATTCAGGGATAGTCAGTTTCCTGTTCAGGCCGGCATCCCTAGATCTGACAATAACAGAAACATCATCATAAGCATACGTCTTATGTTCCACAATGTCCTGGGAGGCAATCAACAGGGAAGCCAGGTTGACGTCTTTACCTTCCAGGATATCCCTTTTGATATGCTCAGGTATCATGTGGGCCAGGCTAACTTCCTGGTCATCCAGGGGGCTGGCTGGAGCCACTAATGGCAAGGCTGGTGTTTGTACCGCAGCCGCGGGTGGCCCTGCTAGAGTGAGGGCCGTGGTGACCGACTCAAGTTTCTCCAGCCTGGAGTTGACCTTGCCCATGGATGCCATGAGTGAGGATAACATGGCATGTATGTCCCCTGGGTTGGACTGGCTAGATCCTTCCCCGGCTTCCATGTTATTGGTTGATGTGCGTAGCAGTTTGAAAAGTTCTGCCTTCCTCGCTGTAGCGGGGTAGGGGATTTGTCGTCTCCTTAATTCCGTGGTTATGCACGGGATTGTCCAGGATCTAATTGATGCTGGACTAGCTAGCTCTCCTCCTTGTGTGGGAGTGACAGCTCTAGTCGGGGTGCTAGGCAGGGAGAAATCCTCTACCCCTTCCTGAGACATACTATAAATAAAACAATAATTAGTATATAGAACCACCAAATTGTACTGGCAGGCTAGCTAGGCCGGATGGCTAAAGTATTATGCTTGTTTGGTGACAGGTGAGGCCCTACTAATTGCCAAGCGGCTTGAGAGGCTCTATCTATGCGTTGGCGCGAGGGGTTATTGAGGCCACTTGATGTAGTGGCAGGAGTTTTAGGCCTCTCGGTGACTGTACGACAGAAAACAGGGGAAGGGAGTGACAGGTGAGGCCCTCTCTTTGCAACATGCGAGGCGGCTAGCTAACGTGTGGCCCGATGGGTGTTTGCCTCCGAAACGTTTGAGGCGGGGTGTTGGCCTCGCGGGACCACTAACCAATGGCGACAGCCAAGATGGGGTAAATATCTATTGGGAATCCTGTGACCCTATTGCCAGTACTCTAAACTAGGGGGATGAAATGAAATGTATGGTAGAATACCATATGAGCAGGTGTACGTACCTGGTAGTATGATAAATCACAGGAATAAACCGTGTGGAGAAATTATATAAGCTCGACAGCCTAAAATGGGTAAAAGAGAGTAGTACGATGAGTGTGGGGTGTAAAAAGAACCAGACTTATAGTCTGTAGCAGCAATGTTATGTTGATACCATGGGAATAGCTATGAGTGGCTCAGAAATGTTTGCATGTTTGAATAAGACATCTGAGGGAGGCCGTGGCCTATGTACAAACAATCTATGTGTTACGTGATAATGGTGTGTAAAGGAAAACATGAAACGTAGGTTATATACATATGTATATGACTGTGTAGGGGACGCATGATTGGTTGGATCAGTACGTGTGATTCAACCCGAGTATGCATGCAAAAGGATTTAAGCCTTATGTGTCATCGTCATGACAGAGAAATGAGGCCTGTAATGTAGGCTGAGTAAATTGAAATGAAATGGATAGTTATAAAACTCCTGACGTGGGAGTTCAATGATCTGTACCGAAATGTAACTGGTTTTATAGAAAGGGACATGGATGAGGTCATGGCCTAATTAACACAGCGTTATGTATGATATGTAGCAGAATAACCAAAGGCAGGGATACCCCAAAATGATTTAACATGATGTAAAGTGATGTATATCTATATGATATGTATGTATAGCAAAGACGTATCAGCCCGAGAATTATTGCTTAAATGAACCTATCCTTGTATGTGTTGTATTAATAACCCAGAAATGAGGCTTGTAACATGGCTGAGTCCATTCGTATAAATGGATAAGTAATGCAGACCCCTGAAAGCATGGGAGTCACATGGTATACACAGAGAAGTGGACTTGATTTGTGGACGTAATACAATACTGACAATTTGTTAAAAGTAATCAACAATAATCTATTTAAGCAAGCAATACTTTAACCGAATGTTATATACACATGAAATGGTGAATATAATTCATGAAAGGATTATACGTGAACACACAGAACAGCCGAAAGCAAATGTGAGGGGAACACAGAAGTTAGAATAGTTTAACCGTATGATTTATGCGAACCAAAGCGTGTGTGAGCGTATGTAAAATTTGCCGAACGGCAAAACAACCGAATGAACATTCGTTTAAATAACATGAATAGGATATGCGAAATGACTATTGAACGATTTAAAACATGTTCAGCCGAATGACCGTACGAAATGAAAAGCCCGCGAATGGCTTGAAAACATTCGTGTCATAACCAGGGAAAAGCCGTAAAGCGAGGACCCGTGCTGTACCGTACGCCGTGGGAACCAGTCCTGGCGTGACAGGAAGGTCTGACTTACGGTTTAGGAGTCCCTGGGACGCGATCTACGACGGAGAACGGAGTCAGAAGAAGCTGGACGGGCGGAGAGGCCTGAACAGGATTCCTGGACACAGCTTAACGTGGTGAAACCTCCTGGATACTGAAACCAAGATGGCGTCTGAGAGAACCCGGAAGTGGATCCTCATTCAACGCTGACCTCGAACGGTAAGGAGCCAGGCAAGGGGAGTGCCTTAAGTAGGCTAGGGGTAGCAAACCAGCACCTCCCACAAATGCAGGCAAATTGCCTTAATACATATATATGATCTAAGTATATATATATACACATATACATACACACACGTACACTGTATAGGTGTATTTTACTATTAATATATATATGATTTTATATATATATATATATATATATATTAATATCAAATTACACGTAGACTGATACTGATTGAATATATATATAATTATTGTTATATATATATTTTTATATAATATAAAAAAATTTAATATGTAAATACGTTAAAAATAAAATAAAATTAAAAATAATAAAAAAAATTAAAAAATATATAGATGTGTGTTATTTCGTTCTAACTGTTTTGTGATATTAATATATATATTTATATCAAAATACACGTAGAACGAAATAATATATATATATATCTATCTATATACATAAATATATACGTATATATCACTATATATACCTATATATAAATAAAAATATTTTTAAAAAATTATATATATATATATACATATATATTCACATACGTATATATATACATATATTAATTCTACATATATATTTATGTAATAATTTTACATAATTGGGTATCTTAATTAATTACAATTAGCGGGACCTGCCTGACAACCCATGCCGAAAGTAAAGGGAATTTAATTTGCTAGCACTATATTTAACCCGATAACTTTCCAAGACACCATAAAACCTGTACATGGGGGTTACTGTTCTACTCGGGGGACTTCGCTGAACACAAATATTAGTGTTTCAAAACAGTAAAATGTATTACAACGATGATATCGCTAGTAAAAGTGACCTTTTTTGCATTTTTCACGCACAAACAGCACTTACACGGATGATATTATTCCTGCGATACTTTTTACTGTTTTGAAACATAAATATTTGTGTTCAGCGAAGTCTCCCGAGTACAACAGTACCCCTCATGTACAGGTTTTATGGTGTTTTCAAAAGTTACAGCGTCAAATATAAGGCTTGCGTTTCATTTTTTCACATTAAAATTCGCCAGATTGGTTACGTTGCCTTTGAGACCCTATGGTAGCCCAAGAATGAAAATTACCCCTATGATGGCATACCATTTGCAATAGTAGACAACCCAAGGTATTGCAAACGGGTATGTCCAGTCTTTTTTAGTAGCCACTTAGTCACAAACACTGGCCAAAATTGGCGTTTTTTTGCATTTTTCACACAAACAAATACTAACGCTAACTTTGGCCAGTGTTTGTGACCAAATGGCTACTAAAAAAGACTGGACATACCCCATTTGCAATACCTTGGGTTGTCTACTATTGCAAATGGTATGCCATTATGGGTGTAAATTTAATTCCTGGGCTACTATAAAGTCCCAAAGGCAACATAACCAGTCTGGCGAATTTCAATTTCAAATGTAACGTGCTATATTTGACCCTGTAACTTCCCAAAACGCCATATAACCTGTACATAGTGGGTACTGTTTTACACATGAGACTTTGCTGAATACAAATATGTGTATTTTATTGCAGTAAAAGCAAACAGTATTATGACATTGACCGTTAAAATGTCATGTAGAACTAAAAAAATAAAAAATAAATCTTATTTTCTCCCATTTTTTTCATATTAAATTATGTTTCATAGCTAAATATTTGATATTAAATGAAAGCCCCGTTTACCTGAATAAAATGATATATAATAAGTGTGGGTGCATTTAATATGAAAGAGGTGAATTACGGTTGGACAGACGTAGCGCAAATGCCAGGTTTTGTTTACATTTTGTTTCGTTCACAACGTGTACATTTGGCTCCGTCCTTAAGGGGTTAAATGAAAGAAACAAAATGGTAAGTCATTTGGCATTTGTTTTGTTTCATTTATATTTTGTATATAGGGCTTTCGTTTACGTTTTAGTAAACCTATACAAAAAACTCCTGAATTTTCATATGAAAACAAATGCACATGTTTATAAAAGAGGGTGATTGGAAAAAGAAGGATAGAAAATGGAGTGGAGGTCAGTTTTAGTAAGTCTAACAATAGAAAATTGAACCCCATCTGGAGTGTATTGTCTATTATTGAGGTCCAAAGCCTTACCATCAGAAACTCTTTTAAAAGAAAGGCGACAAAGTAAAACGGTAAGTTTAAATGATAGGAATTGTAAAGATAATGAGTCATTATCACCCAAAGATTCTAATAACTGGAGAACCAGGTTAACATACCATGTAGAATTATATCTAGTGCAAGGAGGGCATTTGAATCTAATTTGTTTGCCCACTGGAAAGGATTCAATTGGATTATGGTTCGCTTAAAAAAAGTAGAACGTGTGACGAATTGTACTTCGCCACTGGGTTTTTGAGAGGCTTGCATGCCAACCTCTTGCCCTGTGACTATGGCCCCTGGGGTGTATTGCCTGTTAAAAACTCCATTTGTGCATATTGGATTCTAAAGTAATGTTTCTGCCCCTTTAAAAACTATTAAAAAAGGACTTGCACTTTCGAAGTGGCACTTCGGATACAGCCGAAGTGCTGAAGTAGTGGAAGTGGCCAGTATTCGACATACTAACAAATGGCGGCGGCCATTTTAATTCAGTCAAACGCGTTCAGCGGTGTTTGGTCATTGAGTTCAGGTCATGGAACTCAAATCAAATACGTGACATCGCTGAACTTTACCTTCTCCAGACTTCAACACTTCGACAGGAATCGAAGTGCGTTCGAATATTCGAACACCACTTTAACTTTGAGTACATAGTTACATAGTTACATAGCTGAAAAGAGACTTGCGTCCATCAGGTTCAGCCTTCCTCACATTAGTTTTTTTGCTGTTGATCCAAAAGAATGCAAAAAACCCAGTTTGAAGCACTTCCAATTTTGCAACAAGCTAGAAAAAAATTCCTTCTTCACCCCAGAATGGAAGTCAGATTTATCCTTGGATCAAGCAGTTATTGCCCTACATTGAAAGATTATATCCTTGAATATTCTGTTTTTGCAAGTATGCATCTAGTAGCTGTTTGAACATCTGTATGGACTCTGATAAAACCACTTCTTCAGTCAGAGAATTCCACATCCTTATTGTTCTTACAGTAAAAAAACCTTTCCTTTGCCTTAGACGAAATCTTCTTTCTTCCAGTTTAAACGCATGACCTCGTGTCCTATGTAAAGTCCGGTTTGTGAATAGATTTGCACACAATGGTTTGTATTGGCCCCGAATATATTTGTATAATGTTATCATATCCCCTATCAGGCGATGTTTTTCTAAACTAAATAGGTTTAAATTTGTTAACCTTTTTTCATTGCTGATATGTTCCATTTCTTTTATTAATTTTGTAGCCCGCCTCTGCACTTTTTCTAGTGCCATAATATCCTTCTTTAGAACAGGTGCCCAAAATTGCACAGCATATTCAATATGTGGTCTTACCAGTGATTTATAAAGAGGCAAAATTATATTCTCGTCCCCAGAATGAATGTCCTTTTTCATGCATGACAATACCTTACTGGCCTTGGCCACTACGGATTGACATTGCATATTGTTGCATAGTTTGTTGTCTATAACAATTCCCAAGTCCTTTTCGTGACTTGTTATCCCTAATTCGCTTCCATTAAGGGTATATGTTACTTGTGTATTCTTTACGCCGAAGTGCATAACTTTGCATTTTTCAACATTAAATTTCATCTGCCATTTGAGTGCCCAGTCCCCCAGTCTATCTAAATCCCTCTGCAGCAAAGTAATATCTTGCTCACATTTTATTATTTTACAGAGTTTTATGTCATCTGCAAACACTGAAACATGACTTTCAATACTGTCTTCAAGATCATTTATAAACATGTTAAATAGAAGGGGTCCCAGAACAAACCCCTGAGGGACACCACTTGCCACCTCTGTCCTGCTTGAAAATTTACCATTAATGACAACTCGTTGTACGAACGGCATGTTCGTGCATTCCAACGGAACTTAGCATTTGAACTATTGGAAATAGACCGTCCGCACAGCCAAATTCTCTGGAACTGTTTTCGGCATGATAATGTGCATGCGGTTGGTCAAATATGACTTCCACAAAACTTTTGAACCCCTGCTCTGATCTGGGTGATTTTTGGATATGTTGTTTACCCAGATCAGGGCTATCCAGGGATGTATACATAGTGTTTTGGAGTGTTTTCTGTGTTTTGTGTAAAAATTGATATTTTCAGCCTGTGGATAATTAGGTTATTTCATTAGCTAGCTTAATTATATCACATACAGAGGGGAGGGCTTGCTGACTGTATGTGGGAGTGTTACTGTGTTAATTATTGCTCCTATTGGTTTTGTGACTTTGTGTCCTGTGCTCCTCAAGGTCCACGTGGGTGGTAACCTTGTGGGGAAAAAGTGTATAAAAGAAATGCCTTTGTGCTCATTAAACAGATCTTCTTACCCTAAACTCGCAACCTCATCTCGTGTTGTATGGAACAGTTATAACAGCTATATCACTGCTAGCTCTTGTAAGAGCTCTCTTTAGCTATACAGCTATACTCTCCTGAAGGAGAGGCTGTGGCAAACCTAGCCACTTACAGAATGTCCTTGTATGTATCTTGCTATTACTGCTTTGCATTTCCTATCTGTGACAAAACCAGCCACTTAAAGTGTAACCCCCTGAATGTAATATGATGTAAAGTGTATCCCTGTGTACTGCTTGGTATCTCCTAAAGCAGGAGATGGCTATCTGTAACCCAATCCCCTCCTGCCTGGGACTAAGGGAAGTGTATTGTGTGGAATGGAGACCCCCTGTGGGGGTCTGTGCTTGAAGGAAGCTGTAATCATTAAAGAGTGTGACTCAGGCTGGTGAGATGCCAGTGTTTAAACCTCCAAACTGTGTGTCGTCCTTTTACTGGAGAAGAGGAAGATTTTAACCCCTGCATCTGCGGTTCCAGCTTGCAGGGAGAAGAAAATAGGGGAAAAGTCCTGGTAAGGACAGAGAGCCTCCAGAGCTGAGTGTTGACTGAACCTGGGAACAGGACACTAGGAACAAGTCCTGCTACAGAGGTCCTTCTCAGAGCTATACCCTCCTGGAGGAGAGGTCCTTCCCACACGGTCCTGGGTCCAGAAGTTGGACCAGGGTGGAAAGGGGACAGCGAGACCGCAACCAAGCTAGGGCAATTCATGGAGTCTGCAGTGGCTATGGTGTCCAGTGCAGTGCTGATGGTCCTTGGTAAGCGCTAGGAGCATCGATTGGTGGACGGTCCATCACAGAACGATACACATTAATTGTTCGATATGATTTCCCTGAGTCAAAAGCGGAAGACAAATAAATTTAGTACATTTGCTAAATCAGAATGTATGGGATCCAGAGCCCGTTCCATGCACCAATTAAGCCACATTTTCCAGGCTGATCCGTAACTTGCATGGGTACCTGGTACCCATGCTTCTGAGAGAATGTTTCTAGTTGAATCTGAAAATTCTCTATTAGAGTCGTGTGACCCGATATAAGTGATGCTATTAGTGGTAATTGGTCTGACACCACAAGTGGATAAAGGTTACAGTCCAGATTGTGAAGAGATCTCGGATAATCTATCAGCATGCTGAGAAGTTGGGGGAACCACGGCTGTGATGGCCAATGAGGGGTCACTAACACTAGGGTTGATCTCTGAGACCATGCTTTTAACGTGCTATCAACCCAAATGGTGGCAACTTGTGATGGCAGTATTGGCACTGGGAGGCCCTACAGATGTGTAAGTGGTTGTGGTGGCAGTCCTGGCACTGGGAGCTCTATAGATGTATAATTGGTTGTGGTGGCAGTTCGGGCACTGAGAGACTTGAGCCCTATAGATGTGTAAGTGGTTGTGGTGGCAGTCCTGGCACTGGGAGGCGGGAGCCCTATAGATGTGTAAGTGGTTTAGGTGGCAGTCCGGGCACTGGTGCAGAGGATAAACCAAAAGACAATAATTTGAATTGCCATTTCTTCCCTTCCCATATGAATTGTAAGTAACTCTGACAAGAGTGGTGAATGGGTACTGTGAGGTACGTTCTTTCAAGTCTATTTTTATCAACCAGTCGAGTATTAACAAATCTTTCAGATGATAAATGCCTTCCATCTTGAAATGATGGTATCTGACAAAATTGTTTATGTATTTTAAATTTATGACTGGTCTGTGACCAGCATCTTTCTTTTTTACCAGGAATAAATTGCTTATGAAACCCAGGCTGCTCATGGGAACTTGGATAATGGAATTTTTTTAAAAACAAATTTAATATTTCTTGATGTATCACAGTCTGGTTTTGACTTGAAAATGTATTGGGAAAGGCCTGTCATAGAATGTGATTTGATATGAAAATTATTTTGTATCAAAGAACTGTACTTAAGTTCCAGGCATTGTTTGTAATCTGACTACAGACATGGAAATAGTGAGAAAGTCTGCCTTTTTTGGGGGAAGAAAGAAGAATTGTCGTACTCACCAGACGGTGATCTGAAGCGAGACATTCCTCAATGACCTCTGGATCTCCATGGTCTGCCACGAAGTCTGGTCTGTTGTGTGTTAAATGAGGATCTGTTTGCATGGAATAAACTTCTTGGAACCTGTCTGTTTTGAGAGAAGTGGCTGGAAGATTGGTTCTGTCCTCTTCCAGCCCTTCCGAAAACCTTAGGGTCCTAAAACCTTAGGGTTTAAAACTCTCTTCAGTGAAGTTTGAGCTTTGTCTAAGGAACTAAATAGGTTTACATATTTATTAATGTCTTTAATAAATGAGTCTCCAAACAGGAGTCCTTCTGCCACTGGTCATGGTTGTGTAGTGGCTAGGTAACCTAATTGTGGGTCAATCTTTATGAGTATTGACCTTCATTTTTCTGTGGTTACAGCTGTATTAGCATTTCCTAGAAAACATACAATTCCTTGTGTCCATCCTCTAAAAATGTAAATACTGGGGGAACTCCCTGAAGCAGAAAGACTTCACATATTTTTGCCACAGGACCAGAAATATCCATTAGCTTGTCCTGACATGAATTTAGTGACCTATCAAGTCCTTTGTTAAGATTCTTCCCTGATTTTGTTAGAAAATGTATTAAAGTAGAATCCAAGTCAGGGGTCTGTGTGACTTTTTTAGCTAAAGTCGGTCTAGAGCATTCAGCCCGCAGCTTATACCTAGCTGCCTGGTCAAGGGGTTTCCTTAGCCAATATTCAAGGTATTTGGCTACATTAGCCATCAGAACCCATTTGACTGAACGGGGATATTTTAAATTATCTGGATTAAATAAAGGTTTTCCTGCAGTATCTGTAATAACGTTTTCATCATCAGATTTTGATACATGTTCAGGTACCTCAGAGTATGCAGAATAATCAGAATCAGCATCAGATTTTTCATCTTCAGAAGATGAGGATGAATTATTAGAGGAGGTTTTATGAGAGACAGGTTTGCTCCTGTGAATCGCCTCCTGGGCTCATTTATCTTCCTCACAAGCAGAGGGTCTTTTGAATAAGTTACTCTCATCATATTTGCATGATATACGCCTTTCATTATGGTCTTGGTCCTTCCCTTTTTAGATGCTTTTGAGCAAGAAGGGGAATCATAAGGACCGTCAAAACAATGCTTACGCTTCTGGGTGGCTTTCCTAGACCCCCTGAAATCTTGCGCCAAATTCCTTTTAGACTCTACAAATGAGGGAATATTAATTGTGGTAGGTTGGCTGATAGCATGAGCAACAGATTTTGCAATTGCCTCTTGCAAAGAGGACATAGCAGAAAATATTGCAGATAATACTGATCTGTTGACAGATAAATCAACGATATTCTGTAACGAGTCCTCAGTGAGGATTTTAAATTCAGCATTAGCACCAGTGATTGGAGACTGTGGAATAGTTTTCTTAGACTCTTTAGAATTCATAATAATAATAATCAAATTCTAGTAGTCTGCAATAAAATAATTCTGATAGTCTGCAATAAAGTAAATATTGCTTGATATATTGCAATAAAATTACAATAGTATAAGTATTAATTGATAAACTAACCTGAACTGGATACAAATTGTGTCAATGTAATCTTTATCAGAGAAGAAACAATGTCAGCTGAAGAAATCTGCTGAGCTAAAGTATGCGGTAATGGGCGGGTAAAAACGGGCGGGAAAGAGCTAGCTGACAATCAACTAGCTGTGAAAAAAAGACTGGGAAATTATGTCAGATTGAATCTGAGGTAACTTGAATGTACTGTATGAAACAACTGAACGCTTAAACTTATTTGTGCCGCGAATTAGAGGAAAAACGCTGAATTGAAACAAACTGAATAGCTTTGAATCGCAAAAGGGGTGTTCGCGAAAAGTAATAGAAGCACGAATAGAATTCAGTTAGAAACACACTAAATATACACAAAATTAACAAACTGTTTGCAAACAAAAATAATAAGAGTAAAATTGTAATATCGTTTGTGAGTTTTGCCGCAAATGACCTTGCAAATTAACTTTGGATGGTAGCAATAACTGAAAATATATATACTTCAAAAAATTATCAAATATAATTAGAATCATATCCGAAAATAAATATTTGTGTTTACAATAATGGTATAAAAAAACAATACAAATTACAATCTCAATATGCCAAAAGATTAAATAGAATACAGAATAACTGTAACATATGTGTGAAGGAATAGCCCCTAACTTGTTTCGGCTGTTTTTGTGGATTTATATTAATTTTATTTGGTTCGTTTCCATTTTGGTTCCCAAATGAGGACCACCCCAGAACCTCATTAGAACTTGGAATGTTAAGTATCCTGTATAGAGTTGAGCGGACACCTGTATGTTCAGGTTTGTCGGGTTTGGCCAAACTTCGGCAAAAAGTTTGAGTTCGGCCTCGAATTTTATCCGAAATTGACCACGAACCCCATTGAAGTCAATGGGGACCAGAACCTTTGGGCACTAAAATGGCTATAAAAAAGTCCTGGAAAGGCCTAGAGGGCTGTAGAAGGAAGACAAATGGGGGTAAGAGTAGGACAAGTGCCCTGCAAATAATTGGGGTAGCCCCCAAAATATTGGGACATATTAAAATAAAGAAAAAAAAGAATAAGTGCACTTGAGTATAACAATGGCTGGGTGAGGCCGGTATAAATGTCCATTTTGCACAAGGTACAGACAAGTCTGGTGGGAACCATGCCTAGTTCATTTTAATAAATATGAACTTGTCCACGTTGGCTGTGGACAGGTGGCTGCGCTTGTCTGTGATAACGCCCCCTGCCGAGGCCAGCACCTCCAAGGCTTAAAGGGCAAGCTCAGGCCATGTGCCCAGTTCGGAGACCCAGAAGTTGAATGGGGCAGACCTATCAGTCAGTACGTGTAGACATGTGCACACGTACTGTTCCACCATGTTGCTGAAATGCTGCCTCCTACTAAGACGTTCCATATCAGCTGGTGGTGATGGTTGCTGTGACGTGCTGACAAAGCTTTTCCACATTTCGGCCATGCTAACCCTGCCTTCTAAGGTGCTGGCGGTGCCCCAGCTGCGTTGGTGACCTCTTTCTCCCCCTCTGCCTTCGCCTTGTGCTTCCACTGAGCCCCTGGTGTCAGTTGGGAATGCCCTCAGCAGTGCATCTACCAGCGTTCGCTTGTAGTCGCGCATCTTCCAATCACACTCCAGTGAGGGAATTAAGGACGGCACATTGTCCTTGTAACGGGGATCCAGCAGGCTGGCCACCCAGTAATCAGCACAAGTTAGAATGTGGACAACTCATCAGTTGTTGCACAGGCACTTTGGTGACTCTAGATAACCTCGGGCTGATCACACGTCCCCGTGATGGCGACGACGCATTCGGATGTCTGCCCTATCAACTTTCAATGGTACTTTCTGCGCCTACCATGGTGACCACAGGTAATGGGGAATCAAGGTTCGATTCCGGAGAGGAAGCCTGAGAAACGGCTACCACATCCAATGAAGGCAGCAGGCGTGCAAATTACCCACTCCCGACGCGGGAGGTAATGACGATAAATAACAATACAGGACTCTTTCAAGGCCCTGTAATTGGAATGAGTACACTTTAAATCCTTTAACGAGTATCTATTGGAGGGCAAGTCTGGTGCAGAGCGACTGACCCGTGCGTGCTGCAGCTGAAACTCCACTATAACCTGCTGCTGCTCGCACAGTCTCTCCAGGATGTGCAAGGTGGAGTTCCACCTTGTGGGCACGTCGCATATGAGGTGGTGAGTGGGAAGGCCGAAGTTACGCTGAAGCGCAGGCAGGCGAGCAGCAGCAGGGTGAGAACTCCGAAAGCGCGTACAGATGGCCCACTTTTCTGCAGCAGCTCTGATATATCTGGGTAGTTTTTCAGGAATTTCTGCACCACCAAATTCAGCACATGCGCCAGGCAAGGGATGTGCGTCAAACCGGCTAGGCCCAGAGCTGCTACGAGATTTCGCCCATTATCGCACACCATCAGGCCGGGCTTGAGGCTCAGTGGCACAGTGGCAACAACCACTCATCAGTCTGTTGTTCCATGCCCGTCCACAGCTCCTGCGTGGTGTGGGGTTTTATCCCCAAACATATGAGTTTTAAAACAGCCTGCTGTCGTTTCCCCCTGGCTGTGCTGAAGTTGGTGGTGAAGGTGTTATGCTGAACGGATGAGGAGATGGTAGAGGAGGAGGAAGCGGAGTAGGAGGAGGAGGCAAGAGGAGGCAAAGAGAAATGCCCTGCAATCCTCGGTGGCAGAAGGACATGCGCCAAACTGCTATCCGCCTCAGGCCCAAACTAACAGATGGTTTATGTCAGGCGACAATGTAACCGCCAATAGTCAACAATTAAGTGCCGGTGTCCTAAAGAGAAAACATTTCTAGAGGTCACACAACAGTGTAACAGGCGTAATTAATACAGTTACTTCACTGTCTCAAAAAAGTGTGATTTTTAAACCAACAATGTAAGAGTAGTATTTAACGGTTTTATTGGACTGCAATTAATGCACCGCAGGCCGCAAATGTACTATTTAGCACCAAGAAAATTAGAATTTTTCAAAGTGCGATGTAACCACCGTATTTGCCGGTTTTATTTGAGTCTCAGATATGAAGTGCACGCCCCAAATTTACTTTTTAGCACAAAAAAGATTTGAATTAGTCAAACTGATATGTCACAGCTGTATTGGACGGTTCTATTTGACTCTCAGATATGAAGTGCACGCCCCAAATTTACTTTTTAGCACCAAAATAAATGTGAATTATTTAAACTGCTATGTCACAGCAGTATTTGACGGTTTTATTTTACTCTCAGATATGAAGTGCATGCCCCAAATTTACTTTTCAGCACCCAAAAAAATGTGAATTAGTCAAACTGCTATGTCACAGCAGTATTTGACGGTTTTATTTCACTCTCAGATATGAAGTGCACGCCCCAAATTTACTTTTTAGCACCAAAGAAATGTGAATTTTTCAAAGTGTGATGTAACCACAGTATATGACGGTTCTATTTGACTGTCAGATATGAAGTGCACGCCCCAAATTAACTTTTTAGCACCAACAAATTCTGAATTAGTCAAACTGCTATGTCACAGCAGTATTTGACGGTCCTATTTGACTCTCAGATATGAAGTGCACGGCCCAAATTTACTTTTTAGCACACAAAAAAAAATGTGAATTTTTCAAAGTGCGATGTAACCACAGTATTTGACAGTTCTATTTGACACTCAGATATGAAGTGCACCGCAGGCAGCAAATGTACTATTTAGCACCCAAAAAAATCGCGTTTTTCAAAGTGCGATGTAACCACAGAATTTGACAGTTCTATTTGACTCTCAAATTTACTTTTTATCACCAACAAATGTGAGTTAGTCAAACTGCTATGTAACAGCAGTATTTGACGGTTCTATTTGACTCTCAGATATGAAGTACACGCCCCAAATTTACTTTTTAGCACAAAAAAAATTTGAATTAGTCAAACTGATATGTCACAGCTGTATTGGACGGTTCTATTTGACTCTCATATATGAAGTGCATGCCCCAAATTTACTTTTTAGCACCAAAAAAATGTAAATTAGTCAAACTGCTATGTCACAGCAGTATTTGATGGTTTTATTTGACTCTCAGATATGAAGTATTTGAGGGTTCTATCTGACTCTCAGATATGAAGTGCACGCCTCAAATTTACTTTTTATCACCAAAGAAATGTGAATTTTTCAAAGTGCGATGTAACCACAGTATTTGACAGTTCTATTTGACTCTCAGATATGACGTGCACCGCAGGCAGAAAATGTACTATTTAGCAACAAAAAAAAAATAGAATTGGTCAAACTGCGATGTAACCACAGTATTTGACGGTTCTAATTGACTCTTGGATATGAAGTGCATGCCCCAAATTTACTTTTTAGCACCAAAGAAATGTGAATTTTTAAAAGTGCGATGTAACCAAAGTGTTTGACGGTTCTACTTGACTCTCAGATATGAAGTGCACGTCCCAAATTAACTTTTTAGCACCCCAAAAAAATTGAACTTCTCACAGCAGTATTTAAAAATGCCTAGATGTTGCCAACTGAGCTACCAGAACAGTATTAAAGTAATGTGCCTGGCACACATGCAGTTGCAAGTGCCCACCTAACAAACAAACTGATTGCTTATTTCTCTGTGGCACTGGGCTCAGGGCAGGGTACAAAAATGTAGTATAGCACCCACAAAAGTAATCGCTGTAGTTTGCAGATTCAACACCAGAATTCTTTCCTAATTTGTCCCTCACAGCTGCAGCATCCTCTCCATACACTAGTAAGAGCTCATGTGACTCCAGCTTATAAAGAGGTTGGGTCACATGCTGCACTAGCCAATCACAGCCATGCCATTAGTAGGCAGGGCTGTGATGGCTTCTAAGGGCACACGAGTCAAACGCGTGTTGATTGGCTGCCCTGCAGCTTTTCCAAACGCACCATTAAATTGCCGAACACCGAACTCGAACCAGAACTTTTACTGAAATGCCCGTGTTCGGGTTCAGGGTCCAAAAATCGTAATGTTCGGTATGAACCCGAACTTTATAGTTCGGGTTCGCTCATCCCTAATCCTGTATGAAAACTGCAAAGGTAACAATTAATAGAAAGCTCCACTGGGTGGCCACCATTTTGTGAAACCGAACGCACACGGTCGAGACAATGGGTGGCGGCCATGGAATGCAGGCAGCAGGACTTTGTTGTTGAGTACCTGGAACTAATTTTGGCTAGGCACTCCCTCGAACACCGGTGAAGATGGACCAGCTGCCCATTCAAGTTCCCAACCATCTACAAGAACGGTGTTCAGGGGTTATAAACTACCGAACAGGGGGAGCATTCTATAAGTAAAAGATTTTGTGAAATTTATGTGGTATTTTACAAAATTCCTTGAACAGAGACCAACCATTGCCACAAATTCCCTGGAACCATCTTGGGCTTCGACCTCATGGCAGGCCAGTCAAAACGTCCTTGCGATGGAGATTAAAAACTAATTAACCGATCTGAGTGATTTTTAGATATGCTGGTCACTAACATCAGGGCTATCTGATGTGACTTTTGCAGGGTTTCCATGTATTTTGGGGGTACTTTTGGGGTGTTACAAAATTGTTATACTTTTTTGTATCTGGAGATAATTGATTTTGTACAATTCCTGACTCAATTATCTCTCAGGCACAGGCTGGGAGTTTACTGACTGTAATAATTGTATAACTGTACTCTCATTAAATAGTTATACTCTCAGCATTAAGGCTTGGCTCATGTGTGAGGCGATATGTGATACTGGTGATATTTTGCACAAGATTATTGGTGTTGCTTTTACTTGGGAAAAGGGAATCCGTAGCGGAGATGCTTTGGCGGTCCGCCATATTATGTATATATGTTACTTATCTCCACTGGAGCAGCAAAGAAAGAGGAAGAGGATTGGGGGTCATTCCCTATATATAGACTATGCCAGATGCAGATTGGCTGTTGGGTATTCCGTTGCAGTTACTTGACAGTTTTTTCATATATTGTTTCACTAAACTATATTGAAATATTATTTGCTGCTGGAGCATAGTAAAGTAAGTTAATGCATAATTTAAGCCTCCTGTCTTGTTATAAAATTAAGGATTGCTTGTGTCAAAAAGAAATTTAAAAAAATCTCAAATAACAAAATATTAGCAACTGTGAACACTGCACAGACAATTCCAGGATAATACGCACAAAACTGGATCATACTTATTAAATATTCAGACTAGGGATTTTTTTCAGTGATTTAGTTGACAACAATTATATTTTGACAAAGAAAACATCACATCATCCTTACAATATAATATTAGAAAATACAGCTCAAACTTTATACCTATACCAAGGCACAACATCAAATTAGACACTATAAAACCAGCTGACCAGGGCAGATATATTTGTACTCCAAACTACATATACACACACAAACATGTATGTATTAATGCACAGTATAAATCTGTAGACAAATACGTATAGAGAAAGCTACCTAGTAAGATACCTTTCTTACATATATTAATTTAGGCAGAACATTATGTGAATTTTTACAACTGGGTAAAAGCTATTGTGTTTCTTTGTTATAATCTGAATTTTATAACATGACAGGAGGCTTAAGTCTCTCTTTACTAGAACTCCACAGCAGCACAGAAAAAACAACCAATCAGAAAAAAGTTAGGTACTATAAAACTCCCCTCTCCATACATCATTTCTTCTTTCTTTGCTGCTCCGCAGTCAGTACAGGTCAGAGTACCACTGCCTCCTGCTTATAGTGGGTGGCTTTGGGATTGATTTGTTTATATTCATGATTTTATGTTTTTCTGTTTGGTAACGTTAATATTTTCCTGTAGTTTTATGCCTCATTGTTTGTTTATATGTTAGTACAGTGGATTCAGGGGGGTCTTAGTGGGCCTTTTTCTGTCCTTACTATATCTTTGCTTTTTCCCCCTCTATCTCCCAGATGCTAATTCTCTGTTGTTTCTATTACCTCTGCCTTTCTTGGCGGGCTGTGTGTGTGCCACCTGGGGGTTTACTGGAGGCTGACTGTCTCATGCCACCTCCGAGCTCCGGACCGCGGAGTCACCTCCGGCGGCCCCGTGCCTTTACTACCAAGCCCTGGGGTACTCGTGATCGAGCACGAGTACCAGGTGCCCGGCTTTCTTTCCACACGTGGCCGCTTGCCGTGGCCGTCTCCAGACCATGTGTGTCCGACCGGTTGGAGGAGGGAGCGCTTAAAGATCACGGCCCCTCTCACGGCTGTACTTGCCTCACTGGAGGTCTATTGCGGGAGAGTCTGACCTCCCTCCGTTGTTTCTAATACCTCCGCCTTTCTTGGCGGGCTCTGTGCTATTCCTGCCGACCCCTGGGGTTGAGTACCCGGTGGCCGGCTTTCTTACCTCTGCCCTTTCTATGGCGGGCTGTATGTAGCTAGTGTTTAATAAGCTATTGTACTTGATTTGTACCTACAGCATGTGAACACATGGTCTATTCACTAAACATTGCAGTATTGATAAAAATTGTCACACTTGGCTATTGTACTTGAGTTGTACCTTCAGCTAGTGTAAACTTTGTTTATTCACTAAACATGGCAGTATTGATAACTTCTACTATGCATAAATTGTCATTCTTGGCTGTCATAAGTTTAACAGCTTGGTTTTTAATTTTCTTACTGAGCACCTTGGTTTTGCTGTACCTATTTTTCCTTCTGTGTTTAAGACAAACAGTAACATAAATCACCATTTGTAAACATGTTGTGACAGTTTTTTTCATGTGACCATTTCAGACTGGGATATGTTTTCCTTAGCCCTGCATCGGATTTTACCCATGGCATAGATACCCCAGTGACCAGTGGCTGCAGAGTGTTTAGAATTCCTATTTTAGCACTCTTAGCACACTTTCACACTACCATGAAGGTTTAGTGTATCGAGTGGGTTGTGCACCTAATTGCCACAAGTTTCTATATATATAAAGGGGGCTCCACCCACGCAGATTGGTGCCTCTGCTGCTGGCAGATCACAACACATGTGTGTGGCCAGCTCTATCTGTGCCCCATTGATTGGCCTGCTATGTCTGTGCCCCATTGATTGGCCTGCTAGCCCTGTGCCCATTTGATTGGCCTGCTAGGCCTGTGCCCTTCTGACGGCCCTGCTCTATCAGTGCCCTTGTTGGCTTGATCTATCAGTGCCGAACCCCCTTTGGCCGCAGGCCTGGGGGAATATCAGAAAAAAATGTTGGAAGGTCTATTTAAGATTGCTCTAATATATCCCAGAATAGGTACCAGCGAAACAAACAGCGTTGGATTTGTTGGCTGAGCGTTAAAACAGCAAATACGAACCCTCCTGTCATGTTATAAAATTGTAGATTATGCTAGCTTTAGTGTACCATTAACCTTAATTGTATTAATGACAGGAGGCAAGTATTTCCCGCCCATTCTTATCCCTCCCTTGTTTAATTTTAATATTTTGGGTTATTATTATTATTATTATTATTATTATTGTCATTTATATAGCGCCAACAGATTCTGTAGTGCTTTACAATATTTTGAGGGGATGTAACAATAAATAGGACAATTACAAGAAAACTTACAGGAACAATAGGTTGAAGAGGACCCTGCTCAAACGAGCTTACAGACTATAGGAGGTAGGGTATTCGAAACATTAGGACATGGAATATCAAGTAGGAGTGAAGCAGAGCTGGAGGAGAGAGCAAAGCACTGTCCCATAGGAGAGAGCAGGAGACAGGTATGTAAGGTAGAAATTACTCTGGGAGGCCATAAGCTTTCCTGAAGAGATGGGTTTTAAGGCCTTTCTTAAATGATTGAAGACTAGGGGAGAGTCTCATGGCAGTAGGCAAGCTATTCCATAGGAGAGGAGCCGCCCGCGAGAGGTCCTGCAAGCGCGAGTTGGCCGTACGGGTGCGAGCAGCGGTCAGGAGGTGGTCACGGGCAGAGCGGAGGGTACGAGGAGGGGCATATCTATGGATCAGTGAAGAGATATAAGTGGGGCTAGAATTGTTCAGTTCTTTAAATGTATGGGTTAGCACTTTGAATTGACTCCTATAGCATACAGGGAGCCAATGTAAGGACCGGCAGAGGGGTGAGGTGTGAGAGGACCGACTAGAGAGGAAAATCAGTCTAGCTGCAACATTTATTACAGACTGTAGCGGGGCAATACGGCTTTTGGGGAGACCAATCAGAGGAGGGTTACAGTAATCCATGCGGGAAATTACTAGAGCATGGACAAGCTCCTTGGTAGCATCTTGCGTAAGAAAGGGGCGAATGCGGGCTATGTTTTTGAGTTGGAACCTACAGGACTTGGCAACAAACTGGATGTGAGACTCAAAGGTGAGACCAGAGTCAAGTATGACGCCAAGACAGCGCGCTTGCAGGGATGGATTTATGTGGATATCACTGACTTGAAGGGAGAGCGAGAGAGGAGGATCAGGCGAGAGAGGAGGTTCATCAGGTACGTATGCAACTCTGCTTGTTGTCTCTGCTACTTGTTCTTAGGTCTGTTTTTCATAAGTAGGGTTGGGATCTCTACATATTAAGATATTTTGGTTTCTACATTTGGTACCTACATGTTTGTTCAGAGTACATTTCATTGGCTAACCAACCTGTTCAATTCTATTTTTTCTCTCGTTTCAGTTTACAGTCCATCAACACTATCTAGTTTGGCTGTTCTTCTTGGATGGTGGACATTGTTGTATTCATTGTATCTAGGACTTCGTTTCTTCCCCATTATATTTTCTGCCTTTTGTTCTGTTTTGTTGCAGCTTGAAAGAGGAAATGATGTATGGGGAGGGGAGTTTTATAGTACCTAATTTTTTTCTGATTGGTTGTTTTTTCTGTGCTGCTGTGGAGTTCTAGTAAAGAGAGACTTAAGCAAATACTCGCCTCCTGTCATTAATAAAATTAAGATTATATGTACACTAAAGCTAGCATAATCTACAATGAATGTGCAACAGAACATAAAGTTATGCTTTGCAATTTTACTTTAAACAATGATTATTTTCCCATCACTGATATAAAACCCACATTATTCGCTATTTACCATTCATAGTATATCAGAAAGTACTGTATATAGCAATTTTATTTTATTAAAAACATCTCTTTTTACAATAAATATAATAGTGTTCAATTAAGGTATAGTGTTTAAAAATAATTAATTATAAGCTGTTTCTGTAAATTTTTCCTATTTTCCATGCCTTCTTGGTAACAACTAACAATCAAAACAAAAACACACATTTCAAATGTCTTGATGAAAGATGAACAGGCATCTGTCTGGGTAACTAAACATTGTTCATTATATTAAAATATTCTAGTTTCCAACTGGACCATCTGCTTGGTGTTGGTGAATGTTCAAATATGTTAAAGCTTCATAATTTACATCCTGTCAATAATCAGAGGAAAAAACACATTAACAGATTATTTACAAACGTATTGTTTTTATTTTGTTGTGTTTTACATCTTATGGCTCCTTGACAAAAATATATAAATAATGCATTATATAAGGACACCTCTTAAATTTGAGAACTCTAAGAAACTGTATTCCTGCAAAACTACCCATGTTAAATAGCTTAATTTAAACAAACTTCTTAAAGGAACTTCTTAATGCTATAGCTTTGGACCACCTGTTAGGAAAGTTGGCTTCCCTCGGATTAGAGATTAAATGCCATTTTTCTTACCTTTTCTCCATCACTGTGCCAGTCACGCATGGATGGCCCTGCCCTCATGGCTGAGATCATCAATGACGATCTCAGCTAATCCAATGGTTTCCCATAGGAGAGAATTGGTAGGCTATTGCAAATGCATGGCAAAACACAGCACTGTGCACTCAGCATCTCCTCATAGAGTTTAATCAATGCATCTCTATAGGAAACATTCAGAGTCTCCATGCAGAGCGTGGAGAAGCTGAACATCAGGGAGAGATTTTTTGATGAAACTAAGAAGGAGAGAGGGAGTTTGGATACAGACTTCAGATATTACAGCCAAAAAGAGGCACTGTTAGTTGCCATATAAGATAGGAAGCACCTCTATTGGCCATCTGAGTGACGGCCACAAGAGGTGTTACTATGAAGAAATGTAAACACTGCCTTTTCTCTGGTAATGCAGCATTTACATTGAAAAGCCTGCAGGGGTATGTTATAGACACCAGAACCACTACATTAAACTATAGTGGTTCTGGTGACTCTAGTGTCCCTTAAATGTCTAATTGGATTACTAGATATTTATGGTTTGGTATAGAGAGCTAGGATTATTTTAATAAGTAATTTAATTACTTTAGGAGAAATCTGCTAATTGATTCTAAACTTAATCTACAAGTTTTGATATTAAAAGATTTTGATAAACCAAAATGGTGCTAAATTTGCTGATCAGTATCCTGCAAAATATTTACACAATGCACCAATTGGTTTACAAAGGAAAAAAGAAGTAACCAACAGAGGGAAAAAAGAGAACTAGTAAACATAATCTATCTCTACAAATATGTTTATTCCTCCTTGTTGGTGATCACAGAGGTCAGACATTTCTTTTAGTTGGCCACCAGGTTTGCACACATGTCAGGAGGGATTTTGTCCCACGCCTCTTTGCAGACCCTCTCCAAGTCATTAAGGTTTTGAGGCAACTCAAACCTTCAGCTCCCTCCACAGATTTTCTATGGGATTAAGGTCTGAAGACTGGTTAGGCCACTTTAATGTGCTTCTTCTTGAGCCACTCCTTTGTTGCCTTGGCTGTGTGTTTTGGGTCATTGTCATGCTGGAATACCCATCCATGACCCATTTTCAATGCCCTGGCTGAGGGAAGGAGGCTCTCATACAAGATTTGATGGTACATGGCCCTGTCCATCGTCCCTCTGATGTGGCGCAGTTGTCCTGTCCCCTTAGCAGAGAAAACACCCCTAAAGCATAATGTTTCCACCTCCACCTTTGACGGGATAGTGTTCTTGGGGTCCTAAGCAGCATTTCTCCTCCTCCAAACACGGCGAGTTGAGTTGATGCAAAAGAGCTTGATTTTGTTCTCATCTGACCACTTTCACCCAATTCTCCTCTGAATTATTCAGATGCTCATTGGAAAACTTCAGACGGGCCTGTACATGTGCTTTCTTGAGCAGAGGAACCTTGCAGGCACTGCAGGATTTCAGTCCTTCAAAGCATAGTGTGTTACCAATTGTTTTCTTGGTGACTATGGTCCCAACTATCTTGCGATCAATAACAAGATTTCTGGCTCCCAGGTGTTTTTTATACAGGTAACGAGCTAGGATTAGGAGCACTCTCTTTAAGAGAGTGCTCCTAATCTCAGCTTGCTGCCTGTATAAAAGACACCTGGGAGCCAGACATCTTGCTGGCTGATAGGGGATCAAATACTTTTTTCATTCATTGACATGCAAATCAATTTATAACTTTTTTTGACATGCGTTTTCTGGATTTTTTTTTGGTTAGTCTGTCTCTCACTGTTAAACTTATAGACTGATCATTTCTTTGTCAGTGGGCAAATGTTCAAAATCAGCAGGGGATCAAATACCTTTTTCCCTCACTGTAACTCCAAATTACAAAACAACTTGTTCATTTATCATTTCATTTTTTTGTGATTTGGACATATGGCAATTTGGGATTTGGAGATTCGGATTATTCAACAATCGCCCAAAATTCAGACAATTTATGATTTGTGTGAAATAGAATTTAACACTTTCTACTATCTTGATTGGTTTCCACTTACACAACCAAGATATATTATATAAGAGAGCATCATCTGCTAGGCTAAATATTTGGAAATTTCACACTAAATCAACTACAAGATACATGTATATACACTATGTATGTATATATATATAAGCAGCCTCCATTATTATTAAGGCAACACCAAAGTAAATAACAACCGACTCCATGAACTAATGTGCAATTATAGCTACAATAACTGCATAGGGCTAGCAGCCCCAGTGTATACTTACAGACACAAAGCCAATAAGACAAGAGTTGAGGATCCATTTGTTCAGCAACATGGCAGGAAGCAACAAAGAGACTAAAGATACAGACTGTAAACTTGATATATCTCGATACTGAAAAGGCAAACTCTGAGGAAGGTAGTTATTCATATTCAAATGCAGGCTGGTTAGATTTTATGTTCTTCAGTACAGAAAAGGGTTAACAGCTATGTCACTACCCACGTGTATAGCTACAAAATCTATTTCAATAAAAACCTCAATTTCATATTTTTGCATAAGTTTTTTAAATGAGTTAATATTTTTGGATAAATTCTTAAATGAGTAAATATTTTGAATTGTTTTTATATTTTTATAAATTTTTATATATTGATACATTTTTTTAAATATATTTTAATATTTAATTATTTTTTTTTAACGTTGATCCTAAAATATGAAAATTAAGGACAAAATTAGCTGCAAACCTTATTAGCTTAACTGTCAAAACTATAGAGAAAAATAACTTATGAGAACACTCCAGAAGAGGTTAACCCTGAATCTGACAAAAGTCAGCATAAAAAAGAGTGGAGTGTAATCTAGGGTTTGGGGATACCTATACATTTAAAACATCATTTTTATCAGATTCATTAAAAATACAATATACATATAATCACCAAATATAATAACAAAATAGTCAATAATATGTTTGAATAACAAAAAAAATACTATAAAAAGTAGAAGAAAAAAGAAAACAATGGAAAATAATGATGATTATAGCATGAACAAATTTAAAACGCACGTGTCAGGGGCTCAGCGTTTACTTTCGGATTACACAGCAAAGACATTAGATGAACCTATGACTATAATTTTGTTATATATATAATTGATTTCAAGTGCACAGGAAGGGTTTCTTTTTGGATTTAGGAAGCCTAAGTTGTGGTCGGTGAAGGCACAATTATGAGGTTCCTGGGAGATCGTTTCTATAGCAGCACAAACACAGTGAGATAGTGGTATTTAGGATATTTAGAGATAGGACAGAAACCAGTCTTACTTGGGACTCATCTATTTATATTTATTATATATGGTTATGCAGTAATATGTACCCTGCACCCAAAGACAATATTTAGGCGATAATCCCCCCTTCTGTTTTTTCATGCTTTAATTATTACTTTCCATTGTTTTCTCTTTTCTTTTTATAGTATTTAGTTTTTTTGTTATTCAGTAGGTAAAAAAAACACACTCTGGATTCACTTAGTGGATTTAAGAGTTTAGAGGTTATTTTTCCCTCCCAATTTTCCATTTGTTTGGTTATTTAATCATTTTGTAAATCACTTACTTGAAATTTGTTATTATATTTGGTGATTATATGTATATTGTATTTTTAATGAATTCATGAGTTTAACTGTTTTGCACCTGTACTGTTAATCATTAGCCATATGGAAGGCCACGGCAAAACATATAGGTTTTAATGAAAAAAAATTCCTATAAAATAACTTAAATTAGTCTTTACAATTGTCACAGAGAAGTGATGATAAAGAAAGATTTGTGGATCTTGAAATCTTAGTAACAGGATTATGCTTTAAAATTTGATTAAAAAAATAAATGACCATACTTACAGATTTGCTAATCATAATGTTGTAAACCACTACTGAATACGTTAGCGCTATATAAACATCAATAATAATAATGGAATATGGAAACACATTTGTTTTGCTCAAGGCCTGTTTTACATTCTTGTACCTGAATGTAAGATAGCATTTGAGCAAAAAGTGGTATCCCCTCTGCAATGCTTAAATCTGAAATGAAATACCACATCTTTCCAGAATACTTCCACTCAAGAAGTTTTTAAAATTAAAACAGGTTTCCTGTTCTTCCACATATGTTGTGTACCTGATCACAAATAAATGTGGGGCATAGTATGTTGTAAGAACAGGAAGACAAGGTAAAGTTCATTTTTTAGAACATCAGAATAACATTAGAAAATGACTGACATCACGTTGAATTCCAAATTATTGCAACTAATGTCCTATATTTGATCCTCATAACCTTTCATTCATTGTCATTGAGCAGGTTAAACTTGATGAGAGAGAGGGGGATATGTTTTGATGAAGCTAAGAAGGAGAGAGAGATTTTGGATTCACAGACTTCAGACATATCTAAAAGGTCGATTTTGGTTTAGTATGCTTTTTGTAATATTTTTATGGGAGTTTTCTTCTGTCACTTCTGTCACTTCTGTCTTTCTTGGCTTCTTTGCACTAATTTATATGGTCCATATATTTTCACTTTTTACACTCCTGCTTTTATCTCTTACCCTAATTAAGGTTGGGTCAGATTTAAAATCCAAATGTTAAATATTTTATATATTAAATATTTTTTTTTTCTTTTTTTTTACCATATTCCTAAGCTTTTGGTATAAATGATATTCTATTTTTTTCTATTTTTTCATTTTATATTTATCATCCCCTTCATATACACAAACTCAAGTTTACTTTTATGCATAAATTAGAGATTTTTTTCTATCAGATAATATGTAACATTGGTTTTTATCTTTTGTACACTGACCATTCATGGCTTTATGGAATGTATGATTGGGACTTCTAGAAGGCAAGATACAGAGTGAAATCCACAATTTATTGTTCCGAATATACATACTATGCCTGGATCGCATTTGCATTCCACCAATTACTTGCTCCATAGTAACTAAAGGCCAAAAAAGGAAGTGTCGTTGATGGGACGCATGTGTGTTTCAAGGCTTACATCACGACCGTAATACATCTGCACCTCACCTAAGTAAGGTTACAGAAACCATTAGTCAGAAAAGGAAGTGATGGCGGTGGAGAGCATATGCTTTCCACTGGGTATAAAGACCAAATAATGTTGACCTGCATTTAGATTAGAACTTGATGGGACAATTGCCTCCAGATCCACAGATAGCTATGGCAATCCAGGGAGGCATCTCCCTTGATATATATGTGCAGTGAATTATGCTGCAGTTCCAGTGAATATGCATATTCTTTATTCCCCTGAGGAAGTCGTAGTCATGAGGTGAAACGCATGGGGCTTAACCATTGCATTTCATTGTTTATTAATTTTATATTGTTTGTAATGTATTTAATTTGTATACCCTTCATACATATTTATCCTGAAGGAAAGATTTACACATTGGATCCTTTTTTCATTCTCTGTATACTATAAGAGTGGTTCAATAAAGCAGACTCATTGTTATTTTACAGTGTTGCACTATGGTTTTATTATTTATTTTACACTTTTACACTTTTCATCTAAGACCACCACCATATGCGAAGAGCCTATGCATTCTTCCACTCTGTGAGTGTAACCTAGAATCTTACACATTGGGTGTACTTGCTATATTGCCCTATTAAACGTGTTTCTTTTTTGTACATGTATATAGTGTTGTAAAATTTTTAATTAAACTGGCACTTTAGAATTAATATTATCCGTTGCAAGATTTTGTGAAATAATATAGCAATTCTTAGGTAAAATGTATTAAGAAGTGGAAAATGTGGTGATCTTTAGTAAATAGAAACTAAAAAGTGTGCACTGAAATAATTTTCAGTTCTTTTTGATCATTCTTTTGGTAGATTTTTGGGGGCGCTCTTGGACTTTCCAGCATGACAATGACCGTAAACACAAGGCCAAGTTGACCCTCCAGTGATTACAATGGAAACAGGTGAAGGTTCTGGAGTGGTCATCACAGTCTCCTGACCTTAATATCATTGAGCCACTCTAGGGAGATCTCAAATGAAAGACTTTGCATGACCTGGAGGCATTTTGCAAAGACGAATGGGCAGCTATACCACCTGCAAGAATTTGGGGTCTCAAACACAACTATTACAAAAGACTGCACACTGTCATTGATTCTAAAGGGGGCAATACACAGTATTAAGAACTAAGGGTATGCAGACTTTTGAACAAGGGTAATTTTTTTTTTCTTTGTTACCATGTTTTGTTTTATGATTGTGCCATTCTATAATAACCTACAGTTGAATATGAATCCCATAAGAAATAAAAGAAATGTGTTTTGCCTGCTCACTCATGTTTTCTTTAAAAACTGTACATGTATTACCAATTCGCCAAGGGTATGCACACTTTTGAGCAGAACTGTATTCGGTTCCGCCAAAATTTGGTAAAAATTTTAATTTACTTACCAAATGTCTGTTGAACTCTCTATTTTCCACCAGCAGTGCTAACAGGTAGCATGCAAATAGTTAATAACCCACAAAAGCACATGGAATGGAATAATGAAAGACAATGACACAATAAAAAAATTGGCACATCTTTGCCCTGCAAGGCTTTGCTCTGAGTGCTCTCATTGGCTGGCTCACAAACTCTGACTGATATTGCATAGCATGACCAGGCAAGCAGGGGCAATGGAGAGGCATAAAACTGTAACGGCTGAATTAATGACATTCAGTAAGTGAGCCATTTGGTCATTTGAGTACAAATGCACATATATAATAGAAACCAAACTCAAATTCCTTTGTTGTTAAAGTCAAGAATTAAACTTAATTTCTTTATGATGAAACAAGTGAAAATATAATAACCTTGGTTTTATGCTTGAGTTATTTTACATTTTCTGATTCTTACTGAAATACCATTTAAAGAAAGAATAACATGTTCCCTCCATTTTTAATAAAATACATTGTATTTAATGCACTCATAATTTCTTACAGCTTATGCTTCTTTGGGAGGCATATAAGCCTGTCTTTACATATAATATAGGCTAAAACCCTGTCAAGTTCAGTCTTTCTACTGTGGATCCAAAATAATACTTTTTAGGTGTAAAACACTTTTGGATGCCTTGAAAAGAGAAATAGGAAATGCTGACCCCACTACATGCTTCAAAATGACGGCTCACAGGAGAACTATTGTTTTTCTTATTAACGTCTAAGATATGTTCTCTAATGCGTTCTCGGCATTTACGTTAGGTTTGACCCACATATTGCATTTTGCATTTGAGGCATGTAATAGGGTAAATAACACACCTTGTTCTGCAGTTAGTGATGTCCCGAACAGTTTGCCGAACGGTTCACGAACGGTTCGCCACGGACTCATCATTGAGTAAATTTTGACCCTGTACCTCACAGTCAGCAGACACATTCCAGCCAATCAGCAGCAGACCCTCCCTCCCAGACCCTCCCACCTCCTGGACCGCATCCATTTTGAAGATGCATTCTTAGTGAGCTGTCCAGGAGGTGGGAGGGAGGGTCTGTTGTTGATTGGCTGGAATGTGTCTGCTGACTGTGAGGTACAGGGTCAAAGTTTACTCAATGATGAGTCCGTGGCGAACCGTTCGCGAACTGTTCGGCGAACCGTTCGGGACATCACTATCTGCAGTTAATAAAATTAATAACATTGAAAGCCTTATTATTAGTAAATGAATAGAAAATATGGCCTTTAAAAAAAACTTGCAACACAGCAACCACTATACCTAAGTATCCCCTTACAATGTAACTAGTAATGCTTGAATGCTTGTTTCTTTTAAAATCTATATATCTTGGGGAAATAAAAGAGCCCAAGGTTGGAACTCTACATGAACTACATCTGATGGTATCTGGAAAAATCAGCTTCAGGATAATGTAGAAGCCAAAACACACAAACGAGTGACTAGCCATGTACTGGTCCTTAGAGTGGCTGGACTAACGGTGGACAGAGTCAGAGTAAATAGCTGAGGTCAAGGTTAAGAGAACACTTGATAAACGGTATACTTGTCAAGTTCAAAGTAGTACAGAGGTCAGGAGAAATGTTAAACAAGTCAAGAATCAGATAACATGATCAGAATACACAAGATCACACTATTGGGCTAGCTACAACTATGGCAGAGCAGCAAGGAGTTGTAAAGTTGAGTAAAAAGATGCAGGGCTTGTTTGCTATTGGTCCACATCATCTTAGAATTCCAGATGATTCATGGGTGATAAAAAAAAAAACCCTATGAGACTGATTCAGGATATCATCAGATTTGGTTCGGAGAATGCTTAACTTGAATCCAAATTTGGTCCGTCAAATGCAACATTTGGACTGGAATTTGGGAACTCATTAAAGCACTCTGTTCAAGAGCATGCAGTGTCATGGAGAATCTTGAATATTTATAATATTAATTAGATTTTAAAATTGTAAGATATTTAAGCAGAATTTTAGTAATGTTATGGAATGCAGCATTGAATTGGGAACAAAAATAAAATATTTTATTATTCTGTTTTTTTGAGTGTTATATGTTAGACTAAATAAGAATTAACTTTCTAGTACTTTCCTTGGCTATCTAGTAGCACACATTACCAAGATTTGATTTATAACCTCTACCCTTCAGACGTTTTCTGAGTAAATATGCATGAAACTCAAATTTAGATTTATCCAAGCAATCGCATCTAATCGAGGTAACTTCCCCAATGGTGTTACCTGAATAGTATGCTTGGGAAGGCAGTTATAAGCAAAAAACAAGGAATCCCCTGCTGTAGGTCTGTAATTTTCATTTTGATTACGTTCATTCACAAAGTAAGACAGGGTTCCATTCCAAATCTCAATCAAATCATCAAAAATCTACCATAAAATAAAATGAACTGAACTAAGTTCTGGATATCTGACATGGCCTGGGTGGCAATCTGGCTGTATACTGGCAGACCTACATCTGATTATTGGGACTGCATCTTGCAGATGGTGGGGGTTGAGTGGTCTCTGAGTGGGGACAGGGGTTGCCCCTCCATGGGCTAACTCACAATCATTTCTGTAACTCCTTAAACTCCTCTGACTAGCTTAATGTTTTGTAGGGTCAATGAATCTTTCCTAGACATGGCATGTACCCTTCTGTCATATGTTAATAGTTTGAATTTCTTTCTCATGCCACACAGTCTCATGTTCTGCCTTTTCTTTATCTTCAACCTAAAGTGTATTTTTATTAACCTCATAAAATTGTGCTCTGATATTAAAATGCCATTCAATTGTTAATCTATGTTGATCAAATGGCTTGCGCTGGCTATTGTGGCAGTGCAAGCTTGTCCGTACCATCTATGCACAAATAAAATAAAGAAGAAAAAATAAATAAATTATGGTTGCAGCAATTTCACATTTTTCAAATGCCTTTCATTGAAATGGTTTTGCACTGCTTGGCTGACTCTAGTTTTTATTCCTTCCAAAGATGCCGTTGGGAGGAGGTGATAATGCATAGTTGTTGAACACAAAAAAAGATGGTGATTCATTTGATAAGTTTTGTTCTTCTGAGGGTGGAAGGTGTGAGTGGGTTGTCAATTGCCTACTGACTTTTTACTTTATTTTTTGATTAATCCCTCATTTTGAACGTGAAATTAATTTTTTTTTCTTAATACAAGATGAAAAGGATTACAATCATCTTAAAATAATTTCTCTCCCTTCCTATTTTTTTTTCTAATCAAGATATATAATAATCTAATTTGGTCGACTCAGAAATTACATTTATTTCATTGATCGTGGCATCATTCTAATGCCTAGTGTAATGCTGTGCTCCTGCACTATTTTATTCTACACTAATGCTACAGACTGGATCTGTGGGAAGGTATTGTTCAGGGTGAAAAGGGTGAGTCAGTCGTCAGTTGCCCACTAACTTATTACTTTGCAAGGCGAAAGGATTTAGTAAAAATTTCAACATGGAGCTGATCCTGGGTAAATATCATTGCGGACATCAATACGTACATTAGATGTTAACCAAAAAATTATGCAGGATTTCGGCGTAGTTCAACAATAACGTTTGTGTGCTGTATTGATGATATAAAATTCTACGGCATCCAAGAGTAAATTATACCTGTGATTGCTTATTCTGGAATTTGACCTTGGCCTGTTATTTGACATGTATGATCTTTGTGCTCCTTGACCCTTGGCTTAGCTTGTCCTTTTTTATCATCCTGTTATCTCTGTGTATCTCTTGACCTCAGATTGAACTCTGACCAGTCTTGATTTTGTTATATTATGAAACTCAGACACCTCTAATAGCTAGTGTGTGTTTGGACCCCCTCCCATTCTGATATATTGCAGAAATGCCTGATATTGCGTACCCAATATTGTAGCTAATTTTGCAAGTTAGCACAGTCATAGTCACCTAATTTCTTGCTGTTCTGGATACCGAATGGCTTTCCTGATTTTTTTTCAGTACTAAAATCTATATCACAACCAATAAAGACACAATCACACACAGCTTCTGCTGTACAAGATGGCTCATATTTGCCGTCTCTTGACTTTTCTTAAATACATCAAAGAAAGATCTGCAGAATCATTCATCAGCAAATTCCCATGAAGTTAATTTTACACTATTTTTGATCTGTTATGTTACTAATTTCCCTTATGGGTTATTAATATAAATGCACTCTCCTTTGCATTCTTTCATGCGCAAGCTTTCAAGAGGTATAATTGACTGTGTAAATTGGTGGCGTAATCTTCATGAATTGCATCACTGTGATAAATATTAAAAGCTACATCTAAATAATAAAATGTTGGCATAACATCAAAGGTAGTGAAAGATTAAAAAAGCAAGATATTTTATCGATGTTCCCATTAAAATAGTTCCTTAACATTTCATAAATGTTACTCTCTAATGCAAAGTATTGCTAATAATAATGGTTTAAAACTATGTATATACATTGTCAATATCGATCTATCTATTTATTATTATTATTTTATCATTTTATTATTTATATAGTGCCATCAGATTCCGTAACGCTGTACAATGGGTGGACTAACAGACATGTAATTGCAACCAGACAACTGGACGTACAGGAACAGAGAGGTGGAGGGCCCTGCTCAATGAGCTTACATTCTAGAGGGAGTGGGGCATAGTGACACAAAGGGTAAAAGTAGGGGTATGAAGTAGGTTGTTAGAAGAGTATTCACTGAGGGCTTAGTAGGTGATTTTTGACAATTGCAGGAGATCTATCTATCTATCTATCTATCTATGTATCTATCTATCTATCTATTATCTTTCACAGGCACCAAATTTAAAATGCAGCTTATTTTTATCTATCCATTGTGCTAGAATAATTATTATAATATGTATATATTGGGAGGAAAACCTTTTTAAAATACTCCCCACATATCAATCTATTCTTCAGTAAAAAGTAAGCTGGAGCCTCCTCTTGCTATCCAGTATACCAAACACAACACATTCTCTGTGCTGTAGCTATTTTGTCTGCATATTTGGTGCTGCCTTGAGAAGTATAGGAATGGAGTGACTGATGTCAGTCCATCTAAATGCTGTCACACTGACAATTAAACCAATGTGTGATCGCCATGGAGGAAGATTGCAATGCCCGAGGTGTCCCCAAGCAGGGTCAATACTTTTACAGTACAAGTGGGTTTAAGGACCAGGAGACATGGCGATAATTAAATTGTCTACTAACAGTATTGGTGCCTGTGGCAAAAGTGACCTTGCCTCTGGTTTTTGGAGAGGACTACTTGTCATCCTTTTACCTTGTGACTATAGCCCCTAAGTAGAGTCCGGACATCCCCAAGTTAACCCGAAAAGGGTTAATCTGGGTCTACTGGGTGTTCCACAAGAAGGGAGAATTGTGACAGATCCTATGTCCCTGGGTTATGAATCTACCATCTGGTTTGTCTGTTTGTTCACCTAAAACCCCTTTCATTCACTTGCTAGTTTGTCTGGTTGTTCACCTAAAAGCCCCTTCCATTCCATTGCTGGTTTGTCTATTTGTTCACCTAAAACCTCTTTCATTCCCTTGCTGGTTCGTCTATTTATTCACCTAAAACCCCTTCAATTCACTTTCTAGTTCGTCTGTTTGTTCACCTAAAACCCCTTCCATTCACTTTCTAGTTCATCTGTTTGTTCACCTAAAACCCCTGCAATTCGTACAGTCGAACACATGGCGGCGGCCATTTTATTTAGTCGAACGGTACTTTGACTATTTTAAATAGACTGGCCACACAGCCTAATTCTCTGGAACTGTTTTGGGCATATGTTGTTCACCCAGATCAGGGCTATCAGGGGATATAGGATTTATGGGGATTTGTTGTGTTTTCGGGTACTTATGGGACTTTTAAAAATGTGTGTTTTTTTTGCCTGTGGATAATTAAGTTAGTGCATTAACTACCCTAATTATATCACAGGCAGAGGGGAGGGATTGTTTACTGTATGTGGGAGTGTCATACTGTTTACGTCCCTTGTGTCCCTGTCCTCCATCAGGCCCAGGGGGTGTGCCTCTGGCCTGAGGAATTGTATATAAAGCCAACATTTATATATAAAGACCTCTTCATATATATATATATATATATATATATATATATATATATAAAGTCAACCTTTATATATATAAAGACCTCTTCACCCTCAATACTGAGTTCTGTCTTTTATTGTAGGGAGCTGCTAAATCACTACCAGGGATTGCTATACTCGTTATACTCCCATGGATAATCACTAGCTTTGGTAAAAGCTGTTCCTGTTACGCTCTCTGGAACCTGGAGCCTTGTTGTAGGTCCAGGGTGGGTAGGAGACAGCGAGACCCAAACCAAGCTGCGGCGGTTCGTGGGGTCTGCAGTACTTATGGTGTCCGGTGAGGTGCTTATAGTCCTCAGCATCAGCTAAGAAGCATCCGTGGATGGAGGTACCCAGTCGGGGTGCCAGGTGATCCGTTACAGTGCATTTATAGTGTTATTACATTTGTTACAGTAATGTGTCCCAAATATGTAGGTGCTACTTTTTATATTATTCATATCATAGACTGGATCTAATTAGAGAAGCTTAAGATATTCACTCAGTGTAACATTTACTTTATCATAATCTATAGTGTACTGTGTTAAAAAAAAAAAAAGCTAAAAATATCCACTTGTGCCACATTAGGTTTTTGAGCCAAAGTCTACCTCTCTTTCAATTTAGATCAATTTCTCACCTTTAGTTATTCGTAATAGTGACAACTTCCAATCTTTATTTTTGGATATTACATAAGATTTGGTTTTAGAGTAACATATAAGTTCCAAACATCTCATCAAAACTCAAGATTTCTTAGTACAAGAACAATATGAAGGTGTATAAACTCTTCTGTAAGCTACTCTGAAGACTTATCCTGAGAATAACAGTTGAATACTAATAACCATATACTACCAGCTACAGTTTTCCAACACATTTTATTTAATATTTCACATGTAGTTTGATTAGTCAACAACAAAAATCTAAATACATTATTCTCATCTCTCATACTGACAAGGAAATAAATGAAAATCTTATATAAAGTCTGAAAAAACCAAAACAAAAACATTTCATCAATGCCCAGATATGATTTTTTTGATGCAGCACCCACATTGGACTATCATTTAGTAATATGTGTTGATTAGATGAGTAGGAATGTTCTGAAATTGCTATGGAACTGGAAAAAGTGCATAGTCTGTCTAAATAATGAATAAGAAAAACAGGTTTTAGTCATGAAGAAAGGCTAAAAGAACTATAATTAGCTTAGAAAAAAAATAAGTATCTTGGACATACTGGTGGATGGACACGTAGAGGGCTCTGACACCATTGCCAATAATATCTCACATTTCATATGCTTCTTAGTGAAGTACATTGCTAAATGCTCACATCACTTTATCCACAATTAGGATGGAGTCCTTCCACAAAAAGCCTAAGCAGAAAGAGCCAACTGTGAGGTCTGTCCGCAACTCTTCAATATGGTGCCTTGGGAAGTTCATGAGTTATGGGTGATGACCACAACAAGGTAGTCTCTGAATATCTGCAGACAAGTGTTATATTGCATGAGCAGATCACACTATGAAATCACAATGAAATGAAAGAAGAAAGCCCTGGAACATTATTGTGCTATTTCACTATATTAGTATCAAAGAAACCATCATACAGAAATGTAGGAGATCTGAAGTCTCCTATCAAGGTACACCTCTACATATAGATAAATAATTATCACCACTTACTTTACAGAAGAGACACCTTTGGTGAACGTTCATGGATCTACTATGCTCCCATAACTTTGATAGGGCCACCCAATAAAATGGATGTTAAAAAAACAGATCAAGTTGTAGTTGTGCAAATCATTCCAAATTAAAATCTTAATGAATTTAGCAATTCGGAATCTTCCAAATTTTAAAATTCATTACAATCCAAAACAAACCATAAAATGCACAAATATAGAATTAGTTGAAACAAATAGTTTCACATTAATGTGTTTTCTTCATGATAGATCCAACAAAATACCACCTCTTCTAAGAAAGTTAGCGGCCTCTCTGCCTGTGCCTCCTCCTCCCAAGCAGATATCAACCCCTCTGCCTGTGGTGCCTCCAACTTTACTTTACAAAGGCACTTACAGCTCTCAGTACTATTTCTTAATTTGTCCCTTGGACCAGGTACAAGAAAAAGATAATTAAAAAAAAAAATCAGCTTTTAGCAGTTTCACCTATTAAGTGTCCGTTATATTGTATGATGGTAAAATTCAGAATAAGATCCATTTGGATTCTAGATTATAGAACAAATGGAAAGGGGAGTGAATACTCATCCAAGGCCCTGAATGGATGGATTTATAAGAACAATCCAGGCTAATAAAGCACTCCATGTTGTTGAGTTTCTTTATGTGTGAAGGGTACGCTATTTTTTTTCATTTTACAAAAAGTTCAGTTTTAATTGAACTTGGTACTTTTATAAATTAACTTTGTTACACCACCTTGATGTCAGTCAGACATTTATGTTACTTCATGTTTTTTTACCCTAGTAGAGCTAAACTCAAGAGGCAGCAATTGCTCAGAGCACTGACCTTGCAAAGACTTTTCAATGAGCTGCATTGGGAAGTCTGTGATTGGGACGCCACAGGAAGTCTGGGTGGGGTTAGAAGGAGATGGCTTGCAACGGCAGCATGCAAGAGATCTGCAGTTTTTGCAAGCTGCTTTTAGACTACCCTCAATTAAAAAAATATGTATTTGTATTTGAGCAGTGGAGAGTTATTTAAAGGACCACTCTAGGCACCCAGACCACTTCAGCTTAATGAAGTGGTCTGGGTGTCACGTCCCTCTAGGATTAACCCATTTTTTTATAAACATAGCAGTTTCAGCAGTATATTAGGGTTCATCCATCCTCCAAATCCTCTAGTGGCTGTCTCATTGACAGCCGCTAGAGGCGCTTGCGTGCTTCTCACTGTGAAAATCACAGTGAGAACACGCAAGCGTCCATAGGAAAGCATTCTAAATGCTTTCCTATGAGACTGGCTGAATGCGCACATTCAGCCGAATGGGAGGATTGGAGGCGGAGAGGAGGAGGAGAGCCCCCCTCCCGGCGCTGGAAAAAAGGTAAGTTTTACCCCTTTCCTCTCCCCAGAGCCGGGCGGGAGGGGTCCCTGAGGGTGGGGGCACCCTCAGGGCACTATAGTGCCAGGAAAACGAGTATGTTTTCCTGGCACTATAGTGGTCCTTTAAGCTTACTGAGTTCTTCAAAAAAGTGTTATTATTATGCTTATGCCAGTTTTTCATTGATTACATCCTTCTAATAAATATATTACAGATCTCTCAAAACACAATCAAAAAACTAAACAAGGGATTGTAGGGAATAAAGCCATGAATTTCAAAAATTATGATGAAATAATTGAATGGCTGTTTCCAGCTAAACTAAAACTTGAACTCTAAAAAGAAAAGGTGTGCAAACTTGTTTTTCCACTTTAATAAAGTGTAATGGAAAAAAAACTTCTGAAATTGAAAATGGAAAACTTAAACTTAAATCTAACGTAAGATGGATATGCTTATCAGGAGATGGCTGACTACATTGGCCTATAGGGCAAGTGCAAACTAATTACTTTGTTTGTGCAAAAGAGCTTGCAGATTGCAATGTAGATGGCTGGTTCACTAAAAGCTTACAATATACAGTCAGTTCCATAAATATTGGGACATCGACACAATTCTAATCTTTTTGGCTCTATACACCAACACAATTAGTTTGAAATGAAACAAACATGATGGGCTTTAACTGCAGACTTTCAGCTTTAATTTGAGGGTATTTACATCCAAATCAGGTGAACGGTGTAGGAATTACAACAGTTTGTATAGGTGCTTCCCATTTTTTAAGGCATCCAAAGTAATGGGACAGATTAACAGTCATAAATCAAACTTTCACTTTTTAACACATGGTTGCAAATCCTTTGCAGTCAATTACAGCCTGAAGTCTGGAACGCATAGACATCACCAGACGCGGGGCTTCATCCCTGGTGATGCTCTGCCAGGCCTCGACTGCAACTGTCTTCAGTTCCTGCTTGTTCTTGGGGCATTTTCCCTTCAGTTTTGTCTTCATCGAGTGAAATACATGCTCAATCGGATTCAGGTCAGGTGATTGATTTGGCCACTGCATAACATTCCACTTCTTTCCCTTAAAAACTCTTTGGTTGCTTTTGCAGTATGCTTCGGGTCATTGTCCATCTGCACTGTGAAGTGCCATCCAATGAGTTCTGAAGCATTTGGCTGAATATGAGCAGATAATATTGTCCGAAACACTTCAGAATTCATCCTGCTGCTTTTGTCAGCAGTCACATCATCAATAAATACAAGATAACCAGTTCCATTAGCAGCCATACATGCCCATGCCATGACACTACCACCACCATGCTTCACTGATGAGGTGGTATGCTTTTGATCATGAGCAGTTCCTTTCCTTCTCCATACTCTTCTCTTCCCATCACTCTGGCACAAGTTGATCTTGGTCTCATCTGTCCATAGGATGTTGTTCCAGAACTGTGAAGGCTTTTTTAGATGTTGTTTGGCAAACTCTAATCTGGCCTTCTTGTTTTTGAGGCTCACCAATGGTTTACATCTTGTGGTGATCCCTCTGTATTCACTCTGGTGAAGTCTTCTCTTGATTGTTGACTTTGACACATATACACCTACCTCCTGGAGAGTGTTCTTGATCTGGCCAACTGTTGTGAAGGGTGTTTTCTTCACCAGGGAAAGAATTATTCGGTCATCCACCACAGTTGTTTTCCGTGGTCTTCCAGGTCTTTTGGTGTTGCTGAGCTCACCGGTGCGTTCTTTCTTTTTAAGGATGTTCCAAACAGTTGATTTGGCCACACCTAATGTTTTTGCTATCTCTCTGATGGGTTTGTTTTGTTTTTTCAGCCTAATGATGGTTTGCTTCACTGATAGTGACAGCTCTTTCTTTGAATCTCATATTGAGAGTTGACAGCAACAGATTCCAAATGCAAAAAGCACACTTGAAATGAACACTTTATCTGCTCCTTGTAAATGAGATAATGAGGGAATAACACACACCTGGCCATGGGACAGCTGAGCAGCCAATTGTCCCATTACTTTTAGTCCCTTGAAAAGTGGGAGGCACATATACAAACTGTTGTAATTCCTACACCGTTCACCTGATTTGGATGTAAATACCCTCAAATTAAAGCTGAAAGTCTGCAGTTAAAGTATATCTTGTTCATTTCATTTCAAATCCATTGTGGTGGTGTATAGAGCCAAAAAGATTAGAATTGTGTCGATGTACCAATATTTATGGACCTGACTGTATACTGTGTATGTTTGACTGTTACAGGCTGCTGAAGTTGCAAGGTATGCTGTTCTATATCCCAGTTACATCCATCAGTATGACCTGAACAGTTTGAAATCAAAGGCCCAGGCCAATTCCTGTTTCTGGATTTATTCCTGCAGAACAAAACAAAGAGATTGTACATCTCCTATTATTTTTTTTTTTTGGAAGAATAGTTTGAGACTGTAGTCAACAACCAGCTTACCATGCTAGTGCGGGGCAGTTGCCCTGCTGCCCCACTTAACGGTTCTCTTGGTACATGTGCTTAATGAGATATATTTTAAACACAAGGATCTATTAGGAGAATATATATAATAGCTCCTATCTCTAAATTTGATATATAAAATGAAATTGACAAAACTTTGATTGTTTTTTGCTTTTGCTAGTTCAGTAGTCTCGATTGTGCTCTAATAGCACTTACAGATTTATTTAGGCTATGGAATGCACACACAACTCTTATGCTTCTCATCAGTTTCATTGCTGAAATCATGAGATGAAGACTCCTCCTTATTGCAGTGTCCCTAAAAAAGAACTAATCTACTATTGACTATTTATAGGAGTGTATGCTCATTCATCCGGGGCTAATATTTGCATTAAAATATTTCATGATGATGAGAATGGTGATGTGAGAGTGGATATTTCTGGAGTTAAAGAAGTAAATGTAACTCTACATGTCACTCTACATATTTTGTGGAGACTGCAGGAACTGCATTGAAGCAATCTCTGAATGTGTGCTAGTGGAGTGTTCCCATGGAAAAGATGTTGGTGGAAAATGATAGCAATTAAAAAAAGCTTCCCTGTTATATTTAAAATGTGACTCATTTGGTATTTATTATTTCCTGTGCCATGATGGAGAAGATTCGTAAATTATGTAAAAATATAATAGATGAAATAAGTATAATCTAAATGATATGTTAAAAAAAATAAGCATAAACATTAAAAAAAATTAATATAAAAAAAAACAAACAGACGTTTTGATAACTGGGAACTGAATTTTTTTTTTTTTTTTGCCTAAATCTAAAATTGTTGAAATAATAGCATTTTTCCTAATTTATTAAACTGCCTTGTTTCTTTTTTTTCAAAATGGTAATTTGTTTTTCTAGCTAAGGGAGGAACAATTTTAGATTTGTGTAGTTTTTTTTGGTGGATCATTTGTCTGGGGAATGGTGTGTTATTTTTGGAGTCATAATTTTGAAATTCATATATTGGATTGAAAACTGTGAAGTTAGACATACACCTTCTTTTTAGAAATTTTATATATTTAATTATTCTTTATCTTCTTTCTTTTGACTAAAATGCATCTGTTGTAGGGCTGGATTTACTTAGCAAGTGCCTGTAGATAAAGATTTCTAAGATGACCCTTGATCATCCCTCACTCAAGCAAAAAAGGCAGATATGTTAAGTGTTATTCATTTATTAGCTTAAGATATGAAAAAAAATAATAAAAAAAACAAAAACATATATTCAAATCTGACAACTGCATATGCGTAGATGTATGAGCACATTTATACTTACATGGCCAGTCTTAGGGGCGTATGAGCTTTGTGGCTACATAGGGAGCCATGGCAAAAAGGTGCCAGGCGGCCAACACAGCTCACAGCAACCAGGACTTGTCCTGCCTTATAGCACCTTGGTAGGGAAGAGATTGCTCCCTGGCCAGCGCACCCCTTGCCTTGTCACCCCTTGCTTTGTCACTTTATTGCCAAGTAAGGAGATTGAAAAATCCCTCTCTTACCTAGCTGATAAGGAGGAGGGGGCCCAGAGCGCTTCAGTTCTGCAGATCCTGAGAAGTTCTCTAGTAATTTGGCATTCAGAGCATTGCAGCTCATTATCATGGCAAAGCTCTAATACTATTAATGTTGAAGCTTGTGTGAGGAAAATTCCTTCTTTGCATCCAGAGGAGGTGGACACCTAAAGCACTGGCAGACACCACTGGATCACCAAGAATCAGTATTTCTCCATCCCTGCCCAAAGGTATGCAAGAGATAGTGGGGAAGTAACTTTTTAAATGAAAATAAAATTACACACATTATATACCCTACACACACGGGATAAGCTACACATATACACACTACATCCCTATCCAACAACACACTATGCCTAACCTACACACATGGACACAAACACTACATCCATATCCCACCCCACACCAGGTTCCCTACACATATTACATCCTTATCCCAGCCCATACTATCCCCTTAAGGACGCAGCTTCAAAAACTGGACTTACCCATAAGGACACAAGCATTTTTTGCATTTTTTGTTGTTTGTGTTCAACCTCCGTTTGCATTTTTCTAATTTATTGCACCAACACATGTTATATATCGTTTTTTAAAGGACAAAAAGAGCTTTAATCTGATGTGACATATACATATATAAATTCTTATTTATTATAAAAAAATTTAAAAAAATGAAAAAAAATGAAAAAAAAATTTTTTTTTCACAGTTTAGATAATAACGTGTGTATAATAAGTGCAGCTTAAGGAAAGTAATTTTAAAAATATTCAATTAGTTGTTTTGATTTTCAGAGTACATAATATGTCTAGGATTTCAGCTTATTTTGAAAGTTACAGGTTACAAAAATTTTTTTAATGTGGAGCTATTTTAGAATTTGGCATGTTAGTTTTGTAAGCTTAATAGCCATCACAGAAAGCAAAATTGCCGCACAAAAGTATATATTTATATAAAGCACACATCACAGGCTTTTTACCAAAGGGTATTCTGACACTTTTTATGTAGCCATTTCGCCGCCAATCTCTGCTAAATAGTGTAGTAAAATTGTGTTTTTTTCCGATTTCTAACACACACACATAAAACAAGGATTTTTAATGTGTATTTTATAAAGCTGACATATATTGATGCTGTAGAAAACCCCATATTGTGTTCAGCCATATACACTGAGTAAAACAATACCCCCAATCTATGCATTTGCCCCATCCTGTGAAGTTACAGTGTCATAAAAGAGACCTGACCATTTCAGTTTTCATAGTGATAATTTTGATAGATGAATTTGATGGGGCAAGTCTCATTTTGGGGCATTGTAGCAGTTTAACTGTTGAATTTATCCCTCAATGACCTACCATTGGTGAAAGTAGACACTACAGTGTATCTCATATGGTGTATATTGTGCCTTAACGTGATGCCATTTTTCACCAGTTTATGTCAAACTTTGTGGTAAAATAATTTTTTGGGCATTTTTTACATACACGTTACATTTTTTGGGGTCATTTTTCAAGTCTGGTATGTGCCACTGTGATCAAAACCTCAGTACTGATATTAGTAAAGGGATTTTAAACTAAAACACAGTGGTATGATGCTGCCATCTACTGGCTATTTTGAGTATTGCAGTCTCCCATCTCTTACATTGAAGACATTATGCCCAATGCGATGCGATCTGTGCTGGGCAACTGAAAATGCCCAGCACTGATCAGAATGGCACTGGGACATAGAGGGTGACCCTCCAAGATCTGTTCAGACCCTGGGGGTCTCCCAAGCACCAGATCATTTGAGAGAATGACTGTAGCTGAGCTTGATCGCTCAGCTGCAGTGTTCTTTGTGGATTTAAAGGGCTACATGCAGTGCTGACTTTCAGCACTGCATGCAGCTCATCAAAAAGTCTGGAGCCACTAAAAATGGTCCCAACTGACAGAGGGGACCCCCAGGTTTCTAATGATACCTGGGCTTCCTAGTTTGAGCAGGGATTTAACCCTGCTCACACTACATTCCTGTCTATGGGGATTTAAATCCCCATTTAAAGAGCTGCTTGCCGACCTCATTTTGAGCTCTGCATGCAGCTCAGCTGTCTGTCTGGAGCCAGTAAAAATGGCCCCAGCTGACAGAGGGGACCCCCAGGTTTCTAATGATACCTGGGCTTCCTGTTGTGAGCAGGGATTTAACCCTGCTTACACCACAATCTAGATATAGGCATTTAAATGCCTATTTAAGCAGATACATGCCGCGCTGACTTCCAGCACTGCATGTAGCTCATCAAAAAGGCTGGGGTCACTAAAAATGCCCCCCCAGCTGATAGAGGGGAGCCCCAGGTTTCCATTGATACCTGGAACTCCCATGTGTGAGCAGGTATTTAACCCTGATCACACCAAATTGTAATAGTGGGGATTTAAATCCCCATTTAAATGCTTGTTTGCAGCGCTCACTTTGAGCTCTGCAAACAGAGCATCTGTCAGTCTGGGGCCACTAATTCTGTCTCCAGGTGAGAGAGGGGAGCTACATGAATCAAATGATACCTGGGGCTCATAGTTACCAGCAAGGTAATAGACCCTGCTGGAAAAATACTGCATGACGGAAATTTTCCGTCATGCGTCCTTAAGGGGCTATGTTCCCTTTGCATCCTTAATAACCCTTACACATACACACTGTATCCCTATCCCTTCCCACACTATGTTCCCTACACATATGACATCCCTTACCCACAAACTATGTTCTCTACCCACTGCATAACCTGCACACATACACACCACTGTTCCTTCACACGTTATATGAGAAGATGTTGATTGGTGCAGTTAGTCAATTGCTGATCATACATACTAACCTTCATATGCTTCTCTATGGGAAAACATTGGATTGGTTGAGAACATCAGTACTACTGAACTTAGCCAGTGGAGGTAGAGCAGCTGCAGGGAGTCAATAGATTTTTTCACCTTAATTAAAGGGACACTCTAGTCACCAGAACAACTAAAGCTTCTGATGTCTATAGCATGTCCCTGCAGTGATAGTACTATAAAATTAACAGCTCAAGAGGGGTTAAAGTTGTGATATAAGATGTGTTTAGGATAATTGGGTTCATGGTTGGAGTGTGATTAAATTTGAAAAGAAAAGGCAGTGTTTACATTGCTGACTAGTAACACCTCTGGTGGCAGTCATTCTGTGTCCAGCACTGGCATTTAGAGTCTCCATTCTCTGCATTGAGGCGCAGATGATCTCTATGATGAAATACTGATTGGCACAGCGCAGCATTTTGCCAAGCATGTGCAATAGCCTCCCAATGCTTTACTATGGGGAAACATTGGATTGGCTGAGATCATCAAGATGGCTGCGACAAGACAGTAACGGCGTTGGAGAAAAGGAAAGTAAAAAAACCTTTTTATTGTACAGAGAGGGGCTGGTCACCTAAACAGCCATTCCAGCACTATACTGTCAGAAATACATCTTTGTATATCTGACAGTATAGTGTTCCTTTAAGGGGTCCTGATAATCTAAAAATGTGTGTACAAGTACAGTATGATGTGATTTCTGAGAGTAATATGCATTTATTATATGTATTATTGTGCCTATTGTAGTTACATATGCATTAATATACATGTGTATATGCATAATATGACCAGATATTACATTAATACATCTATGTCAGGCATAGGCAACCTTCGGCACTTCAGATGTTTTGCACTACACCTCCCATAATGCTTTGCCAGCATTATGGGTGTAAGAGCATTATGGGGGATGTAGTCTATAATATCTGGAGTGCCAAAGGTTGCCTATCCCTGATCTATGTTTTGAAACCTTAACACTTTTAACATGGTGTAAAGTATTGGAAGTGGGGGTGTGGCCAGATGAGGGTGCTGTGAAGAATTTTAACACAGGATGTCTAAATACTTGCCCTTGCCCTATATACTTGTATCATATTGCAGTTGTTTGAGAGTGAGTGTGTAAATGCATACGTGGTAAAATATATTAGATGTAGTTGGAGTCAGTGCCGGACTGGGGATACAAAGCAGCCCTGGAAAAAAAAATTGTGCCAGCCCCATAAGTCACTGCGCCATATATTGTTGCGTGTAATATGTAAGGCTATGTCTTGCCAGGACAGATGATTGAGTAATATATATATATATATATATATATATATATATATATATATATATATATGCTTTTTCTAATATAAAATATTGGTCCTTTCAGGGTAAAACGTTTAATTATACAGTAAGCATACTCACATGCAGACACAGGCAATTTCACTGACATCTCAATGACACACACAAGCTCATTGATACACAGCCTCATAGACAAACAATCTTACTGATATACATCAGCTCATTGACATAAAAACACAAGCTCACTCACTAGCAGGCACACGCATGCAAGCAAGCTCACTCACTAGCAGACGCACACACACAGCTTAATGTGTGTGGTACTGGTGTCTATAGCATGTCCCTACAGGCTTTTCAACATAAACACTGACTTTTCAGATGTTTACATTGCTTCAAAGTGACACTGCTAGTGACAGTCACTCAGACGGTCACTAGAGGTGCTTCCTGTGTTAGTGCACCTACATTCAGGGCCTCCACACTCTGTAGGTGCTGAACGTTCCCCATAGAGATACATTGATTCAATGCATCTCTATGAGGAGATGCTGATTGGAGTGGCGTTTTGCAGCCAATCCTATGGCAAAGCATTGGATTGGCTGAGATCATCAAGCTTGATGATCTCAGCTATAGAGGCAGGGCCAGTCGAGGGGAGACCAGCACGCTGCGTGGGGAAAAAAAAGGTGAGCAAAAACACTATTTTTAAACACACATTTACACCATGACAGACACAGAAACACACATATACCATGACAGATACACACCCCATGACAGACACAGACAGACACACACCATGACGGACAGACACACACACCCCCATACGGACAGACAGACAGACACACAGACACACACACACACCCCATGACGGACAGACAGACACACACACACACCCCCATGACAGACACACACACACACCCCATGACAGACAGACACACACACACCCCGATGATGGACAGACACACACACACACACACGGACAGACACACACACACCCCCATGACAGACACACACACACACCCCATGACGGACAGACACACATACACACCCCATGACGGACAGACAGACACACACACCCACATGACGGACAGACAGACACATACACACCCCAACAGACACACACACACACCATGACAGACAGACACACACACACACACACCCCATGACGACAGACAGACACAGACAGACACTATGACACAGACAGACACACACACACAATGACACATACAGACAGACACCATGACACGGACAGACAGACACACACAACATACATACAGACAGACAGACACACACACACACCATACATACAGACAGACAGACAGACACACACACACACACCATACAGACAGACAGACACACACACAACATACAGACAGACAGACACCATAACACAGACAGACACATTACTAGTACCTGACACCAGGGGGAGGTCTTCTGGAGGCTGCTGGGGAGATCTTCTGGTGGCCGCTGGAGGACTTGTCCTGGCGGCCGCTGGGGGAGCTGCGCTGTCTGTGCTCTCCCGCCCTCGCGCGCTGCTGAATGAGACCGGCGCCGGAATATGATGTCATATTCCGGTGCCGGTCTCATTCAGCTGCGCGCTGGGAAGCAGAGCCAGCGCAGCTCCCCCAGCGGCAGCCAGGACAAGTCCTCCAGTGGCCGCCAGAAGACCTCCCCAGCGGCCGACAGCAGACCCAGGTGTCTGCCCGGCCCCAGGAGCCGACGGCCCACCGTGAAATTTCCCGGTATCCCGGTGGGCCAGTCCGGCCCTGGTTGGAGTACAGGGGGGTTAAGTTTACAGAGGTTTTAACATATAGGATTACATTGGGTGGTTAGGGTTAAAACTTAACAGCTCAAGAGGGGTTAAAGTTGTGATATAAGGTGTGTTTAGGATAATTGGGTTCATGGTTGGAGTGTGATTAATTTTAATATAGGGTTACATAGGGTTTTCATAGTTTAGATTTCATAGTTAGAGTCGGGTCAATTTTTGTATTGGCGTACATGGTGTGTTTAAGTTTTAGAAGGAGAAAAACCTAGGATTAAGGTTCCATCTCAGGTTTAGAGTTCTTAAATTTGTGACTAAGCATAAAAGGCTTACTGGGCTACAGAGGACATTGGCACAAAGCTCCTGGTACATATATTTCTTCACCAGCCTACCTAAGCTCCAAGTAGGTGCTCCCAACAGTAGGGGCTCCAAAAGGCAAGTGCCTACTCTGCCTATTGGGAAATCCAGCTGTGATCTGTTGTGGAAATATGATAAGGTACCATTTTACTGAGTTTAACATTCAAGTGATAACATTTTGTTTCAACTTAATATTTAGAGGAACCATAAACACATTACCACAACAGCCCACTGTAGTGATCATGGTGTCAGGATTGCCCTGCCACCCTTCTGGAGAAAGCAGTTGAATTGTTTGTCCCCCCAACCCCTGGTGCCTTCTCCTCTTCCATTAGCTCTAATATGTTAAGTCCTGCAATGTGGAGTCCGCTCATTGACTGAAAACAATTTAGCCTATGAGCACCTACTTACACCGCCGGGTACAATCAGTGCAGAAACGTTCCATGCTGCAAAAGAGGAGGAAACTGGCAGACCCTAGGTTTGAACTGTTTAACTACTTACACTGGGAGTGCACCATGGTACTCGTATTAATCACTACAGTGGGTTGTAGTGGTTATGATGTTTGGTGTGTTCCTTTAAAGTTAGCATAAATATTTAAAGTTTTTTGTAAGAACACTGGGACACTCTAAGCACCAAATAGCATTAGTTTAATAAAGGGATTTTTGTATATAGTTCATGCTTCTTCATTCTCACTGCTTAAATCTCTGCCATGCACTAAACCACTTTGTCTATGCAGCAGTAGCCACACAACTGCTGGCTCTCCTTTTTAGACTTCCACTCTTTTATAGACTATTTTTTTAGTTTCCCTTATAGCACAGTGAGTTTAATTTAGGATTTTTTGATCTTTTGCTCTGTGAATAGCCTGCCTGTGTGTGATAAAAGTTCATTTAACAGAGAAGAGATAAGAACTTCTAAAGTAAACCCACTGTGCTGAATGATCTGATTGAAAAGCAAAACATTTTATTCATGAAGGCTGTGTGAGTCAAAGGCAGGGGAGGAGTGGCTTCAGCTGCATAAACAGAAATAAAATAGATTTAAAGATACGCTATAGGGTCAGGAACACACACATATATTCCTGACTCTATAATGTTTAACCCACCATTTACGTGGCTTGCCCCCCCCCCCCAGCTCCCTTAAAAGCAATTAAAACTCACCTTATTTCCAGCGCCGCATGGGTCCGCCGTCGCTAGCTCCGCCCCCTTGGTGGCATCATCAGAATTGCCGATTTTTTTTTTTCCATGAGGAAAGCATTGGATTGGCTAAAATTGGCAAGGGGCGGGATAACACACAGTTTTGGCCAATCAGCACCTCCTCATAGAGATGCATTGAATCAATGCATCTTTATGAGGCAAATTCAGTGTCCCCATGCAGTGCGTGGAGACGCTGAACGGCACTACTGCCTACTGTGCAGCACTAAGCCAGGAAGCACCTCCAGTGGCCATCTGAGGAGTGGCCACTTGGAGGTGTCCCTAGGTTGAAATTTTCTCTGAAAAGGCAGTGTTTGAATTAAAATGGCTCAAGGCAATGATTCTACTCACAGAACAATTAGATTAAGCTGTAGTTGTTCTGGTGACAATAGTGTCTCTCTAACTCCTAAGAAGACAGATAATTGAACAGTGAGACTGCAGGGGAAGGATCTATACACCAAAACAACTTTAATAATATAAAGTTGGATATTATTTAAAGCTGGGTATGGAAAACACATATTTTACCAAAAAGAAATGCTGATTTCCTTGATGCTAATTGCTTAGCAGTTATTTAAATTGCCATTTGTAAAATATATTAGAGATAAAAATGTATTCTAGTTACTTCTAAAGTAAAAAAAAAATATATATATATATATATATATATATATATATATTTTTTTTTTAATTAGTGATTCTTTACCCACCTATGCATCAAAATAATAATGCTTAGTAAGATATGCAACACCAGAGTTTTTTATGGGGTCTTGAGAAATTATGGGGTAGGCCTGTTTTTCTGTTTGGTTATATACTAGACTCAATTTACCTGCTCAAACCCTTCATAACAGGAACATAGAAATCATCGTTATATAACGGTATTCCCCTAACTCTTCTGGTCATGATGTTGTCAAATAAATATTCTTTCTTTGCTAACCTCATTTTTTTTCTTCTTCATTTAAAAAAGTATAAATAATAAGAGCAGCTTATTTCTAGGTATTTACATTTACCAGCATACACACAGCATGATTGATTGAATTGTTCTATTCAGCTAGCAAGATAGAATAGCCAGCTGTTGCTCTTCTAAAATTAGCAATATTGAGGGAATCCCCAAAGAGAGCCACATCCAAGAATTGAATTCTGCTTGAGTAAGATGTCATTCTAAAGGTTAGATTCAAATCATTATTATTGACTAAGTTTCACCTGGTCACCCACCTAGATCATTCATCTCACTGTGGTTCTCATAAAAATCACATACTCACAGTTCATCATCACACACCTTTTTATTGCTAACCCAGCAGTGTTGAGTTTAACTCCTTCCTGACAAGGATTGTTTTGTACTTGAAAGACGAGTTATTTTTACATATTTGCTATGTGTTCGTTTGTTATATATATGCAATTGCAGGGTAGTCAAAGTAAATTTAAAGTGAATTCCAAATGTAAGGACAAAATAGCCAACCTAAATACAAAATTAGCTTGGAGAATATTTCTGAATTTGATATTTTAGCCTAATTTTGAAATTCAGTTTTAGGTCACTTTGAATTTCCAGCAACGTGAGATCCATCTCTAAGGAACACCGGTGCCAACATCACTGAGATGAGAGCACTGTTGTCACTACGCAACTCTGATGCCGGCATCGCTAAGATAGGCCAGCACCAATTTGCCAACGTTATTTTGCAACTCCCACACTGTTTCGCTGACATGTCACTCTGGCTTCTTCCTCCTTGCTGTCGCTGAGGAGATGGAAAGCTTTTCTGCCAGCGCCTCTTAGCAATGCAGGCACCGACATCACTATGTGAGGCCGACATGTTTCAGCTGCCTTCACTTCACTTATCTCCAGTTCTCCAATAACATGATGCCCAGGAAGCCCAGAGGGAGAAGTGCGGCAGAAAGGAGGATAGGAGAGGTAGTAGGAAGGTGAGGATTGAAAGAGGGAGGAGAGGATGGAAAGAGGGAGGAGATGTGGGAGACTGGCAGGGGTAAATAAGAAATATGTTTTTTTTTTTTTGGTGGGGGTGCAGGAGTTAGGCACAAGCATAATTTAATTGCCATCAGCTGTAAAATGTAATAATTTGGTTGCTGACAGTGGTACAACTAGCAATAAATTAAAATCATATTTTTTTTCTGGCTTTGACAGTGTGATACAAGCACTACCCACAGTTACTTTTTTTTGTGTGTGTGTCTGGCAGTGGAACAACTGGAAGTAAATTCAAAAAATATCTGGGTTTGAAAGTGTGGTACAGCCGTAGTGCAGTAAAGAATCCTTTTTTGGGTGATTTTTTTTTATTTGTGCGCAAAAGGGGCTGGGTACTCTTGTACCTTGGTGTTCATTGCAGTCCAGAGACTAAATTACAATCTTCAAGAATCTGTTCCTGGAGATGTCCTCCTTCCCCCCCCCCCCAGAATATGGTAATATATTTATATATAGATTTTCTCACCCCTCCTCTGTGGTATGTTTATTCCTCATTCTTGGGTCCTTCTGGACAGCGATCTCAGTGTCACAACTGGAAATAAATGTATTACAGAACAGAAGTGTGTGTATATATATATATATATACCAAAGAAGTTGTGGTGGGGAAAAAGTGTGGATGAAAACCCCTTCCACTTGAAAAAAATGGATAGTTAATGCAATGTTAAACACAAATACACACACCAGGCAAGCCATAAGACTTGCTTTTACCACAGAAATCTCACTTTAACAGTTCTCTCACTACTGCAAGGGATTCTGGGTAGACGTATGCAAATTAGCTCAACAAAGAACCACATTTTTGCCTCATAATTCCAATTTATACATGGATTCCTTGGAGTATGTGTCTGCTGCCTACAACAGCTTTGAAACACAAATCAGGAAGAGGTGCAGTGCCAGTGAACCACTCATGGACAGCTGTTTTGTTGTTGTTTCAACTCATCAATATGAGATAGGTTACTGGCTTGCTATGGAGGTTTGGCATTACATCTAAGTACATACCACAAAAGTTATGGTGGGGCAAAAGTGTGGATAAAAACCCCTTTCACCTGATATAAATGGATAGTTAATGCAATGTTAAACACAAATACACACACCAGGCAAGCCATAACACTTGTTTTTACCACAACAAAGAACCACCAAATATATATATATATATATATATATATATATATATATATATATATATATATATATATATATATATATATATATATATATATATATATATATTAAATAAAACACATTATATATGTTCTTGTTGGTGGCCATGTCTATGACAGATGGAAGTACTTGTTTCAACGTCCTTTTTATGGATTATGCATAAATGTGCTCATATGAGCAGATTGTACTTTCAATGCTGACAAGATGGTGTATCAATAGTGATGTGCCGAACGGTTCGCGAACGATTCTCTGCGAACGGTTCACCGCGGACTCATCATTGAGTAAACTTTTACCCTGTACCTCACAGTCAGCAGACACATTCCAGCCAATCAGCAGCAGACCCTCCCTCCCAGACCCTCCCACCTCCTGGACAGCTTACTAAGAATGCAGCTTCAAAATGGATGCTGTCCAGGAGGTGGGAGGGTCTGGAAGGGAGGGTCTGCTGCTGATTGACTGGAATGTGTCTGCTGACAGTGAGGTACAGGGTCAAAGTTTACTCAATGATGAGTCCGTGGCGAACCATTCGCGAACCGTTCGGCGAACCGTTCGGGACATCCCTATGTATCAATACATTACACCAACAGAGGTTGGTCCAGAGAGACAGGTGGGGATGTGACCCATCCAAGGTTTTGTTGCAATAAAAACAAATCTATGAACATGTGTGTAGAAATATTTGTTGTCTCATTGACAATTGATTCTGTGTTTTCCTCCACCCCAAACTGACTTACAAATGCAACTGAGAGTCTCAGCAACAAATCATGTCAAGAGTTTGAGGGATGTTTGAAAATACCCCATTTTCTGGAGGTAAAACCCTCAAATAAGCCCAGTCTTCTGTGACACACACTCAGCCAATCACAGCTACATATTGCTACTCAGGCTAATGTTTTCTCTTTAGTTTGAGCAGCACAGAAGAGGTGGGCTGCAGGCTACTCTAGTTCATCATTAAAACATTAAAAATTGCTTAATCCTGAATAGAAGGACAGCACCAGGGGACTCCATGAACTATAACCACTTCAATGAGTTGAAGCAGAAACAGTGCCTGCGGTGTCCCTTTAAGTTTAGTATTGCAAATACCTTATAGTCTATTAGTTTAATAGAATTTTAATGTATTGCAATTGATGGATTATGTTGCATTGAAACACTATATTAAAATGCATTAGATATCTACTCTTAATATTTAGTAAGCTCAAGAAAATATCTGTTAAAAATCGATGACGTGTTTTCTAAGTGTAAGTGAGTTGGCTGAACTGTGACGTAAACTGTGTTTATTTTTATACCATGTAGTGTTTGTTGTAGTTCTTGAATAGAAAAAAAAAATCAATATTCAAACATGCTCTCTAGAACCACTATAGCAGTGAAATGCATCCCTGTGCAGATGGCAACTTTTTCCTTTGCCAGCATGATCCTTAATAGCAATGGGTTTAAATAAAGATATTCTTTTCCCTCACAGTGTAATTTAGACCCCCTGTTTCTTCCTTAATAGAAAATATAACCTATCTACCTCTTAATGAAATTCCCTTGCAAGAATTGTAATTAAAATTCTCTAATCCAATAACAGTTAAGCAACATCCTCTGGAACACAACAGTTTCTTTTAAAATGAAAGAAATGTCTGAATTCACCACAAAATGCATTACATAATTGTATACACACACATTTTGTAAAATGTTTCACAGTTATGCTAATTGTCTGTAAATAGTCAAAGTTAAATAAGAAGTTTCTCCAGAACAATATGTAAACTAGATAAATTTATTGGAAAAGATAAATATTGATATATATCCAAATACGTGTGTGCATATATAATCAATAAAGAGACTTAAGTGTATAATAATGTGTAAATCATCTGGACAATGCATAAAAATTTGCAAGTGTTTGACTACTCTCAAAAAGGACACTGATTTTGCATGGTAGGAGTTAATGATATATACAGGTCTGGACTGGCCATCGGGCATACTGGGCAAATGCCTGGTCACCACGATGGCCATGGGCCGAGGCCGACAGGGGAGATCAAGAGATATCCCCTGCTGGCCCATGCAGAGCCAGCACTATTCAAGCACCGGCCCTTCTGCGTGCCTTCTGCGTGCCACAGGCAGTGAAAGGCGGCAGCCGGCTGGGGAGGGAGACAGGAGAGGATCCGGGGAGCTTTGGCTTGCAGCTCTGCTGGATTCCTCTCGCAAAGTCGGAGTGTTGCCACACTCCAATCTCGCAAGAGTGAACTCTAGCCCTGCAGGCTAGAGTTCACTCACCACTAGGACCACCAGGGATTGCCCCTCCCAGGCAAAAGGTAAGAAGGGAGGGGGCATACTATGCTTTTTTAAATTAAAATTTTAAATATATATATTTACATTAATCTATCTTCCCCCCACACACACAATACCTCCAAACATATTCACACACAAAGCACCCTCACACACACACACAGCACCCTCTCACACACACACACTAGATCCCTATATATACTCTGAATCAGCTTTTTTAATTAAAATAAAAAATATATATTTACATTAATCTATCTCCCCGACACACACAATACCTTCAAACATATTCACACACATCACCCTCACACACACACAGCACCCTCTCACACACAGCACCCCTCACATGCAGCAGTCTCACACACAGCAACCCCCACACACATAAACCTCAACACACAAACCGCACCCCTCACACACACAGCACCCTCACACACACACACACACACACACACACACCACCCTCACACACAGCATCCCCCCAAACACACTGCACCCCTCATACACACATTACATTACAGACAAACACTAGATCCCTTACACAACTCTGGATCATCTACACACACTAAATCCCTATATACACTCCTCTATTCACACAAACATACACTAGATCTCCTATTCATGCTCTGGGTCCTTAAAACACACACTAGATCTCCTTCACACTACACTCCTGACATACAAACTCTGGATCCCTTATGCACACACTAGATTCCTTGTAAGCAAACACATACTGCATTCCCTAAACACACACACTCTACAACCTATATACACACCATGCTCCCTATACACACTCTCTCACTCTCTACAGCCCCTAGCCACACATTACCCCATAAACACAACACAGCTGAAACCAACCTATTTACACAACATCACACCACAATCAGCTCACTCTACATACACGTAATCACACAAGCAGGCTCCAAACACATGCACAATATTCTGTCCTGGCCCTTTTGCCTCCTGGTATCCCACTTATGGAGACACCAGAGACAAGTTACAAGCAAACACAATGCAACTATGTTAATAAAAATGCTTGTACTGAGCAATTACAGGGCCTTTTACTCATGCTAGAGCTCTTCAGCAGAGCTCTGCACATGGTCTGCCCTGGAAGAGCATTGAACCAACATGCTCACTTTGAGAGGGGGCGTGCTTGCCATTGGTGGTGACAAAACACACCCCATCTGGCCATGCCCTCTTGTCAGTGGGACAATATAATTTAAAAATGCCAGGGATTCATTTTTTTTCCCAGTCCAGTATATATATATATATATATATATCATATTACCTCATGTATAATTGAACCTATATAATCATCAATTGCTTTTCAAACATGTTATTATATTATTATATTTACAGCTAATGGAACTGTTGACAGGTATTTTGAGAATGCTAAGAGGGATGTGTATTTTACCAGATCTACTGAAATTGGTTTATGAAAGTTAAGTTGAAGCTGAGCCTTTTGCAAAAAAATACCTCTTTGTCTTCTCAATACTGACTTTTAATATTATTGGAAGTAATTCAGTATGTGATTAAGTTAGGTCCTCCTATAAAATCTTATATTTAGTAATTGAGTTTTAATTGTCATATATAATATTTTGAAATTACCTTTTATAACACCTTTGAAAACTTCCTTTTGCAATTGTACACATTCAATTATATTACATGATATTATATTGCCATGATACATTTTACTGTTTTAAAACACTCATATATTTGTTTTCAGCGAAGTCCCCTGAGTGCAACAGTAACCCCAATGTACAGGTTTTTGGTGGTATTTTGGAAATTCGCAAAGTCTAATTTAAGGCTTGCCCATTTCAGTTTGCCAGATGGATTTGCTGGGTCTATGTTCCCTGTGATACTGTATGGCAGGTCAGAACCTTAAGACGGTAGCGTTTCCTCTAGTTTGGACAACTTGGGCACTCAGATCAGGGCTATTTGGGGATGTATAATTATTGTATGTTTTTACTATGTTTTGGGGTACTTTTATGTTTTTATGTTTTGTGTTAGGCTCTCTGTTCCTGGGAGATAATTAGCTTACTGGTCTTTAACTCAATTATCTCCCAGGCCCAGAGATTTCTGGGAGGGGCTTGTGTTGAATACAATGGAGACCCTGTGCAAAAAATGCAGAGTTTAGCTCATTAGAACATCTAGTTACTTGGAGGGGAAAGGGCTGATCACTGCTCGGCACCTTGTTCCAGCTTGTGGAGGATTCAGCAAGAAAAGTCCTTGTAAGGACTACAGCTTCCATAACTTTGTGTTGCCCAATTCCTGGGATTGAATAGAGCTAGTCCCCTATCCTGTTCCAGGACAGAGAGGCTCCAGAAGGACCACAATCAAGCCACAGCGACTGGAGCAGAAGCACTAAGCTTTCCCCGGTTCCAGCTAGAAAGCCATATAGGACGGAGGTACCCAGCCGATGTACAGGGAGCTCCACTACACCTTCCTTTCAGGACTGAAGTATTTCACAACAGGAAGAAAGTATGGTAGATCTCAACTTTGGAGAAGTGGTCATTCTTTGTAAGCTTTGGAAATATTCTGTTTCTAACAGGCAAGTTTACTGGATTCTTGAACCACTGCCATTCATCATAAACCCAGCATTTCTAGTATAATGGATGATGTTTATAGACTAACAGGATGCCTATTTCCATGTACCTATTGTCCCACATCACCAGACGTTTTTCAGATTGAAGTGGAAGGACACTTTACTTTACATCTTTATGGTGAAAGACAAATGTCTGTTGAAGTCACCTTGCTCCCTCCCAGTTCAGGGTATAGCTGGGAAAATGGTTTGACACAGCCCAAAGCAAAGTATAGCTCTCTTCAGTAAGTACAATAAAACTTACAAGTAAGTAAAGGATGTTGGCTGTCATATTACCTCAGCGGAGAGAGTTTTGATCAAGGTACCCCACCATAGGTCTAATAAGTTGGATACAATGGAGGAGGTTACCTTTCCTATAGAAATCCCTTTGGACAGTGAAAACTATACCATCTAATGTGTTTGGGGAACTTTTCTCCAAAATCAAATGTGTTCAGGAAAGTTACATCCTTAACATCCAACATGAAGAAGTGGTTTTATCAGAGTCCATACAGATGTTCAAACAGCTACTAGATGCATACTTGCAAAAACAGAATATTCAAGGATATAATCTTTCAATATAAGGTAATAATTGCTTGATCCAAGGATAAATCTGACTGCCATTCTGGAGTCAAGAAGGATTTTTTTTTCCTAGCTTGTTGCAAAATTGTACTTCAAACTGGGTTTTTTTGCCTTCTTTTGGATCAACAGCAAAAAACAAATGTAAGGAAGGCTGAACTTGATGGACGCAAGTCTCTTTTCAGCTATGTAACTATGTAACTATGTAACACCTCTTCCTATGTCCTAGAACCTCCTGTCTTCAGAACCCTAATTTAGTAGACAGCTCAAATGGATGAAAATCAGACCAGAAAATGTGTCTGTAGGTCACTGTCATTCAGTGGCAATTCAACCTGGAGTATTCCTTTTAACAGCTTCTGTCTTCTTTTACTTCTGCTTATGTTTCAAGAGCCAGTGTCACAATATAACATAATTGTCAAACAAAATAAAATAAAGACCACTTATCGCTTTAAGATGTCTTTTATTTTCATCAGTGGAGGGAGTTCTCCAAATGAAATCCAAAATAAGAACAAAAATGATTTTTTTTATAGGATAATCAACAAGAATAGTAATTAACAATTCAAGTTAAGGGGCGGGGCTTAGCAGGCGAACAGCACAGACGCCATTTCTGGAGGTCCACGAGTCCCGCACAGAAAATCGGGAAGTACCTCCCAATCTGCCAGGCAACGACTTCCTTGCAGACTGAAATCGGCTACAGGAGACCGAGAGGCACACACCGATGCCTTTTTTTCAACAACCGGGTGCCAATCAAAAACGCTGGCCTCCCAAGGCCTCCCACACAGGCAGCCAGAGGATCACACCTCCGCTGCCTGGTGGGACCCGGACTGGCTCACATCTGATCCCCAGCAGGCACAGACACAAGATCTAGTGGAGATGGGCAAAAAGTCCCACAAACCCCAGGCACCCGCGCCCCAAGACATCGAAGCACAGGGTGCTGGAGCAGGCCGAGACTGAGGCCTATGCCCACCAGGGAAGGAAGGGGTGAGTGACAATGCGCAGGGGCCATCCTCAACGGGGTCCCAAACCACACATACCCCAACCAACCTAGTACCTGCGACTAAACAGGACATTGATAATCTTTTTAATCACAACCAAAATCTCTTTGCTGCTGACATAGCCGCAGTGCAGATTGAAGTACAGGCATCCGCGTCCAGGTGTCTGACTCAACCATAACCAAACTACAATGCCAAATTGCGGCAGTAGGAGACTTAGTCACACAGTGCACCACTCAGAAATATCGCTGAGATTAGATGCACTGGACGAAAGATCCCGCCAGAAAAATGTAAAGATCAGAGAAGTCACGGATACAGTGTCTACTGAAGAACTTTCACACCTCACCAGGCTACTGGTGTCTAAGCTATGCCCAGCAAAACAAGCCAAGTAATTTGAACAGGATGGTGCTTTCCGCATCACAAAGTCCCCTAGGGAGCCCCTCACAGCCCCAAAAGACATCATACTATGCTGTGGCACGAGACAGGACAAACAAGCCTTATTAAGAGCAATGAAAAACAAGTCACACTTTGAGAATCACAAGATCTCACTCTTCCAGGACCTCCACCACTCCACGCTATTATGGAGAAAAACAATGAAATCCATCACACAACAGCTGCAAGAGGCAGGTGTACCATACTGCTGGACTATGCCTAGATGCCTTGCAGTCATTAAAGAAGGCAGACAGATAAAGGCTACCGACATGGCGGAGGCCACCACCTTCCTGGCAGCAATTGGCATAGGAAACGCCCTATAGGGGGATGTGGACAATATCACCCCTTTCACTCCACAGAAGGGAAAGGGAGTTGTGACATAACATGCCACCTTAATCTAAGTTTACACCCTGCTCCAAATTATTATGCAAATTCTATGTAAGTGTCACAAAGATTAAATATTTTGTTTTTCAGTTTAACACATGGATGACATTGTGTCTCAGGGCTCTTTTGATCACTGAAAACAATCTAGGACACCTGTGATAATTAGATTGCCAGGTGAGCCCAATTTAAGGAAAAACTTCTAAAGGAGGGTGCTCCACATTATTAAGCAGAGCACCATTTTCATGCAATATGGGGAAGAAAAAGGATCTCTCTGCTGCCGAAAAGAGTGCAATAGTTCAATGCCTTGGACGAGGTATGAAAACATTAGATATTTCACAAAAACTTAAGCGTGATCATCGCACTATTAAGAGATTTGTGGCTGATACAGAGCACAGACGGGTTTGTGCAGATAAAGGCACATTGAGGAATATTTCTGCCAGATCCATGCATCGGATCAAGAGAACAGCTGCTAAAATACCATTTCATAGCAGCAATCAGATATTTGAAGCTGCTGGTGCCTCTGTAGTCCCACGGACATCAAGGTGTAGAGTCCTCCAGAGTCTTGCAACTGTGCATAAACCTTCTTTTCGGCCACCACTAACCAATGCTGACAAGCAGAAACGGCTGCATTGGGCAGAAAAATACATGAAGACTAATTTTCAAACAGTCCTGTTCACTGATGAGTACCGTGCAACCCTGGATGGTCCAGATGGATGGAGTTGTGGATGGTTGGTGGACTGCCACCCTGTTCCAACAAGGCTGTGACATCAGCAAGGTGGTGGTAGAGTCATGTTTTGGGCCGGAATCATGGGAAGAGAGCTGGTCGGCCCCTTAAGGGTCCCCGAAGGTGTAAAGATAACCTCTGCAAAGTATGTGGAGTGTCTGACTGACCACTTTCTTCCCTGGTACTATGCTTACTGTAATAAATTCATCTTCATGCATGACAATGCACCATCTCATGCTGCAAAGAATACCTCTGCATCAGTGGCTGCTATGGGGATAAAAGGAGAGAAAGTCATGGTGTGGCCTCCATCCTCCCCTGACCTCAAGCCTATTGAGAACCTTTGGAGCATCCTCAAGCAAAAAATCTATGAGAGTGGGAGGCAGTTTACATCCAAACAGCAGCTCTGGGAGGCTATTCTGACATCTTGCAAACAAATTCAAGCAGAAACTGTCCAAAAACTCACATTTTCAATGGATGCAAGACTTGTGAAGCTGCTATCAAATAAGGGGTCCTATGTTAAAATGAAATGTGACCTGTTATAATGTTCAAAATGTTGTTATAAGTTTGATTGAAATAGCTTTTGATTTCAATAAATATGCTGCAAACACAACAAATGACAATTTTCAGTTCTTTACAACCTATAAAGTGTTTTGAAACTTACTGTGCATAATAATTTGGAACAATGCATTGCAGGCATGTGCATGGGGAAAATATTCGGCTCGGTTTGTCATTCCCAAATTCGCGACGTTGTCAAATTATTTTGTTGGGGAGGGGGTGACCAGGGGTTTGGGGACCGCTAGTCACCTGGGGGGAGGGGGGTTAAATTTGTATTCAGGGCCCCCACACCCGCCCCTCAGGGGTGGGGGCCAGGGGGAGGACATTAGGTACCCCCCTTATTCTAATTTAGGGCCCCCACCCACCACTCAGGGGTGGGGGTCCAGGGGGGAGGACATTAGGTGTCCCCCCCAATTTGTATTTAGGGCCCCCACCCTCCGCTCAGGGGTGGGGGCCAGGGGGGAGGACATTAAGTCCCCCCCTAATTCTTGTTTAGGGTTCCCACCCACCGCTCAGGGGTGGGGGCCAGTGGGGAGGACATTAGGTCCCCCCCACCTTATTCTTGTTTAGGGCCCCCACCCACCGTTTAGGGGTGGGGTCAGGGAGGAGGACATTAGGTCCCCCCAATTTTTATTTAGGGCCCCCACCCACCATTTAGGGGTGAGGGTCAGGGAGGAGTACATTAGGCCCCCCCTTTTTTTTACTTTAGGGCCCCCACCCGCCGCTCAGGGGTGGCGGCCAGGGGGGGCAACCTTTTTTTAGTTTTTTTTACAGTGAGCAGCCACCAGCTGCTCACTGTTTAATAGACATGCCCCTACTCGCGATATAGCGAGTAGGGGCATAATTTACTAATACTAAGTAATCTTTACTTAGTATTAGTACATTTGGCTGAAAGACCAATTCAGGTCTTTCAGCCTTTTAGTAGATAGCTCCTTAATACTGTGGGAATTAGGGAGTTATCTACTTATTCATTCCTGTCATTACATGACTGGCTAAGTAACTTACATTTTATATGAATGTGTGTTACTTGATTGTTGTAAGTGTTGCAAACGCTTACAGCGGAATCCTGGCTATGTTTGTATACTTTTTATTTGAAATTGTATACAATGTAACATTCTTCTTCTTTCACTGAGTAAGTATATTAGTACTTAGGCAATACTGTGCTTCGGAACTTAGGCACTTTGACACGTCGGAACTTCGGCAACTTCGGAACTTCCGAATTTCGGCACTACTACACTTCGGAAATTCTGTAATTTCAGCACTTCGGGACTTCAGCAATTTAGCTATTAGAACATTCGGAAGCACCCGAATGTCCGAATTACCTGAAATTCGGACGAATGTTAATTTAGACCGAAATGAATTGCACATGTCTAGTGCATTGTAAGTTTTTTTTATGTTTAAAAAAATATTGTTATCATTAGGAGGTTTGTTCAATAAAATTTGAATTGTACTCTTAATAGTTGATAACATGCGAATTATGCTGACTGTTATTTACAGCAATTATTTAGGTAAATGAGAAAAATATAATTTGCATAATAATTTAAAACAGTGCAAATGTTGTAGCATTAACCTAACCTTTACGTTCTCACCTTTTAATTATACCTTAACTGCCTTAACCTGATTGGAACTCCAGAAATGTCTGTGCATATTAGTGATGTCCCGAACGGTTCGCTGGCGAATAGTTCCTGGCGAACATAGCGTGTTCGCGTTCGCCACGGATGGCGAACATATGCGATGTTCGGTCCGACCCCTATTAATTTACGAATACTAAGTAAAAATTACTTAGTATTAGTAAATTGTGCCCCTACTCGCAATACCGCGAGTAGGGGCATGTCTATTAAACAGTGAGCAGCCAGTGGCTGCTCACTGTTAAAAAAAAAAGGGTCCCCCCCAGTGGGGGCCCTAAATACTGATGGGGGGGACCCATTGTCCTCCCCCCGGCCCCCACCCCTGAGCGGTGGGTGGGGGCCCTAAAAATAACAATAAGGGGGGACCTATTGTCCCCCCCGGTCCCCACCCCTGAGCGTAGGGTGGGGGCCCTAAATACAAAGGGGGGACTCTAGTCACCCCTCCCCCCCCCAAAAAAAGAGCTCCCTATCTACCCTCCTCATCCTAAAAATAATGATGGGGGACCTTTAACTAAAAACCTGTCAAAAAAAAATTAGATAATAATAACTTACCATTTGATGTTTTCTTTCTTCTACAATCTTCTTTTTTCAGCCCCAAAATAGGCCAAATAAAAAGCCATAAGAACCGACGCAATAAAAAAACAAAAAAAAACGAGAGCACAAAAAAATAATCCATCTTCACCCATGGAGGGCTCCACACAGACTGAGCTCTGCAGGGCGGGGGAAGGCTTATAAAGCCTTGCCACACCCTGCAATTAGGCTAAGAACACTCTGATAGGCTGGTTTAAGCCAATCAGAGTGCTCTTTGTCATTTTACACAGCGTGGGAAAATTCAAAAGAACTTTCCCACGCTGTGTAAAATGACACAGAGCACTGTGATTGGATGGCTTGAAATCCATCCAATCACAGTGCTCTGTGTCATTTTACACAGCGTGGGAAAATTTAACATTTTGGGGGGGAGGGGTGACTAGGGTCCCCCCCATTTGTATTTAGGGCCCCCACCCACCGCTGGGGGTCGGGGGGGACAATAGGTCCCCCCGTATTGTTAATTTTAGGGCCCCCACCCACCGCTCAGGGGTGGGGGCCGGGGGGGAGAATAGGTCCCCCCCTTATTGTTAATTTTAGGGCCCCCACCCACATCAGGGGGTGAGGGGCCAGAGAACCCAATAGGTCCTTATTGTTGTGGGGCCCCCACCACCGCTCAGAGAGGTGGGGGCGAGGGGATAATAGGTCCCCCGTATTGTTAATTTTGGGGCCCCCACCCACGGCTCAGGGTGGGGGCCAGAAATAGGTCCCCCTTGGTAATTTAGGGCCCCCACCCACGCTCAGTGGTGGGGGCGAGAATAGGTCCCCCCCCCTTGTTGATGGTAGGGCCCCACCACGCTCAGGGGTGGCAGGGGCCAGGAGATAGATCCCCCCTTGTGTTAATGGGGCCCCCACCCACCGCTCAGGGTGGGGCCGGAGGATGATAGGTCCCCCATTGTTATTTTAGGGCCCCCACCCACCGCTCAGGGGTGGGGGCCGGGGGGAGACAATAGGTCCCCCCCTTATTGTTAATTTTATAACATGACAGGAGGCTTCCTATTTTGCATTAACTCTCTTTACTAAACTCCACAGCAGTAAAGAAAACCATAAAGAGTAACAAATAAATCACTGAGCAGCATAGTATATAAGGGTCATGCTGCCTGTACACTTCCTCTTTCTTTACTGCTCCATCGCAGACAGGTCAGAATATCTGCTCCTCTGGAGCTTTATACATTTATACATTTATACATTTATTGTCATTATCTATTTGTTCCATTCTATTGTTATTATCACTATTATTACTTTAATTTATTCCCTTTTATTTCTGTTCTGTACTGGGCTGTGGGACTAGGGGCTCTCTGTGGGTTTCTATACTCTTATCTGCCCCTCTGTTTATTTTGGGACCTTCCCTGGGCCTCCCCTCAGTCTCCCCAGGTCCCCCCACTGCCCCCCTAACCTGGAGTGCCCTCCTGGGCTCCCTCCTTGCGGCCGGAATCGTTCGCGGCCGTTTTCGCGCCGGCCTGCTTCCGCCCGCGGCCGGCCTCAAAATTTAGTCCCCGGCTTGCGGCCTACACTCGCGGCCGCCATTTTGGATCGCGGACATCGCAAGATTCCCGCGGCCACCTTAGTTTTGCCTCGTGCATCTCATTGGGGACTCAGTGTGGCTGTGCTAACTTGCTGTTACCTCTGCATTGCTGTTTTTCACACCTTTTGTGTCTCACACTGTGACTGAAGGATTACCTGCTCAGCACTCCATCTAGCTGCTATCACTCTGCTACTCAGCCTCTGTGCCTCATCTGCTTCTATCAAGCTATATCCTGTGGCTGGGTCAGTCAGGTCAGTGCTGCTGCCTGTTTATTACTGTGACCTGCACTTAAGGGTCCCAACCCTGTGCAACCGGGGTGAGCCCCCACTATAAATACGCTGCTTACTGGGAGACTAGCTGTTGCAGTTCTCTCTAACTGGGTGAGCCCCAGTTTATAAGGTCACTACTATACCCTGCTGGGGTTATTCTGGGCTTGGTCCCACCATAAAAAAGATAAAAAAGCAATAAGATTCCGATGTCTGGAATCCAAAGTGTGTCCACAGAACCTTAGGTAGGGGTTAACCCTTAAATATATAACAAATATCGAAAACTGAAGGTGGTCCTAGGCTTAAATCGGCTCAGGAACACCAGGTAAAGGTTCTATGTGTCTATCCTCAATAGACCAAAATAATAAAACACCTTTATTATAGGGTATAAATTCCCCCAAAAGAAATATTAAAGGAAACTTATAAATAATACAAACATTACAAAAAAGTAAAAAGAGGGAGATAGTAATGTAAATATATGAGAAAGGAGTAAACAGATGGAGGTGTATATCTGAAATAGAAGTAAGTAGGTAGTGCCTGGTTTAATCCTCAAAATTTATCTGTATAATACAGGGTCCCTATAGGAGTCCTATTTAATTGATATGGAAGGTGAATACCTTCTAGTGCTAAAGGAAACCAATGACCCTATAAACGATGAAAATTATATGAGGATAAAAAAGTATCTCTTGCAAATTTAAACTGTTACTTAGTATAGAGATAGATACATTTAGGCATTAAAGTCTTGAATAGAGTATCAATTAAAGTGTCCTAAAACATGTCCTGAGTAGTATATAGCTGCTGGATTGACAGATAGTACAGACTTGTAAAAGAAGTCTAAGATACACTGACTAATGAGGACCAGATCGCTATAGCCTAGCTTCGGATAGAGTAACAATTGCGGTCACCACAGCTCTCTATATATTAAGTAATATTGCTTCTTGGCAATATGAAATAAATCAGCTAATTAGAGATATCGAGCCAAAACCTAACTACTGAAAATAACACACTCCGAAGTACTGTAGCCTCAAGCTCCTTAACATCTCCTCTATCTCCCCCCACCCAGTGAGCACACAAACAGTGCTAGTGATGAGTTAAAAGCATAACCTAACGCACGTTTCGGCGCTATGCAAGCGCCTTTTTCAAAGGTAAATATGACACTGGCACTATCTCGGTTTATATGTCCTACCTCTCTTATCCGGTGTCCAATCACCGGGCGCATCCTATTAGGCTTGCACGCGCCAAAAGAGAATGGGTAGTCTAAAACTCCTCCCACTCACGTCATATCGGGGGCGGTCCATAGCTCCGCCCATCTACGTCATTATGGGAGCGTGTACTATACTGCCGATATTGCGGGCACTTATAATGATAGTCGCTCACATTTGCTATTTATGCCCAGATATCCTGTAAGGGCATCAAACACCTCAGTTTCAATGTTATAGATATTCCAGAGTAGCTAGTAAGTCAGATATCAAATATAGACTGAAAGTCATTGATTGTATCGCAGCATACGATAATTATATCTATTAAAAGGGGTACCAAAAAGATACTGTCTTAGAGAAGCTACTAAACAACTAAGTATTCTATAGTGACTTTACACTGTTCATATAATAAAGAATTCTTTACTGAGTGAATGAGCTGTGTCATGTCTTCCAAAGATATACTTAAGGTTTATAACATAGTGAAGTGTTAAACCAGTATATATTTGGGCTCACATGTATTTACAATGTGTAGTACCTGAGAGGAATAGAGATAGTGAAATGGTGTCATAATATGTGTTAACTTATGTAAGTATTATACCCATATTCTATCATTGGTGTTAGGTCAATGAAAGTGATCAAAGAATAGACGAACTCCTATATACAGCTATATACACATATATACACTAATGGGTTTCCTACAGTCAATTAACCAATAAAGGGAGTGAATGTAAACCCTTCATTTAATCCGTTCGGTGATAGAGTGTCCAATTTGTGGATCCAGTAGCATTCCCTTCTTTTAAGGGTCTGGTCCAAATCACCTCCTCTTCTACCCATCTGGATCTTTTCGACACCCGCGAATTTAATGCATCGGGGTGTATCCATGTGGTGAGACCTAATATGTCTGGCGACCGGTGTGTCCCTGTTTGAGGTCACTGAATGTACATGTTCCATTATTCGTCTTTTGAATGGACGTATAGTTTTTCCGACATATTTAATGCCACATTTACACGTTAATAAATAAACCATACCAGACGTATTACAGTTAAAAAACTGTTTGATAGGAAATGTGGTTATATTGGCGGAGTCTGTGATTGTTTTAGACCCTTTAGCAATAAAGGTGCATGCTACACATCTCCCACATTGATATGTGCCCTGTACTGTAATCCAGTTCTTCTGTATGTTCTTAAATGTGGATAGATGGCTAGGTACTAACATATCTTTAATATTTTTTCCTCTTCTGGCCGTAATAGACACTCTCGAAGAGATCGTATCTTTTAAATGTGGATCTTGTGTTAGTAATGGCCAGAATCGATTTAAAATCCTTTTTGCTTCCTCCCAACCTGCGTCATAGTTGGCTATACATCTGATTTGTTTCTCTGTAGCAGATTTATCATTTTGTAGAAGGGTTTCCCGGTCACTAATCAGTGCCCTTTGGTAGGCTTGCTTCAAGCATCTAATTGGGTACCCTCTTTCTCTAAATCTTTGTCTCAATTCCGTGGCTTTGATCTTGAAATCCTCAATTGATGAGCAATTCCTTCTTAGCCTAAGATATTGCCCCACTGGAATACCCCTTTTTAGGGGGACGGGATGATAGCTCTCCCATCTAAGCATATTGTTTGTTGATGTGGGCTTCCGAAAGAGGGTAGTTTTTATCTCCAAAGTTTCAGTTATTGTGAACGTGCAATCGAGGAAGTTTAGAGTTTGATCGCCAAATTCCATAGTGAATTTTAGATTAATATTATTCACATTAAGCGTCCCTACAAACTCTTCAAAAAGTTCTCTAGTTCCTGTCCATATCACAAGGATATCATCTATGTACCGTTTCCATACATAGATGAAATCCGTGTATCGTGAATTTTGTTCAGAAAATACCACCTCACTTTCCCACCAACCCAGGTGCAGGTTGGCATATGCCGGGGCACAAGATGTCCCCATAGCAGTCCCCTGCACCTGGTGGTAGTACTTATTCTGAAACAGGAAAAAATTGTGGGTTAAGATGAATAGTAACAAATCCAAGACAAACTTAGTATGGATGTCATGTTCTGGACCTCTTTTCCCCAGAAAGAAACCAACATGGTCTAGCCCACACGAATGTGGGATAGATGAATATAAGGCTTCTACATCCAAACTACAAAGTACTGCCCCTTTTGGTACCTTCAAAGATTTCAAGCATTTCAGAGTATCTTTTGTATCCTTAAGATAGGATGGCAGGGTTTCCACATATGGTCGTAAGATCCTATCCACATATATGCTTCCCTTGCTGGTGAAGTTATTGGACCCTGAAACAATGGGTCTAGCAGTAAGTATTGCATACTGTTTATGAATTTTCGGGAGGCCATAGAATGTGGAGATTGTTGGACTTTTGATGAAAACACTGCAATATTCCTCTTTCGTCAGGATACCATCGTCAAATGCTTGATCTAGGAGCGTCTTATACTCCCTCTGATATTTTATTGAAGGATCAGAGGCCAGTACTCTGTAGGTCTTAGTGTCAAGAAGGATATTCTCTATTATTTGTACGTAATGGGATCTATTCATTATCACAATGTTACCGCCTTTATCCGCCGGTTTGATAATGATTTTGTCATTATCTTTTAGGCTGCAAAGGGCTTTCCATTCTGTCTTAGACAGATTACCTTTAGGTTTCATAGTGAGCATGTCGGTATTAATCATTTTTATCATGTTGGAGGTGGACTCAACAAACATGTCAATGTTCTTAAACTCCTTTAGGTTAGGGGTGAATTTACTCTTAGGGCGCAGGTTTGTGTATGGAGTAGTTGTTATACTATTGTCATTATCCTCTAAAAGAGTGACCAGTTCCTGTAGGCATTGATACTCTCTTAAATTAAAGCCCAATTCTTTCGCCTTTTTTTCATCTCTTACTTGAAAGAATTTATGTAGTGCTAGCTTTCTGCCGAACAGGTTGATATCTTTGATCCATTCGAAATGATTGAATGGAGGAATCGGGACAAACGAAAGTCCTCTCATTAGGACTTCTATTTGAATGGAAGTAAGAGTGATGTCAGACAAATTAACTACTCTCATATCTCTATTTAGTACCTCCTGCGTGCCCTGCCCCTGTTCCTGGTTTGCCTGTAGTTTTGTATTTGTGTTTCCCCTTCTCGAGGGGGCTGCCCTAAAAAAGTAACTCCCTTTTTAAGGATTCCTTTATTACCCTGTTGATTCCGATTACTACTAGTGGTGGGAGTTTGTTCGCTATCTGTGTCAGACGTTTCATATTCCGATGTCTCATAATGATCTGAGTCCATCCTTACGGTTTTTCTGAATCGTCTGTACACCTTGCCTTTTTTATAGTCGTCATTATCCCTCACGAATTTACCATGCTTACGACTTTTAATATTATTCTGGTATTTATTTAAATTTTGTTGTAATCTTTGTTCTTGTGTTGCAAAGGAGGGCTCATCCTTACAGCTTTGTATATCTTCTATTGCTGTCTTAACTTTCTCATTAATGGTTTTCAGCCTCTCTGCTTCAAATCTTTGTAAGATATCCATAAATTTTTTTGAGCAAGTGTCAGCTGCTTCGTCCCACTCCTTTAATAGGACAGGGTCATCCATTTCTATATTTGGTGTAGTCTGAATCCTCAGCCCCCTTGGTATCATAGATTTGCTTTGATACTTTTGTAAAGAGGTCACTTCCCACCCCAACCTAATTTGTTGTTTACATATGTTTGATAAATTCCTAAATTTGTAGTTTATATTATCATGTTCTGGTAAGTATGTTACATCTTTGTCTGAAAATACTGATTCTACATCCGTACACCATTGATTTGGTTCTTTAAGTTGAGACAGGAAATTGGCCATGTCAAAAAAGTGCAAATTTAATGTTTTAACAATATGTCTATATAGGAGTTGACGCACTTAAACGGTATTGAAACCTCTATTGTTAGATAGAAAAAAGATAAAAAAGCAATAAGATTCCGATGTCTGGAATCCAAAGTGTGTCCACAGAACCTTAGGTAGGGGTTAACCCTTAAATATATAACAAATATCGAAAACTGAAGGTGGTCCTAGGCTTAAATCGGCTCAGGAATTGACTGTAGGAAACCCATTAGTGTATATATGTGTATATAGCTGTATATAGGAGTTCGTCTATTCTTTGATCACTTTCATTGACCTAACACCAATGATAGAATATGGGTATAATACTTACATAAGTTAACACATATTATGACACCATTTCACTATCTCTATTCCTCTCAGGTACTACACATTGTAAATACATGTGAGCCCAAATATATACTGGTTTAACACTTCACTATGTTATAAACCTTAAGTATATCTTTGGAAGACATGACACAGCTCATTCACTCAGTAAAGAATTCTTTATTATATGAACAGTGTAAAGTCACTATAGAATACTTAGTTGTTTAGTAGCTTCTCTAAGACAGTATCTTTTTGGTACCCCTTTTAATAGATATAATTATCGTATGCTGCGATACAATCAATGACTTTCAGTCTATATTTGATATCTGACTTACTAGCTACTCTGGAATATCTATAACATTGAAACTGAGGTGTTTGATGCCCTTACAGGATATCTGGGCATAAATAGCAAATGTGAGCGACTATCATTATAAGTGCCCGCAATATCGGCAGTATAGTACACGCTCCCATAATGACGTAGATGGGCGGAGCTATGGACCGCCCCCGATATGACGTGAGTGGGAGGAGTTTTAGACTACCCATTCTCTTTTGGCGCGTGCAAGCCTAATAGGATGCGCCCGGTGATTGGACACCGGATAAGAGAGGTAGGACATATAAACCGAGATAGTGCCAGTGTCATATTTACCTTTGAAAAAGGCGCTTGCATAGCGCCGAAACGTGCGTTAGGTTATGCTTTTAACTCATCACTAGCACTGTTTGTGTGCTCACTGGGTGGGGGGAGATAGAGGAGATGTTAAGGAGCTTGAGGCTACAGTACTTCGGAGTGTGTTATTTTCAGTAGTTAGGTTTTGGCTCGATATCTCTAATTAGCTGATTTATTTCATATTGCCAAGAAGCAATATTACTTAATATATAGAGAGCTGTGGTGACCGCAATTGTTACTCTATCCGAAGCTAGGCTATAGCGATCTGGTCCTCATTAGTCAGTGTATCTTAGACTTCTTTTACAAGTCTGTACTATCTGTCAATCCAGCAGCTATATACTACTCAGGACATAGGTGTTTTAGGACACTTTAATTGATACTCTATTCAAGACTTTAATGCCTAAATGTATCTATCTCTATACTAAGTAACAGTTTAAATTTGCAAGAGATACTTTTTTATCCTCATATAATTTTCATCGTTTATAGGGTCATTGGTTTCCTTTAGCACTAGAAGGTATTCACCTTCCATATCAATTAAATAGGACTCCTATAGGGACCCTGTATTATACAGATAAATTTTGAGGATTAAACCAGGCACTACCTACTTACTTCTATTTCAGATATACACCTCCATCTGTTTACTCCTTTCTCATATATTTACATTACTATCTCCCTCTTTTTACTTTTTTGTAATGTTTGTATTATTTATAAGTTTCCTTTAATATTTCTTTTGGGGGAATTTATACCCTATAATAAAGGTGTTTTATTATTTTGGTCTATTGAGGATAGACACATAGAACCTTTACCTGGTGTTCCTGAGCCGATTTAAGCCTAGGACCACCTTCAGTTTTCGATATTGGTCCCACCATACTATCAAATCTGACCCTACGCCTATTATCAAGACCTGGGTGCCGTTTATTGCTGTGCCTTTCAGTGACGTATCAGCCTACCCTAACATGGAAGTTTCCCAGAACGTCCCTGTGGACTTCCAGGCTATGATTAACGCAGCTGTCGCTGCCTCTGTGGAGAAGGCACTCTCCAAGGCCCGAGCTCCGGCTCCTGACGTACCAAAAACCCGCAGACGTACACGCCACGAATCGGATTCCGACTTGTCCGACTATCAGACAAGGGATGACTCCCGCCCTAAAAAGCGCCATGACAAAGGCGAGGATTATGCACCAAACCGCCTAAGGGTAAGGCACCTGCCAAGCGCAAATCTGCCAAACTACACACCCCGGCCCCGCGTCAGGAGTACTCTTCAGATGAAGAGCAGGGCCCTGCCCAGTCCATGTCAGTGCTGGATGAATGGCAAGCTGACGCTTGTGAGTCGGATTACGACGCATGGGGCTCGGACGAGAAATCTGTCTCCGCTTTCATGCGGGAGACCCTCCTGGGTGCTGCCCAGACTGGAGGTGTTGAGGACACTGCGGACGCAGAACCTCCTCTAGAATCAGACACCATTTTGGACCCCTCAGGTCAGGCGATGTTCGACCCCCGCAACATATGGCACCCCAGATCGGGTGACTGGTCACCTCCAGAACACCTTTCCAGGTTTATACACCTGTGGCTCCGCAAACCTCTGGAGAAGGAGGTCCGCAGCCGACTCAGGTCTGAATGCCCACGCCCTTCCCTGCCGGATAAGGTCGCTCAGACCCCTGAATTTGACAAGGTCATGTCGACCTTCATGATGCGCAGTGGTAGAGACCCTCGCCGAGGGGTAGAGAAAGGCCTATGGGGCGCCCAGGATAACCTGCTGGATTCCGTAGGCCCCCTGGCTCGCATTATGTATCTGGCACATGATGCCTACGCCAAAGCCGACTCCTTCTCTGCCGAGGACATCAGGGAATGGGCACATGACGTTCGTGAATGGGCACAACGGTGTTTTGTTTCACTGGAAACACTAATGTTACGCTCTCTTCGGAGAGACGAAAAGCAGCGTTATACCGTATTAACGGTAAATTGGCAGACCTTGGCACAAAGGAGATTGGGCCCCAGGCACAAGGAAAACTATTTGGCAAACCGTTCCTCAAGGAACTCAATAAACACGTAAATGTGTTCACCTCCCTTAATAAGGCGCAATCCTCTATGCGCAGAGTTTTCAGGAGCAACCCTACCAGAGGGGTTTTTGGAAGGGCTGGCCGGCAGCGGGGCCGTGCCGCCAGCTGCTTTTGGCCTTCAGGCCCCAGCACCCAACCAACACCGTCCTACCCCACAAGGGACTATCGGCAGCAACCCTTTTCCAGAGGCTCGGATAGAGGTCGTGGACCCCGCGGACGCGGGCGTTCCCGCTTTGCTGCAGGTAAGGAACCATATTCCTCCACTGTTACCATGCACCCGCACTGCGGGCCGTATTTCCCTTTCTTTCCAGAATTGGGCCGCCCTATGCTCAGACACATGGATCCTACAAACAGTACAGGGATATATCATAGACCTAGTGGGGACCCCCTTTCAGCTTCAGCCCCTCGCCCCATCCACATGTCGTCCTCCGTCCACAACCTCGTCAACGCGGAGCTACGCGAGCCCAGAGACAAAGGGGCCATCCAGCCGGCCCATGACGAGGGTGGTTACTTCAGCAACATCTTCCTGGTTCGGAAAAGTCAGGAGAATACCGACCAGTCATCAATCTACGCGCCCTCAACGCACATGTGGTCTATCGCCACTTCAAGATGGAGGGCATCCACCTCCTGCGAGACCTTCTTCGAAGCAACGACTGGTTCACCAGGCTCGATTTGAAAGATGCATATCTGTCAGTCCCGGTGCACCCGGACTGTCGAGCACTCCTACGTTTCCTCTGGCACGGACGCCCTTGGCAATTCACTTGCCTCCCTTTCGGGCTCAGCTCAGCCCCATGGTGCTTCACCAAACTCCTAAAACCAGTGGTGGCCCACCTAAGATCCAGGGGCATTCGTTGCATCATCTACTTAGACGATCTTCTCCTCTTCTGCTCCGACGAACACAGACTACGCCAACACACTCACCTGGCAGTGTCCCTACTGGAATCTTTGGGTTTCGTGGTAAACCAACAGAAATCGGAGCTGACCCCTACCCAGACGATACAATTCCTCGGCTTCGAGATCGACTCGACGACATGCACTCTGAGACTACCAGCCTCAAAGATCACAGCCATTCACAAGGAGATTCACAGGGTTCTCCGTCTCGATTCCATTCCACTACGCAATCTGGCCAGGACAATGTATCCGCAGTCCAGTACATCAACCGTCTGGGAGGCGCTCTCTCACGCCTGCTGTCAGATATCACGAGGGACATCTTCGACTATTGCCTCCCTCGTAACATCACACTACAGGCAGAATATTTACCGGGAGAAATCAATCTCACAGCAGACTGGTTCTCTCGCCACTGGAGAGACATCAGCGACTGGAAGCTAAACACGAGAATCTTCAGGGCCCTGACAGCCCGGAGGGGTCCCTTTCACCTGGATCTGTTCACCTCTCGCAACAATCACCAGACCCTGGAGTTCTTCAGCTGGCTCCCGGGCCCGGAGAGCAAGGCGACAGACGCATTTCTCCAACAATGGCCGACGACAGGAGACTACGCCTTTCCCCCATTCTCCATGATTGCGAGAACACTACACCAGATGCGGACGCAACAGATCAAACTGGTTGTCATAACACCCTTGTGGCAGAGTCAACCATGGTTCCCGGACCTCCTGGCCTCCTCCTACAGGGACCCTCTCCTCCTACCATCCTTCCCGGACCTGCTCACGGACCCCAAAGGGTATCTCCACCCACTCCTCCTGGAATACCGGCTACCCCTGGTGGCTTGGTCTCTTTCCAGGGTTCCTGGCGAGTCAGCGGACTATCGCAGGCTGCTAGGGACCTCTTATGGGACTCATGGGCCCCAGGAACTAGACGCTGTTACCTTTCAGCTTGGGCCTCCTGGTCTACTTGGTGGACTCCGATCCATTTACAGCACCTATTCCCATGATTCTTAATTTTCTTTCCTCCTTGTTCTCATCTGGCCGCTCTTACGGTTCGGTCAACGTCGTTCTCTCCGCGATTTTGGCGGCTCACACCCCCGTCGGGGATCTCCCGGTCGGCAAAGACCCTCTGGTCTGCCACCTACTCTGCGGTATGCGGCTCCGCCGCCCCCCGGCCCCCAGATACCCTCACCTATGGGATGTGGGACTGGTTCGCCGCTTTTTATGGGATTGGCTTCCGAATGACCGCCTCTCCCTATGCCAACTATCCACTAAGTGCGCTTTCCTCCTTTGTCTTGTATCTTTCCGACGGGTTTCGGACGTTCGGGCCTTCGACGTGGACGCTTTCGAGGTGGCCCCTGAAGGGGTCACGTTCCACATTTCCCGTCGGACTAAGTCGTGTTCGACTTCGGTCTTCTACCCCTTTTTCCCCGATGACCCGCAACTCTGTGTCGTGTCCACCCTTCGCAGGTATGTTTCCGTTACCTCCTCACTCCGATCATCTACGTCAGGCCAACTCCTAGTCTCCTACGTGCGCCCTCACGCCCCAGTCTCGGTCACCACACTGGCCCGATGGATCCGCTGGATCCTTTCCCTCGCAGGTATAGATCCCGCGTTCGGCGCCCACTCCGTTCGTGGTGCGGCGGCTTCATCAGCCTTCCTGGCAGGGGCGTCCCTTTCGGATATCCTCCGAACGGCGGACTGGTCTAGGGAATCCATGTTCCGTACATTTTATTTTCGCACTCCCCCTTCTGCTGGGATGTCTCTTCAGCGTTAAAATTGCAAAATAGGAAGCCTCCTGTCATGTTATAAAATTGAAGATTATGCTAGATTTAGTGTACTAATAATCTTAATTTTAATAAGGACAGGAGGCGAGTATTTTCCCTCCCTTTTGTTCCCTACCCTGACTCCTCGGGGGAGTGGATCTTAAGGTGATGGATTTTGGGATTCATGTTAGTAGTTCCACTATCTTCTGGACATATTCGGTATCCCTTCCATCTCTATCCCCAGTGTTTCCACCTAGACGGACAGTTTAGTTGTACAACATGCTTACACCTAACACATATTTAGCCTATGGCCAGCTTACAATCTGTCTGTACTGTTTAATTTACACCATTCTGTTAAAGCCCACAGGCATGAACAGTTACGGTTCAGTACCTAACCGATTTTATACTCTCCTTTCAGTGTAACCCTCTTCAGGACCTCCACTGGTCGATGGTTCGTTAACCTCACAACTCCGTAAGATGGGATGACGGCTTCGTTTGGTCTTTCCTCCTATCTCGTTACCAGGAGTCTCCTCAAGTTCCGCTCGCCAGAGACCGCAGTTACTGTTTCGTTGAGTTTCTGGATGTTCGAGCTCTATCTGGACTTGGATGTCGCTTTAAGAAAGAGGAAGTGTACAGGCAGCATGACCCTTATATACTATGCTGCTCAGTGATTTATTTGTTACTCTTTATGTTTTTCTTTACTGCTGTGGAGTTTAGTAAAGAGAGTTAATGCAAAATACTCGCCTCCTGTCCTTATTAAAATTAAGATTATTAGTACACTAAAGCTAGCATAATCTTCAATTTTAGGGCCCCCACCCACCGCTCAGGGGTGGGGGCCGGGGGGGGACAGTAGGTCCCCCCTTATTGTTATTTTTAGGGCCCCCACCCACCGCTCAGGGGTGGAGGCCGAGGGGGACAATAGGTCCCCCCCTTATTGTTAATTTTAGGGCCCCCACCCACCGCTCAGGGGTGGGGGCCAGGGGGGACAGTAGGTCCCCCCTTATTGTTATTTTATTATTTTTATTTTTAGGGCCCCCACCCGCCGCACAGGGGTGGGGGCCGGAGAGAGGGAGGACAGTAGGTCCCCCCCATTATCATTATGACCCCTACCCGCCGCCCAGGGGTGGGGGCCGGGGGGGGAGGAGAGTAGGTCTCCTCCCCCCCCCACTTCAACCACTATTGTGTCCAGAAAGAGTCTCTGTGGGTTTTAAAATTCGCCTGCCTATTGAAGTCTATGGCGGTTCGCCGAGTTCGCCCGGTTCGCGAACATTTGCGGAAGTTCGCGTTTGCGGTTCGCGAACCCAAAATTTTATGTTCGCGACATCACTAGTGCATATAAATAGTCCAAACCCTAGCAACGACACCAACAGTGTCTACTAACAACCGACTAACCAACATCCCCTCCACAAGAGTTGTTTGAAGTTCATTCCGAGTTTGGCAACGAGGAATCAAGCATGTAAAAGTAAGTTGTGCTGAAATCGGTAGGAATAGTATGTTTTTGTCCGAGGTTGTTAACGAGATATTCGTCAGATAGAGAGCAGGCTTGAGGGATGATCCGTAAGAGTTGTTTGAAGTTCAATCTGAGGTCGGCAACGAGTAGACAGGCAGCAATTTGAGATGGTTATCAGGGGAGATCAGGAATAGGGTCACTGGGGCACAGATTTATGGATCCTGAAGAATGGAGAAATAATAAACACTCAGAAACACACATATTATCACATTAACTGTGCACTGAGGCACTTAAATAACGTAGTGTTTCACATGTCAGTGCCTTCTTAAAGACACATAAACTCAAAATGAATCAAGGATAGGAAAACTCCTGACATACCCCCACCCCAAAGAGCTACCTCTGGGAGCAATGAGGTTTAGTTGGATACTTGGTATGAAAAGAAGTGAGCAAATTAGGAGCATGTATATCGAAGTGAGGTACCCATTGGATGTGAGATACATCATAACCCTTCCATTTAACAAAATATTCCAACCTATTGTAACGTATTTTAGAGTCTAAAATTTCATATCCTTCTTTGTCATTAATGATTATAGGAGGAGGAGGAAGTACAACAGGTTTAGTAATATCAGAACAATATGGTTTCATCAATGAAACAACATGGAAAACAGAATAGATTTTGTCATTTGGAGGGAGGAGTATTTTATGCATCACAGGGTTTATTTGTTTTGTTATTTCAAAAGGACCTATAAATGTAGGAGACAACTTTTGAAAGAACCTTGTAGCTTTAGGAATTTCGTAGATAATAAATTTTGTCACCTAATTCATAGATTGGGTTGACATGTCTTTTGGTGTCAGCATTTTTCTTGAAAGTTTCTTGAGACGTTCCTTTAGATGGAGTTTTTATAGGTAATAATTTGGGATTGTACCCATAATTTGCATAGAAACAAGTGTATTAACTTAAAGAGTGATACATTTTGCTGCATGAAAATTCAGCAAGAGGAAGAAGAAAAGTCCAGTTATCGTGTTGGTAGGTGGTATAAATGCATAGATATTGTTCCAAGATCCCATTAAGTTTTTCTGTCTGGCCACTGGTTTGAGGATGGAAGGCTGTTGATAATTTGTGATCAATTTGTAGGATTTTTCAGAGTTATTTCCATAATAAAGAGGTGAATTGAACACCTCTGTCAGTGATGATAGCATCGGAAATTCCATGAAGATTGACATATTCTTTAATAAAAACTTTTGCAAGAGATATGGCATTGGAGATCAAAGGAAGAGGAATGAAATGAACCATTTTGGTTAAACAATCTACTATGGTTAGTATACATGTATTACCTTCAGATACATGTATACTTATAGAAGTCCAAGGAGAATACGGAATAGGTAGAGGCTGTAACTGTTTTTACATTCTGTTTTTACATTCTTCACAGGTTGCAACATAACTTTTTATGTCTTTGGAGAAGTTATACGACCAGAAATGTTTACATAGTTGAATGATTTTGGAAATTCCAGGATGTCCAGTAAGTGGTTTGTCATGTAAGTAAGACAAGATTTTAGAACCTTATAGGAGAGGGAATATACAAAAGGCCATTCCTATACCTATATCATAATTCAGTTCATTTTTTATTTTTTTTTATAGATTCATTTTTATTCAGTTTGTATACATACATACAAAAAAAGAAAAGAAAAATGACAAGAAAAAAAGAAAAAAAAAGAAAACAACAATTTAAATTTGTACAACATATGAAGGTACATTTAGAAATCTTGGATATTTAATGTATATGGAGTGTATTAAATACATATATTAAATAGATCCTTGGGCTTCCCCATGAATAGAAAAAGAGGGTAGCATGAAAAAAACTAAAGCTTCTTCAACGTATGTTAGAAAAAAAATGGAAGCATATATATATCCCAGGAGTCCGGTGGGAGGGGAAAGGAGGGAGTTTGATTTCAAGTGTATCACAAACATGCATAAGGACCTTTTTCCAGCTCATCAAAGTGATTATAGGTGTTCCATTTTTTAAGCCATTTGTCCCAAAAACCAATAGCTCGAAGCCTGATATTCGCTGGTGTTGGGATGCCTCAATCCATTTTTAATTGGTAGATGAATTGAGCTTTAATAGTATACCATTCTGGAATATTTTGGCTTTTCCAATTCCTTGCTATTACAATTTTTACAACTGTGAACACATGTAAGAGTAATTTTAGATTTTTATTTTGAGGAAGGTTAAGATGCAAAAGTATCCATTCTGGGTTAAGGGGCATTCTGTATACCAACATTTTATCTAGTGTATTTTGAGTCTTCATCCAGAGCTCTTTGATACCAGGAGAGGTCCACCACATATGTACATAATCTGCTTCTTGTTTCCCACATTTCCAGCAATCGGATGGTACCTTTGGATATATATATATATTTTCATTTGTTTAAGTACCATCGATTGAGTAACTTATATTGGAGTTTGTTTAAGTTCAAGCAGTGAATATTCTTTCTGGTGTTAATCATTGAGTTATACCAATCTTTCAGAGTAATAGAGATTCTCCAGCCCTGTGCCCATTTTTGTATGGCTATCGGGATTAGAGGTTTGTCTTGTTTTTGTATCAGTGAGTTACAGAGATTATTATTTTTTGTATCCTTTCTATTTATAGCTCGGTCAAATACTTGATGATTATTTGTTTCAGGTTGGATTATTACTTTTATTGTTTGACATGCTCGAACTTTAAGATAATTAAAGAATTCCTTATTGTGAATCCCATATTTATCAACAAGGTCTCAAAAGGATTTAATTTTATTTCCCTCTATTAACCCCTTAAGGACACATGACATGTGTGACATGTCATGATTCCCCTTTATTCCAGAAGTTTGGTCCTTAAGGGGTTAAATCAATGACCAATGTAATCCCTTTAGATTTCCAATTTATTAAATCAGTATATTGGAAAAGATCCGTTAGAATATCCACCTTCAAAAAAGGTAATAGTTTTTTTTCTTAAGGTCTAGATTTTCTTTGATTTTATACCAATTCTTTAAAACAGAGTTCAAAGATAAAATGTTCCTAAAAGGTTGGGTTTTTTTGATTATCCCTAAAGGAGTCCAGAAAACAGCAGCACAATTTTTATATAGACCTGTTCTTTTTAATTCTAGAGTGTACCAGCTTTCCTCTTTAGAAGTTTGATGTAGAGTACGAATAGCATAAGTTAAAAGTGAAGAATGATTAAGTCTGTCCAGTGATGGAAAACCCAGTCCTCCTTTATCAGTTTTCATTGTTAATAGTGTTTGGCTTATTCTAGGTCTTCTTTTTTCCCAAATAAACATAGAAAATATAGTCTGGACTAGCTTAATTCAGTTTAAGCAGATATTTATGGGTACTAAGCTCATCATATAAGTTATTTTAGGTACACCATAGGATTTAACAACATTAATCCTTCCCCACCATGATATCTTCTTGTTTTTCCATAGTTTCAAATTAAACTTTTTAATTAGAGGAAGCAAATTGATTTCGATCAAATTTCTGGGATTTGTAGAGATCCTTATACCCAAATAGGTAAAAGATTATTTTGCCCAAATCAAATCAAATTGTGCTGCAATTTCTGCTACTTTGCCTATGTCCATAAATAGCGCATGGGTGATTGATTTGGATGTATTATATTTGTAGTTCGGGAATTAACTGTATGTCTACCAAAGCCTCCATCAATTCCTTGGTCTTCCATAATTATCAAAATATCATCCACATATAATTTGATTTTAATCTTATCTTCCAAAAATCCCTTAATTTTGGGGTTATTTTGGATATTGATTGCCAGGATTTCAATAGTCAAAGCATATAGTAGTGGTGAGAGCGGGCAGCCTTGCCTGGTTCTATTTGTTTGATCAAACCAATTAGAAGCAGACCCATAATTTGATACAAGGCCATAATGGCATCATAGATTCTACCAGAGAAACCAAAGAATTTTAAAATATTTGCTAAGAAATCCCAACTGGCCCTGTCAAAGACCTTCTCCACATACAATGATAGGGTCAGAAGAGGGATCTCTCTTTCCCTAGCTATCTTGAAAATATTTAAAAGTGTTCAAGTGTGACTTGATGAGGTTCATCCTGGAATAAAGCCAACCTGGTTGATATGTATCAGGTTATTTATAACTATTTTTATCCTGCCTGCTATCACCACTGCGTATAACTTTATATATTCATTAAGAAGAGAAATTGGTCTGTAACTCCTGACATCCTCTGGGTTTTTTTCTGGTTTTAATATGGTAACAATGTTACCTCTTGTTAGATCTTTAGGTAACATGCCTTAATCTGCAAACTCGTTGAAGGCAGTTAATAAGTGTGGAGCTAATTCTTCTTTATAAGTTTTATAAAAAAGGGCTATGAGCCCATATGGTCCAGGAGCCTTTTGAGAGGCTAACACTTCAATTTATTATAGATTTCCTAAATAGAAAAAGGTCTATTAAGTGTTTCTATTTGAGTTTTAGTTAATTTGTTTGAGGATTTATTTTGAAAATATAATTCAGTTTCTGAATTTGACTTAGAAGAATTTATGTTATAAAGATCTTTAAAATATTTTTCAAATGATTCAGAAATTTTATCTGGGGATAGACATCCCTCATGTACAATTTTTGAAATCATTCTCGATTTATATATTTTCTTTTATTTATGAGTTGAGAGTTTGTCAGCCGTATTGCCCTTATAGTACCAAGTGGTTTTCAGTTGTTCTAACATTTTTTTTTTTTTAAATTTGACAATTTTTATTGTTTTCACATATTGTTCAAGGAGGGCCGGGTGATGGGGAGGGGTACAGAAGAAAAGGAAGGGGGGGGGGGAAGGGGGAAGGGGTAAGCATCACTCAAGCATTTCCATATAGAGTTACATCAAGCCGTTACATAGTTACCCTTATTTCCTACTATGCCTTATTCTGGGCGAGTAAGTCTATGCGGTACATATGTTATTGGTTTTGGATTCATGATTGTAGATGTTAGATTTTGATGTTTGTGACCTCGTTGAGTCTAGTCCAGTATCCTCTATCTATCTATATACCCAGCCTTCCTTCTTTTCTTTCCCAGTTATTTTGTGTTTCAGGAGGGGTGTGGTAGGTATTCTTTATGTTGGGTGCTCCCGTCGCCACGTCTCCCACCTCTCCCAGGTAGCCAGTGTCATTTCATTTGGGGGGCATACTGTATTGAATCGTTTCTCATAAATGTTTTGGTTGTCTATTTCTGCTAGCACTAATTCTATAGGCGGAGTAACGTGAGTTTTCCATGCCCTTGCGATTGCGCGTTGGGCAGTGAGTAGGAGATGGTATATGAGTTTTTTTATATAGGGAGGTGTCTTGGGGGGAGCACAAGCAAGAGGTACGTGCTTGGTTCGTATTGTGGTTCGTCGAGTGAGAGTTCCTTAAGTACCTTCTGGACGGCTTTCCAGAAAGGCTGTATCAGTGGGCAGTGCCACCAGACGTGTACCGTGGTACCAATATGCTTGGTGCATCTCCAGCATTCTGGTGAGCTGGATGGGTAGAGTTTGTGTAGTTTTTCGGGGACCAAGTACCACCTATATACCATCTTCATGTGCTGCTCTATGAGTGTGGCTGATTTTATCAGTTTTCTAGGGGAGGTCACTAGATCTTCCCATTGTTGGTTGGTCAGGTCTGTGCCCAGCTCCCTCCCCCATTGTATCGCCGGTGAGGCTTCCGCTAGTGGGGTGTATTGTAGAATTTGCTTGTAACAGTGTAACGGATCGCCTGGCACCCCGACTGGGTACCTCCGTTGAAGGATGCTCCTAGCGCTTCCTGAGGACTCCAAGCACTGCAGCAGACACCACAACCACCGAACCAGAGAAGCATATGAATCCTCTCAAGCATATGAATGCTGTAGACCGTTGAATAGGAACCATACGAATAGGTTTACTCTCCTAGCAGTCAAACTGGAACAGCATACAATAAATCCTTCCCCCAGTAATGAGACGACACTGCACTTTGAGGGTTAAAACAGGAACTCTCTGTACTGTCACATACAGTCTCTTTTATTCCCAATCCACAAACATAGTACAGCCCACAGGGCGTTACAAAACAACCAATCACATCACAGTTGCATCCCACATATTCCCTCCCCTTATCCTGAGAGGAAACTCAATTATACATACAGTTAAAACATACTTTCTACCCAACTTTCATAACTCCAAAACCATACATCACATTCACATAAAATTACATATTCACAATCAATTCATTCAGGGGAACAACATATTCAAAAATGGCACAAATCAGACAAGGGGCTCAAAAGTTAGTAAAAAGTCCTTTGTGGCTAAATGAAGCATGGCTTTCTGGCCCAAACCAGTTTCAGAGTCTTCTATCCTGGAGATAAGTAATTCAATTATCTCCCAGGACAGACATAAGACTCCATTAAGCACATGGTTGCAAAAAGACACAAAACACTTTAAAATACATAAAGTCACATTTACACATAACACACAGACATTTCACATATCCCCAGATAGCTGGGATCTGAGTGCACATTATTAGATGAATGGCACTCAGATCACACAAATAAGCCTTTCTGCAGGGGAAATAAACAGTTTAACCTGCAGGGCCATAGTCCAAAGGGAGCAGGCGAGCAACCAGGCTTCTCCAGTTCACAGTGGCGAGGTTGGTTTTGCCACAAACAGGATGATAGTGGTCGGTATATCTTTGGGAGTCTACGCTTGATGCATATGTCTTCCCAAAGGGTGTGTATATGTGGGCCTGGGTCCTGCTGTGTGCTATCTGGGTTGTGGTTATGGAGGAATGATGCTAGTTGTCTGTATGAAAAGTGCGAGGTATTCGGTATGTTATATGTTTGTTGTAGTGTATTGAAGTCTGTGAGCCTTTTCCCTGTGTGGGCCTGTGCTAAGGTCGTGACGCCTCTATCGTGCCATGGTGTTGCATGAAATGTAGGTATGCAGTATGTTAGTGCCTGTATTGTGTGGCTTGTGAAACTTGGGAGTTCGAGCTAAGTTTGTTCCTGTGTGTGTCCCAAACCTGTAGGAGTAAGTTGATCTGCTCAGGGGGGTCTACCATTGGTGGTCTAAGTGGTTTGGGGAGCCATATTACATGTGATAGTTCGTATGGTTCCGTCAGGTGTCTTTCCAGTGTCACCCACTGTGGGGGTGGTTGATCTATCAGGTGTGGTAATGCCGCTGCTAATATGGAAGCATGATAATAGGCTCGTATGTCTGGGACTGCCAGGCCGCCTGCCCTCTGCGGAGCTGCTAGCAGTTTCCTCGCTACTCGTGGTTTCTTGCCTTCCCATATGAATGCGTTGGCATCTCTTTGGACTGTTTTAAAGTATGTTTGGGGGATTTTTATGGGCAACGCTCTGAAGATATATTGTAGCCTGGGGAGTATGGACATTTTCAATGCTGTCACTCTTTCTGTCCACGTAAGGAACAGATGCTCCCATTTTTTGAGGGTTGACTTGCACTCCTTCCAGACTCTAATATAATTCCCCGTTATCAAATCTTTGTGCTGTGTGGTGATGTGGAGCCCTAGGTATGTTATATAGTCTTTCCTCCATTCAAAATCGTATTTAATGCGTAGCGATTCAGTTAAAGTGGAGGGAAGGTTAATCCCCATGGCTTGTGTTTTCGAGGAGTTTAGGGAGTAGTACGATAGGTGACCGTATGTTCTTATTGCCTGCATTATGTGAGGTAATGAATCCTGGGGTTGTGTTACATAGAGTAAGACGTCATCTGCAAAGGCACTGATTTTGTATTCGATGTTCTTTACTGTAATACCCTTAATCTCGGGGTGGGCCCTGATGGTGCGAAGGAGGGGTTCCAATGCCAACACATATAGGAGAGGGGAGAGTGGGCAACCTTGTCTCGTCCCATTAGAGACGGCAAAGGGGTTGGATTTGAATCCTGATTGGAGGACTTGTGCTGCCGGGGTGGAGTATAGGGCAAATATTTGATTTATCATTGTTTGGGGGAGTCCGTACGCTCTCAGGGTTCTGTCTAGGAAGGTCCAGTTAAGGCGGTCAAACGCTTTTTCCGCGTCCAGGGCTAGTAACAGTCCTTCTTTCCTATGTCTCCGTAGGTCCTCTAGTAGTAGAGTCAGTTTTCTAGTGTTATCTAATCCCTGTCTACCAGTCACGAACCCGGTCTGGTCATCCCCTATGAGGTCGGGTAGCATGTCTTTGAGTCTGTTGGCTAGTATTTTAGCGTATATTTTGGCCTCAGTATTGAGCAGTGAGATCGGGCGATAGTTTTGGCATTTATCTAGTGTCTTTCCTGGTTTGGGGAGTGTGACAATTGTGGCCAGTAGCATCTCCGGTGGTAGTGTTCCTGAGTTCGATGCTGCATGATACACTCGTAGTAGGTGTGGGGCGAGTTCCTTGGCAAAGAGTTTATAGTAGGCATTGGTGAGGCCGTCTGCCCCTGGGGATTTTCCATTGGGGAGGCCTGCTATTACCTTCAGGATTTCCTGAATTTCTATGGGTTTTGTCAGATTTGTTTTTTGTGTTTGAGATATTTGGGGGAGATTGGTTTGTCTCAAGTATTCGTCTATGTCCTCGGGGCTTGCCCTGTGTGTGGTGTCTAGTGTTTGTAGATTATATAGTTTGGAGTAGAATTCAGCAAATTCTTTGCTGATGTCCGCTGGCGTGTGGTGTATTTTGCCGTCTGCTCCCGTGATTCTAGTAATCTTTGTGTTGGCATATCTGGCTCTCAGTCTATTGGCTAAGTATTTACTGGCTTTGCCTCCGTTGTGGTAGACATTGGCTTTTAATCTATAGAGTAAGGTTTTTGTTTTTTCTGCATTTAGTTCGTTTAGCCTCGAGTGTAGCTTTTTTTAGTTGTGCTGCCAGTGCTGGGGAGGGTTGTTGTTTGTTTTGTTTGGTTACTAGTGCTATTTGTTTGTGACAGTCTAGGAGTGTGGTTTGGTGGTGCCGTTTCAGGAAGGATGCCCTTCTGATAAATACCCCTCTCATAACCGCCTTATGTGCTGACCATACTGTAGTATCTGAGACCCCCTGTCCTGCATTTGTTGTAAAATAGTTTTGGAGTGCTTCCCTACTCTCCCGCACAAAGGTTGGGTTCAGTAAAAGTGAGTCGTTCAGTCGCCACGTCCCCCTCCCCTTGAATTGGTAGGCGTCCAGGAGATCTAGGTACACCGGTCCATGGTCTGACCATGTTATTTCCCCTATTGTACATTTCTTCAGTTGTGCCAGGAGTGTCCTATCTAGGAAGATTGCGTCTATGCGTGTGTATGTGTTATGAGCTCTTGAGTGGAAGGTGTAGTCCCTCTCCTCTGGGTTTAGTGCCCTCCATGCATCGTATAAGTCATAATCTTCTATCAACTTAGTGGTTAGTTTGCTTGTAGCGGCTATTCTCTTTTTACTGTTACCTGTGAGAGTGGCTGTTGTATCTAGTGTGGGCGACTGGATACTATTAAAATCCCCGCATAGGATTATATTGCCTTGTTTAATCCCGTCAATTTTGTTAAGCAGCATTCGCAGGTATTGTCCCTGTCGCTCGTTGGGGAAGTATGTGGCTATCAGCGTAAGTTGGATGCTGTTGAACTGGCCCACTAATATAATATATCTACCCTTCGGATCTATACTCTTTTGGTGTATGGTAATTGCTACGTCTTTGTGAATAAGGACTGTTACTCCCTTTGATTTAGTGGCGGCCTGGGAGTGGAACTGAGTGGGGTACACCTTTGTGTATATTGCCGGGGTGTGGTCGTCCCTAAAGTGTGTCTCCTGGATACATGCTATGTCGATCTGGTTTTTCTTGAGGTCATTCAGTAGTAGCCTCCTTTTACCCGGGGTGTTTAGCCCTTTTACATTGTAGGTGACTAATTTCATAATGGTGTTCTAGGTGGTCTCTAAATCTAATCGTGGGCATATCTGTAATGGCACTTAGTTTGGTTGTCCTCGAGTCGGCATGGTTATGGGGTGGTGGTTGGCGTCTTTTGATGCTTTGTGGGGGCTGGGGGTAGGGGACATTAGAAGGTAATAAACACATAGGGGGTGTGGGACAAACAGGTAGGCAATACGCCTGAAAGGGCTCCGTCTCGGGGAGCCAAGATGCGCCGGGAGAATCCCGGTCACAATCGGTGGGGGGTGGGTGTATGAGCCCGGTCGTAATCCGGGGACTCAACCGTGGTTGCAGCAGTGGGATCACAGCGTTGCAACAAAAGTATAGAGGCGCCTTCTAGGATTTCGATCCAGGGGCCTTCCAATGAGGTGGCCCTAGAGGTCCTGTGAACTAACCCCTGAACCTGTAACTTTGGGCACCTGTACTTGGTAATGTGGGTGCAAAAAACTAAACCAAACTGAAGGGGGAACAGAGTGAATACAGTTGTTACTTTAAACTCACATGCTTGTCATCTTAAGTCTCTAGTGGTATATTCATGGGTCTGTGACCGCTTGTCGCCTTCTGGAGGCAAGAGGTGACTGCGGTGTTCAGGCGGTTGACCAGTCTCTTGGTACTCTGGGGATTTTAAGGCGGTGTTGTTTCACCTCCTCTGCGACCTGTATGCCCCAGTCCTTGAGTTTAAGGAGCCCCAGAGTTTGAGTATCACGTGCATTTTCCCCTCGCGGTGGATCAGTAGTTTGGCTGGGTATCCCCACCTGTAGGCGATGTTCTTCTCTCGCAGGGTGGCTGTAATCTGGGTCAGACTTTTCCTAAATTGTAGTGTTTCTGCTGATAAGTCGGCAAAAATTTTGATGTGTCCGTACGGGTCCGGCATGCCTGCCGTTCTGCTTTCTCTCATGATCTGTTCTTTCACGTGGAAAAAATGTACACGTGCGATGACATCCCTCTCTGTGGTGGGCGGCATGTGTTGTGGCCGTCTTAGGCGATGCACCCTGTCTACTACCATCTGGTCTGGGTGGATGGCTGGAGCTAGCGCTTGGAACATGTCCTGGAGGTAGACACCCAGGCCCGCCGGCAGTATCGTTTCAGGGATGCCCCTTATCCGGATGTTGTTCCTCCGGGAGCGGTCTTCCAGGTCAGCCACTTTTGTTTTAAGGTTATTTAGTTGTGTTTCATAGTCCTGCACTTTTTCAGCCAGGTAGTTATGGGCATCTGTGCAATCATCCAGCTTCTGCTCTATTTGGGCTGTACGCTGGCCTATGTCTGCAACATCTTTCCTTAACTCTGTTGCCAGGTTGTGCAGTTGTTTCTTCATAGCAGCCTGAAAGTTGTCAGCTAGTTCTGCTAGCATGAGCCTCATTGAGGTTGTGGTAAGGGGCTGCTCCTCTGCCAGGGAGGTGATAGAAGTTGTAGGTGATATGGATCCCTCGCGGGAGCAATCTCCGCCGCCATCTTGTACACGGCCGCCAGTTTCCCGCGGTTTTTTCGCGGCGGATCTGGCCATAAAAAAGGACGCTCGTTCTTCTTTGGCAGCTTTTTGTTTCTGCCTCTGGGACATTGTGGGTCTTTGGGTACCTTTATTTTGTGCTCTGTAGTCCGTTTAGTTGTGCTCCGTCCTCAGTGCTGCGGGAGCTTCACAGACGTGCGTCCATGCTGCTCGAGCTCCAGGCCACGCCCCCTGTTCTAACATTTTATATGTTCTAGTTATTAACCAATCATTGATTTGAATTTTAATATCTTCAATTTGTTTTTAAATACTTATTGAAGATTTAGATTTATTATTTCTAGAGAGTTTCTCCATTTAAATGTGTAATTCAGAGAGTTTTTTTTTCTCTGTTTAAGTTATTTTGGGATGCTAATTTAATCAAGTGCCCCCTTATGACACATTTAAATGCAGCCCATACCACTGCTGGAGAAGAGGCAGAAGTATTATTCTCCTTAAAATAAAGTAGTAACAAATTCCTAATGTATTCTCGATTTGAATGACATTCCAGTTATAATTCCCTTAGTCACCAAATTTATTTATCTTTAAGAGCCGTGACTAGAATATATTATGGTCTGACCATGGGATTTCTATAATTTGAGGTTTTTTTACTCTTTCTGTTGTTTCAAAGTCCATTAGGAGATAGTCAATTCTCGAATAGGTTAGATGGGATTTTGAAAAGCACGTACAGTCCCTTTCATTAGGGTGGAAAATACACCAGGTATCCAAAAGTGCGTTACTTTGAATCAAGAATTGAAATCTCGTCACTTGATAACATGAATTTCTATCTTGTACCTTTCCTGTATAGGATTGTCTATCTATTTTTACATCCATAACACAGTTAAAATTGCCCAACCAAATAAATTGTCCCTGTTTTATTTTGTCAACCGTTTCCCAGAAATTGGCTATGAAATTCACAGGTGAAGAATTTGAAGCTTATACATTGGCCAGTGTATAAGGAATCTGATTTAAAATGCATACTATCATTACATATCTTCCCTTTTAATCATATTCAATATGATTAATTTTTAGATCTATATTCTTAGAGAAATAGAAAGAAACTCCTCTCTTTTTCTTTTCAAGCATAGATAAATTAATAATGGTAGGGTAATCTTTAGAATTTAAGTTAATTGTATCTATTTGTCTCCAGTGTGTTTCCTGTATTGCGCCTATGTCAATGTTTTTTCAGAGTCTGAATCAATATTGACCTCTTAAAAGGGGAATTAAGGCCTTTCACGTTTCCCCTGATATCCCCTGATAGCCCTGATCTGTGTGAACAACATATTAAAATATTACCAAGATCAGTTCAGGGGTTTTCGAATTGTATGGAAGTCTCTTTTTACCGACAGCACACGAGGCTCCTGCCCAAAACAGTTCCATGAGTTTAGGTTGTGCGGTTGGTCTATTTCGATAAAGTCAAATAAACAAATTAAAACACGAACGGAGCCCCCTGGCTTATAGGAGTGATTGTTCCCCTTGTTCGTGGGCAGTAAACTACCAAGCGGCACTCTCCTAGCTGTTCATGAAAAAAGAAGCAGGCGTTCGTATGTTTTTACCAGTGTTCGGGAAGTCAAGTGTCTGATTTAAGTTCCAGACACTCGACGACCAAGTCCCGCTGCCGCCTTTTGTGCAAACAAAATGGCCACCATTTTCTCTTCCACGTGGCGTTCGGCTATATGAACGACAGCCACCCAGAGAGAGCGCTCAATTGACAGTTTCCTTTGTAGATAAAAAAGAAATTTAAGCTAATTCACTGGAAAACCAGTGAGTAAACTTATACTGGAATAATATAATAGTCAGTAAGATTTTAATAATTTATGCGCTGATGTGTACAGCAGAGTCTTCCGAATAGGAGAATCATTACAAAGTGAAGAATAAGTGTGAAAACAGCCTGTTAGGCAAAACCTCCCTTGTACTCATAAGTGACTATAATATGCTGAAGACTGCTGACTTTATATTTATTTGGTCAAAGTCAAATGGTAATAAAGAGTAAATGTATCCAATAAGTCACAGGAGAAAAGTACCTAATTCCAAACGCACTGCCTATTAATATCAGAATTGAATCACAATATAGATGCAGTTGCTAACAAAGAGAGTATCAAGATTAACATATGTTGCTAAATAGCTTGTGAGAGCCCTGTGCTCACTGAGATTGCTATAATTGCAATGCCTAAATAATGGAGCTAAAAGAGAGACTCTCAAAACGATATGTAAAAAACGTATAAAAACTGTAGTAATCTCTAGATCTAATACTCCAAAGTCTAGATAAATAAATGGAATTGGGACAGAGAAGGGAGGTAGATAATGAGCCAGGGTGGTGGTAGGAGTTCGGTAGTTTTATCTACCAATCAAATAAAGCATAAAATTCACGAATGGCCCTAAAAAGTCTCAAATGGAAAGTCTCTTTTTTTCACAAACCCTATAGTGTCTTTCACTATAAAGGGTAATCCTCAAATGTCTATAGATCCACTTCATGGATATGAACTGTTTATCTTTTTTTATGGTCCAGAAGAGGTCTTCAAGCCTCTACATAAGACATCAGGAGATGGATTGCTATTTCCCAGCTACTTGTAATACTTCTCAGGAAAAATTTATTTGGAACTCAACTGCTGGTGAACAAATACATTTGAAGCTGTCACTTTAAGAAAATATAATTTATTTACATAAAGAGATTTAGCTTTGGCATACTTCTATAACAATAAAGTTTTGAAATAGTAATGCATTTATGTTTGTAATCTTGTTTCCAAATTTCATCACAAGAATATCGCATATAAAAAAAAACAAAGAAATGCTTAATTAGCAATACAGTTCATAGACTTCATAATAACATTTGACAGAGCAGGTGAGTTGATTCCTGTTGTATGAAATAATACAGTCCTTTTGAAAAAAGACAACAAAATCTGGTAATTAGGTAGATCCTGTTTTTTTACAGTGGTTATAGTCCTTTAGATGCCAAATAATAATGAACAAGACAATTCAAGAGTGAGTAATTGGCTTATGAGATTTTCAATTACAATATGAAAATGGAATCCCAGATGCAGACTTAGTAATTCCTTATCCTTCCCAAATAACTTCAGTAAAGAACCTATTGTTAATCCCAAAAAGAGGAGAACTTATCTTGCATTGAGTGATGAGCATGTGAGTCCTTTGAGGATAGAGTGGATTATGGTTCCTTGAGGTATGTGGAGAAAGGCAGGAATCAGAAGTGAAGTCTTGTTCCAAGCCAGGGAGTCGAGAGTAGAGCATAGTTAGGATCAAGCCAAGAGGTTTGTTACACATGAAATCAATTAGAAGCTCCATCAGTAAATAGGCAACAAGGTAGCAAGTATGCAAGTATGCAAGAGTATCAAACAACGGAAAACATTGACTGAGCAATTTTATGCTGTCGTGGCTTTCTTTTGAAGGGAAGCCTGTGACGTCAGACGAATGGGTGGAAAGAGACTGGCGAAACCCAGAACTCATACAGGTAGTGCCGATCTGGCTTAAATCAAACATGGAGGAATTCCAAGAGAATAGGGAGGAATCCTGACACTACTGAGCCCTAGGGGTTACAGTACCTGAATGTCTTTTAGCTCTCAACTAGAGACCTTTCACCCTCTTGAGCGGCAGTGTCTCTCTGGAACTTATAGGTAAAATAGCTTCTTGGTCCTCAGCCAATACCTTTATCAGGCATTTTTTGTAAGTAGGTAATACTACTAACTACTAAATTTTCCTTTATATGTAGATGGTGTTCTATATAAATACAGTTAGAATGAAATTACACACATAAATATATTTTTATTTATAATTGTTTTATGTTATACTTTGATAAAAGATAAACAGATTAGACAGATAAGGTATGTCTTTTTGCTGATGATACTAAGATATGTAACAGGGTTGATGTTCCAGGAGGGATATGCCAAATGACAAATGATTTAGGTAAACTAGAAAAATGGTCAGAATTGTGGCAACTGACATTTAATGTGGATAAGTGCAAGATAATGCATCTTGGACGTAAAAACCCAAGGGCAGAGTACAGAATATTTGATAGAGTCCTAACCTCAACATATGAGGAAAGGGATTTAGGGGTGATTATTTCTAATGACTTAAAGGTAGGCAGACAATGTAGTAGAGCAGCAGGAAATGCTAGCAGAATGCTTGGTTGTATAGGGAGAGGTATTAGCAGTAGAAAGAGGGAAGTGCTCATGCCATTGTACAGAACACTGGTGAGACCTCACTTGGAGTATTGTACACAGTACTGGAGACCGTATCTTCAGAAGGATATTGATACCTTAGAGAGGGTTCAGAGAAGGGCTACTAAACTGGTTCATGGATTGCGGGATAAAACTTACCAGGAAAGGTTAAAGGATCTTAACATGTATAGCTTGGAGGAAAGACGAGACAGGGGGGATATGATAGAAACATTTAAATATATAAAGGGAATCAACACAGTAAAGGAGGAGACTATATTTAAAAGAAGAAATACTACCACAACAAGAGGACATAGTCTTAAATTAGAGGGACAAAGGTTTAAAAATAATATCAGGAAGTATTACTTTACTGAGAGGGTAGTGGATGCATGGAATAGCCTTCCAGCTGAAGTGGTAGAGGTTAACACAGTAAAGGAGTTTAAGCATGTGTGGGATAGGCATTAAAGCTATCCTAACTATAAGATAAGGCTAGGAACTAATGAAAGTATTTAGAAAATTGGGCAGACTAGATGGGCCGAATGGTTCTTATCTGCCGTCACATTCTACGTTTCTATGTTTCTATATAAAAAAACACTGACAATGAAATTATATATTTATATATATGGGCATTAATAATGAACCAGGCAGGTAACATGTAAAGTAGATATTATGACTGGAGTTATAAAAAAATTCTCTCTGGAAAAGACAGATCAATATGTTTGCTGTTTGGGTTTTCAGTTAGCATAGAAAAATGTTTGTGTGTGTGAAAAAAATAGGAATTTATGTTACTATAACTTCAATTCAATCAGACTTATATTATAGCATATAAAAAATTTTACAAAAAAAATTGTCTGCCAGTGTACAAAAGAGTGGTGGGAATAGCATATAGTTAAAGGGGCACTCTAGACCACTAAACAACTTTAGCTTGCTGAAGTGCTTAATATGTGAATTTTATCTAAAGATCAACTAATAAAATGAAAATAAGCTATAATCAATTGATCAACAAAGGAAAACTAGAAGGTATATTCAATAAAAAAGATTTTGAGATTATAAATGTTCAACACTCAAAAATACCAGTGTTTTACTATTTGCCAAAAAAACATAAGAAATAGACTAACCACCCAGACATCCAATTGTTTCTGGTATGTGCTTACGACCAATAGTACAAAAATGTCCTAGTTATCTGAAAGATACCCTTAATATTTTACAAATTTTAAATGATATTATTTGGGAAGACAATTATCTTTTAGTGACAGCTGACATCAGTGCTTTATAAACGATCATTGCACATGATAAAGGCTGTGAAGCAACTAGACATTTTTTAGAGACTTCCCAAAAAAATCCACAAACTCAAATAGACTTTTTATTAGAAGTAATTAATTGGATTTTAGCAAATAATTATTTTTGGTACAACAAGTGGTTTTATTTACATATCTGTGGGACAATGATGAGCACCAGTTGGAGGTCCAGTTATGCTAATTTGTTTGTGTCATTTTTGAAGAACACAGGTGACATGCGAACCTGGTAGCCTATCGCTGATACATAGATTACATCTTTTTTATATAGAAAAGGGATGAATTATCTTTTAAGAATTTTTGATATTACCTCAGAGATAATAATTGGGGTATCAGACTAACTAGCAATTACCAGAAAACAAATAAGTGTGTAAGGCGCTTCAAAAGTGAATAGGTGTCAGAACTAGTATATGACGTGCTTTCCCTAAACACTTAGTAAAACTTCAAAAATAAGGAATATATATATACATATATACATATACATACATATACATACTAGTAATGAGAAAACCTTATAACACAAGAAGTAAATACAAACTTATTTTTTCACAGGGAACCTAGAAAACAGAAAATGCACAACATAGTATGAACTGTTTAAACGCATACAATAAAAAGGGTGGGATAGGAGTTCCACTCACATGACTCAGAGCCATCCCAGGCTCTGTATTATATACACTGAGGGTGCCACTAAGGGCTAAACGATCCAGTTCCCCAAGATTACCAAAAAACTACATGACGGATCCTCAATATTTTCCAAATATGTTGAAAAGAACAATGGCAATCCCTCCCTAGTATCATATATGGTTGTTTTCAAAAGACAGAAACACTGGAGAGGAGAAGGTAATTTTAAACAATTGGCGAAAATTGCGAGTGAGTGGATTTTCAGTGTAAACACACTCTCACCATATGGTCTAAATTTAGATTTAGAATTTTGCACAATTTTTATAGAAACTATTTTTATGAATGTTTGCATTTATATTTATAGATAAATCCCTTTTTTAATACATAAAGTTGGAGTAAATATATGTTTTGATCTCCATTGTTTTTTGTAGATACATTTTATGTCTTTTTTTTTTTACTACATGTATTTGTGTATTATGCCTTTTTAACTTCATTTATGTTTTCCTTCCTCTTCCTAAACAAGAAATATGGTATATAAATGTATTGTATTTGTTCCTTTATAAAATGAAATTGCCCTTTTTTACCTATTGAATTACAATGAATTCCCATAAGTAAGATGGAAGTTCAAGACATTTAAAAATGTATAAGAAAAGGTTATAAACTGTTGCAAAGGAGATCGGGAGACTGAGCTATATGATGTCACAAAGAGGGACTTTTTAAGGTTGTGTTCCAACAAAACCACGTCATCAGAATGGGCCAGAAATTACGTCGCGGTGGAATGAGAATAAAGGTAATGGGAAACAGATGAAACAAATGAACTGGAGGTGGATACTGCTATAAAAATTATGGAAGAAGACAGTTATATCAGCACTGGAAGAAGGCTACATTTGCCAAAATGTGTTTGCTGTTTATGCACTTTATATTATTTCTGTTTGGGTTACTAATAGGTGGTAAGTGTAACCATTTGTGTATTTTTTTTCACTACCACTCTATTCATAGTACCCAATTTTATATTTATTGTTCACTTGTACTCAATAAATTGTATTTGGAAAATATTGGGGATCCATCATACAGTTCTTTGGTGATCCTGGGGAACTGGATCGTATAGCCATTAGTGGCACCATACAGCATATAATACAGAGCCTGGGACGGCTCTGAGTCATGTGAGTGGAACTTCTATCCCACCCTTTCTATTGTATGCTTTTAAACAGTTCACACTATGTTGTGCATTTTCTGTTTTCTGGGTTCCCTGTGAAAAAATATGTTTGTATTTACTTCTTGTGTCATAAGGTTTTCTCCTTACTAGTATGTATGTATATATATATATATATATATATATATATATATATATATATATATGTTTTTTTTAACTAGCAATTACAGCAAGAGCTCTGTCAATTTTATGAATCTAAGTATTTATATAGATAATAAAAAAAATCAAAACAAGTTCCTTTTTTAAAAAATGTCAACATAAATAGTTACACACAGGGTAAGAGCTATCACTACTCACATTGGCTTTTAAATGCACCTAAAGTACAATTAATGAGAATTAAGCAGGATTGTACTGACAATATAACATTTTATGAACAAGCACACTTTTTTTAGATGATTTTAGAGATAAGGGTTATGATAAAAGATTACTGGGTAAAGCGTATCAAGAAGTGGATCTACAGGATAGAGATGCATTGATACAATATAAGGAGAAAGAAGACACTGAAAATGATAATGCAATATCTTTTATTTGTGATTTTAACTGCGAGAGTAATCAGCTGAAAATATTAATTACAAAGTACTGGACTATTTTAAAGAATGATGAAGCACTTAGCAAAATTCTCCCTGAGAAACCTAAAGTTATCTATAGGGGCATTCCTAATTTAAGATATAGTTTTACCCAAAATCAGTTTAATTCAAAAAAGACCATAAAACTTTAGGCCAATCGCCAATGCCCATTAATGCAGACACTGGTCCACCCTGATCAGGCCGGCTTTGTACCAGGCAGGGAAGCAATAAAACAACACCACCAAACTGTTAAATTTGATCTATAAGTCTTAATCTTCGACACAACAGAGTCTACTGCTCTCGATTGATGCCGAGAAGGCCTTTGACAGGATGGACTGGTCGATGCTCTTCACTACACTACAGATCATATGTTTTGGTCAAAGTTGGCTAAGGTGACTTGGGGCAATATATTCGGAACCCACACCAAGACTGAAAATCAATGGCCAACTGTCAGGTACACATCAGAAATGGCACGAGACTGGGGTGCCCCTTATCTCCTCTTCTGTTTGTATTGATCATGAAGCCATTTTTCCAAGACATAAGAGTTAACCCGAACATTCACGGAATAGCAGTGGCACAACAAGAACACAAACTAGCAGCTTTTGCTGATGATCTGTTGTTCGTTAACTCGGATCCCATCAGTACTATGCCACACATTGTGGAGGAAATCAAGTTATACAGTGAGCTGTCTAACTTCAAATTATTTTGCCAAAAGCAAGATATCATTAAAAAGAAGGGAGAAACAGAAATTAAATAGATTTTTAACTTAAATACATTACAATCCTATGGTCTTAAAAGTGATTTTAAACTTTGTAATTGTTTGTATTTCTAACTTTTTATATTATAATTATTTTTTTATTTGTATCTTATCCCTTATCTGTAGTGCATTTAGGGTTATTTTTTAAATATGATATACCATTGTGCTTGCAATTTAAGATGATGCCTTACTCTCCTTGATATATTTGTGTTCCAGTAATATAATATTTTAGATAGAAGTTATATTGGGAATGTATTTATTTATATACATATCTTTTAATATGTTTTAAAAAAAAGATACCTATAGAACATAGAATGCACACTATAACAATCTCAAAAAACTTAGCTTTATTATGTACAATAAGTACCAAAGTGAAAACATATAAGAAAAATAAACAAAATGACAGAAGCAAGGGCAAACACAATAAAGTAATGGTAAAATACCAAAAAGATTCTTACAAGCCACAAGACAGAAACACGAGTCACCAAACCCCCCAACGTTTCAGCACCAACTGGCTGCCTTTATCAAGGGTACAGTTTATTTTCCTGCTCCTTGGCTTCCAGACACAGAGGATCATGGGAGGAAGACCAACGTCCCGGGGGTGAGAGACCCCTTGCATGTGTGGCAGGCTTTCTGTACCTGGGAGACTAAAGGACAATGACCCCCTTCCCCGGATATGACCCATGGTGACTTGAGATGAAAATCCCTTGCACGGGGACATGCATTAAAGCTGACTGTGGCTTAATAAAATTGTGTTGTACCTCCAGAAATATACTCCCTTCTGTATTTAGGAGGGTAATTATTAATTAATATATCTTTTAGCACTCCACTGGGTTGACTCTTTGTGGTCAAATTCTGTGTCGTTTTTTTCATTTTACAAAAAGGGCATATTTTAGCAGAAATTAGCACTTTTAAAAATTAACCCTGCTACACCCCCTAGCTGTCAATCAGTTCTGTCTTCCTGGTTGTTTACTTAGCTCAGTGGTGCTCAATTCAAGAGACAGGAAATTACTCAAAGAACTTGCCTTGCAAAGACTTATCATTGAGTTGTATTGGAAAGTTTGTGATTAGACAGCCACCGAAAGTCTGGGCTGGATTAAAAGAGATCGGCAATCGTGATGGGAGGACTTACCTGGCATCATCTCCCATCAAAATGTATAAAGTTGAAATAGAGAGCACTCTGGAGTCTGATGAATACATTTCAAACTGCTGCTTTCTTTTGCAAACACAGTGATACAGATAATAGTCGACGTTTCAGTCCATGCAGCCTTTTTATTTTTTGAAAAAAGTGTGCATGGACTGAAACGTTGACTATTATCTGTATCACTGTGTTTGTGAAATAAAGCAGCAGTTTGAAAACGTATTCTACAGACTCCAGAGTGCTCTCTACTTCAACTTTATATATATATATATATATATATATATACATATATATATATATATATATATTAATTCTACAAATATATTTATGTAACATTTTTACTTAATTAAGTCATTGTGTTAATTACAATTTGCGGGACCTGCCTAATAACCCAAGCAGAAAGTATTTAATTTGCTAGCACTATATTTAACCCTGTAACTTTCCAAGACACCATAAAGCCTGTTCATGGGGGGTACTGTTTTACTCGGGAGACATCGCTGAACACAAATATTAGTATTTCAAAACAGTCAAATGTATTACAACTATGATATCATCAGTGAAAGGGACATTTATTGCATTTTTCACACACAAACGGCACTTACATTGACAATATAATTCTTGTGATACATTTTACAGTTTTGAAATACTAATATTTGTGTTTAGCAAAGTCTCCCTTCATGTACATGTTTTATGGTGTTTTCAAAAGTTACAGAATGAAATATAAGGCTTGTGTTTTATTTTTTTCACATTGAAATTCGGTAGATTGGTTACGTTGCCTTTGAGGAATGAGAATTACCCCCATGATGGCATACCATTTGCAAAAGTAGACAACCCTAGATATTGCAAATAGAGTATGTCCTGTCCTTTTTAGTAGCCACTTAGTCACAAACACTGGCCAAAATTAACGTTCAAATTAGTATGTTTGCGTTTTTAACACACAAACAAATATTAACGCTACGTTTGGCCAGTGTTTGTGACTAAGTGGCTATTAAAAAACACTGGACATACCCCATTTGTAATACCTTTGGTTGTCTACTATTGCAAATGGTATGCCATCATGGCGGTAATTCTCATTCTTGGGCTACCATACGATCTCAAAGGCAACATAACCAATCTGGCGAATTTCAATATGAAAAAACTGAAAAGTTTAACATGCTATATTTGACCCTGTAACTTCCCAAAACACCATACAACCTGTACATAGGGGTGTACTGTTTTACACATGAGAATACACGCTGAATACAAATATGTGTATTTTATTGCAGTAAAAGCAAACAGTATTATAACATTCACAGTTAAAATGTCATGCAGAACTAAAAAAAAACAAAAGTTCTAAATATTTGATGTTAAATGAAAGCCCTATTTCTCCTGAATAAAATGATATATAATAAGTGTGGGTGCATTTGATATGAAAGAGGTGAATTACGGTTGACCAGACATGTAGTCAAATTCCAAGTTTTGTTTACATTTTATTTTGATCAAAACGTGTACATTTGGCTCAGTCCTTAGGGGGTTAGGCTGTGTGTGATGACAAAATTTGAATTTCAAAAGTGTTAAGAAGAAAGGGACTCTTGTGGCTGTAAGTCTAAACGCAACTTAGAGCATGTTTTCTGGCAAATGTAAACATTGCCCTATCTCAGAAATGTCAATCTATTACATTGGTAAAAAAGGGATAGCATCTCTACATGAAAACCACAAAAAGGCATAGTCTCAAAGATGGTGAAGGACTTATTTGAAGCAGGGGATGCATAGTTGGCCTATGTACATCTCATAACAGTATAAAATCTACTTCATAAAGCCTGACGCATCCACATTTGTACTCTAGTTATATTGTGTAGGAAATCATTTCTCAGCCAGAAGTCACTAGTTACTGCATGGCAGGTGGGGGCATAGGGAAGTAAAATGTTGACACCCCCCCTTCCTCCCCCAATGTCTAATTTTATTTTTTTACTCCAATGCTGCAGCTGGTTAGCTAACAAGCACTGGCCATCTGCCACATAGTTGAACCTTGCAGTGCTGAGGTTTTTTTAGCTACGCTGGCAGTGACCAAATAGTACTTAAAATGATCCTTTGCTTGCAAAAGCAGTTGAATGATAGAAACATAGAATGTGACAGCAGATAAGAACCATTCGGCCCATCTAGTCTGCCCAATTTTCTAAATACTTTCATTAGTCCCTAGCCTTATCTTATAGTTAGGATAGCCTTATGCCTATCCCATGCATGCTTAAACTCCTTTACTGTGTTAACCTCTACCACTTCAGCTGGAAGGCTATTCCATGCATCCACTACCCTCTCAGTAAAGTAATACTTCCTGATATTATTTATGATAATTTGTGAACACATTTTGCAGGATGAATATTCAAAATCATGTACTTTGTATGAGGGTCAGATCCAGAACCTAATCTCAGGATTAAGGAAAAATCCTGGTATAATAAACCACTACAGCCCTCTGTAGTGGTTAAGGTGCCAGGAGTGCCATGGCAACCTCCTAGTTTAAGAACAGTTTGACAACTTACCTGGGGTCTGCCAGGATAGGGGCTATAGTAGGGGATTGGGGCAGTAGTGTGTGTGAGTGGTGGAATGTGTGTGTGGAGTACAATGTGTGTGTGAGGGGTGCATTGTATGTGTGTTAGCAGAGAAATGTCTGTGTGAGGGGTGCAGTGTCTATATATTAATATTAAGCAATATTTAAGGTATTTTGGAGAGTCACAAAACCTCAGAAATAAGAACAAATAACACACAAAAGTGCAAACATTATGAAATAGTGTTAAACACTATTTGTACAAGTGCCAACTCACATGGACAAGAGCCCATGCTTGGCTCTTATTCAAGCCCTTTTGAGTTTTAGAGAAACTCCTCCCTTCTTGGATGATCTTTTGGGCCTCAGGGAAAAAGTAATTGGAAATATAGTGTAACATGTAAACCAATAAAGAACCATTCACATGCTTCATAGTCACAATCTAGGCTCTTGAGGATTGTAGAGCATCTGCTTAGGGAATCGCTACCCCTTTTGATGAGAGAGAGAAGGCACAAATACAAGTTTTAAACAAATGTATTGCTGAAAAAATGAGTCTAAAATAAATAAGATAACAATAATACAAAACTCCAATAAAGTCCACATGGTATATCTTTAATAAAACACTTTCCATCTTTTGTAAGTCAATTCTTTTTGAGGTTCTGTGACTCTCCATAAAACCCTAAATATTGCTGAGTGTTAATATCTTTTAATAATTAACACATTAAAAGGTGGATTTGCATCTAGTGTTTTAAAGTGTTTGAAACTTTATGTTGGCACTTCACTTTGAAGAGTGTTTTTATATTTTATTGTATGTTACACTACAAACACTTTTTATATACATGTACCTATTTAATAACAATTCTGCACAAGTACTTTGAATTTTTAATGTCACATTGTTATATTGGTTTTATTGAAGAGCTACACTTCTTTTATGTATTTGGTTGTTTGATGGTGTGATAGGCAGAACTTACATTTTATATTAAGAGACAATTGATTAGCAGTAACAATTTTTAAGCGCCAGTTTGATACTATTGCTTTTTTTTTTTGTGAGTGAATTCTCAGGCCCTCTCTCCCTCCCCTGCTGATTGCCACATTTCATTGCCAGTGGGAGCTCTCTGGTCCGTGAAGGCACACTGCAGAGCTGGCGTTTGGCAACCTTGGAAAGGGAAGAGCGAGGGAAAGCGAGGGAGAGTCTTGGCACTGTTCTCTCAGGTAGTGATGGCAACTGTCCCAATGCCTCCCCTTGATCCACCACTGCTTTGCATAAGATTAAAATTCCATAGCACTGCTTGATACCGAATGCATCTGGCAGAATACTACATTTTCGGTCAGACCAATGAATTCCGACCGGATTTGACTTTAGTAAATAAGAAAATTTCCATTCCGGTTGGAATTTGGCTGGACAAAATTCAATATTATAGTCCACATATGGAACAGTGATTTTCTCCTATTTTACAAGATTCATGGCATACTATATATCACATTTATTTATTTGGATAAATATTGACACCAAAGATAATAACTATTGACACCAAATATTGACACCAAAAGGAACAAAAATGTGACATTTTATTCAATCATGCATTATGAATAGCATCGCATAAAATAAAAAAAAATATTGTTTAACATTACAAAGAATATATTTTAATAACTTTCTCTTCTCTAGATTGTAATTGACATTTTTTTAGCTGATTAAAAAAGAAATAAAGTGCTGTATAAATATAAAATCCATTAAAAAAAAGTTAAACTTTTTTAGCGTCAGCTTTAATTAAAGTTCATAGTTAATTAGGGATAAAAATGAGAATTTTACCAAGAAAGCGTATTTAATTAATTGTTTCAGAATATGAGAATAACACTTGTAAACAGAACAAACTAAAACAGATTACTGTTTATTTTATTACATACCTGTATATAAATTAAGAAATAAAATGTGCATACACTATAAACATAAAAGTAATTTTACGTAAGTGTTTTACACTTCTGCTCAATGTATGAGGCCTTGATCAGGAAGCCACATACCAGCCCACTGAGAAAAGAGCGTAAAAAGCTACACACCTTTTTGCTTTCTTTTCTCATTAGTGTGCTGCTGATGGGCTGAGAGACACACTACAATTTAACAGCGCCGAACAGTCCAAGGCTTCTTGATGGAAGTCTTGGATTTTGAGTGGATGTACAGGGGCAGATCAATTGGTTGCTAACTTGAAAACTCTGTGATTAAACCATTCCTTTCCAGTGAACTGCAGTATTTGGGCTGCAAGGCTGTGCTACTTACAAGTGACAGATTCCTAAAACAATTTGGCTATCAATAGCATCTGTGTATATTAGGCATTTAGAGGTCTATGTGAATGCTTAATCAAGCTGTACAGATCATGATTAATATGGCTGACTGGACATATGATGTCAAACCCAACAACTCCAGCAGCCTCTTTATCTCCACCTGACAAGGATCATCCACATTGAGATCTGTGATTAGCATGCCAAAAAAAAGTCCTTTTTTACTTGCCATATGGCAAAAAGTTTCCAGCCATCTCCCCTTATTTAAATACACTATATATTCCATTAAAAATATAGCAAAACGTCCAGTGTGACAGCCAGAATGGATCAAAACCAACATGTAGTGTCCCTAAATTCACACAAGAATGTCCATTTTTAAGTTTTCTCTAGAAAAAAACAATGCATACTTGTATAAAAAAATTCAACAGTTAATGATTTCATTTACTTAGAGCAAACACTTACATTGTCCTATTCACAATAACGTTTCTAAATATGAAGATGTGTTGCCGAGCCAGTGACAAGTGACTATATTAAAACTAGGCTGACTCCCCAGCAATATTATGTATACAACGTGACAAGCGCTATATGAGACTAATTCAATCACGTCCTCAACATGATTTCTTTTAATTCTTCACCCTGATGTAACATTTAAACTAAGCCCCCAGATGGAAACACAATGTTCTGCGATTTGTGATGCAGAGCCAGCTGTGTAGTCTTTTAATAAAATAAACATGTATATTTTATGCTACAGCATCTTTTCTTATCAATAACTCTGCCAACCTTTTAGAAACAAATAAGGGTGGGTGATTTGCATTATTCATGCTGCTCAAAAGTGCATAATGCACTTTTTTCTTTGCTGGACAAACTATTAAACAGAACAGACCCAGTAAACTATTCTCAAGTAATTTTCAATTCAAGTTTCTTGAGTCTTATGAATTTTAGGAAGAACTCCTTCTTTCAAATACATTTTAATAAAGGCTGTGTCACCTTTGAGTCTCAGAAAATGACTACATTTTGAATTCTTTTTTCTCAGCAATCCTATAGTGTTGGAAAAATCAGTAATAGGTAAGTACTTTTCCTTTGTTGCAAATGCAAAATTCTTTCCCCATTTTCTCACTCCTCTTTATATGTTTCTGCACTCACCAGAAACTGATTTTTTAAAAATAACTTAAATATATTTCCGTCCCTGTATTAACCGTGCAAGTGAAAACATTGCTGTTCTGCAAACTGACAATGTTTGTATTGCAGTTTTTTTAAATGCCTCTAATGGCTGTCACTCAGACAGCCACTAGAGGAGCTTCCACCGAAATAGCAGCGAACAACTCTGCTGTGTCAATCAGATGGACTCATAAAGACCTTCTGATTGGCGCGGCTCAGTGTTTTGCTGCACATGCACACTAGCTTCCTTGTGGAGAGTAGTGCTGCGAAGAAGAAAAGGTAAGTTAGATATCATTTTTACTCCATGCAGGTGGTGGCCAGGGACATCAATGGCCAATAGGGAACTATAGCGTTAGAAACACCCCTTTGTATTCCTAACACTATAGTATTCCTTTTAGGACTGGATTGGGAACCACTGGTATAGTGAACAGTGTTAAAGCTTATTGTTTTTTTTCCACATTTAACACACTTAAAAACTGAATAGAATTAAATTAAATAGAATACAATCAATAGAATACCACTAAAACCATTAAAAGACCACTCTCCATATAACAGCACTTTTTTTTTTAGAGATTTCATTTTACATCCTACAGAGCTATGGAATATTTTAGCATGCATGACTTATTTTGTTGGGTAATGTACATATATAACAATTGGCAAAACTGCAGGTCACTCTAGCTAGTTCTTCTTTTCCACATGGTAATTTGCCACAGAATCACCTACAAGTCAATATGAATTCTTAATACATGTAGGGTATATACACAGGCAGCCAACCCAGAGTACTTGTCATGATATTACACAGTGATTTATTTATTAGATATAAAATGTAAGTATAAAATTATACCATATTTATATAAAACAAGACTTGAAAATCCAAGGCATGAGATATAGGCAAACATGTGACTGTGTTAATTATAAGGAAGAGTTCAGCTGTTAATATTATAACTGAAGGGATTCACGATAAGACTTTTTTTTTTTTAGATATAAACACTTACATAGTGAGACTGTCCAAATGCCAGCCCTGCAATGTGCCTTCACGGACCGGAGGGGAGATCAGAGATATCCCTCACAAGTCCGCAGGCACCCTGCTGGCAGCCGGCAGGGGAGGGAGGGAGAGAGGACCCGGGAGCTCAGCCTGCAACTCCTCCGGGTCCTTCTCTCGCGAGCACAGAGCTTTGCCGTGGTTACCACGGCCAGGGCCGTCTTTAATATTTGCATAGGCCCCCTGGACCCTGTACACCCTCCCCAGGCATGCAATCACGTTATCACCCTTAACACAGTGGCAACCTAAAGTAGAGAGGTGCAAGAATATTTTTTTGGGCCTCCTTATTGCAAGGATGTTTAAAAGGTAGATCCCCATCTGTCGTGCAACTCCAGCAATGCCTTGACAGCTGGGGCTCTACCATTTACCCATGTTTGCAGGTTTGTATTTAGCACTAAGCAGTTTTTGTGTGTTTCAATGTAAACAGGTTTTTGTATGGAATATGTTTGTATGTGGTGTTGGCGTTTGAATGCAAGAATGTATTTATTTGTCCTAATGTTTCAAATACCCCACCTCCTATAGTATGTAAGCTCATTTGAGCAGGGTCCTCTTCAACCTATTGTTCCTGTAAGTTTTCTTGCAATTGTCCTATTTATTGTTACATCCCCCCTCTCAAAATATTGTAAAGCGCTACGGAATCTGTTGGCGCTATATAAATGGCAATAATAATAATAATAATAATAATAATAATAATAATAATAATAATAATGTGTAGTGTTGGTTTTTGAATGCAGGGGTGTGTATACATATAATGTTGGTGTTTAACACAGACGTATTTGTATGTAGTGCTGAAGCTTGTATGCAGGGGTGTATTTGTGTGTAGTGTTAGCGTGTGAATGTTGAGATGTATGCACATATACACACACAAACACACACTTATATATACACACACTGAAACACATGCAGACACACAGATATACACACACACTGACACACAAATACACAACCTGACACATAGATACACAATCTGACACACATTCAGATACACAGACACACATACTAATAACATACAGATACCCCAAAACACACAAAGACAACATACAGATACACACTGACAAGCATACAGACACACTAATACACATCATGACATACACAAAGATACAAACACTGACACACATGCAGTTACACAGACACACATATACACACCTGACACTTGCAGATACACAGATACACACGCAGACTTCATACAGATACACACACATAAATACACACTGACACACACAGATACACACAATGACAACATATAGATACATACACAGATATACAGACACATAGAGACAAACTGACACACAAGCATACACTGATAGACATACTTACACAGACACATAAACTGACAGACATACTGACACATAGACAGACAGATATATACTGAGAGACACACAGACATACTGACACACTGACAGACATGCTGATACATTCACCAACAATAGATTAGTGTTCAAACTCAAGGAAATCGGTCTAGATGAAAATGCTTGTTCTTGGGTAGAACATTGGCTTAAAAACAGAGTACAAAGAGTTGTCATTAATGGTAAATTTTCAAGCTAGACAGAGGTGGCAAGTGGTGTCCCTCAGGGGTCTGTTCTGGGACCCCTTCTATTTAACATGTTTATAAATGATCTTGAAGACCGCATTGAAAGTCATGTTTCAGTGTTTGCAGATGACACAAAACTTTGTAAAACAATACAATGTGAGCAAGATATTACTTTGCTGCAGAGGGATTTAGATAGACTGGGGACTGGGCACTCAAATGGCAGATGAAATTTAATGTTGAAAAATGCAAAGTTATGCACTTCGGCGTAAAGAATACACAAGCAACGTATACCCTTAATGGAAGCGAATTAGGGATAACAACACATGAAAAGGACTTGGGAATTGTTATAGACAACAAACTATGCAACAATGTGCAATGTCAATCAGCAGTGGCCAAGGCCAGTAAGGTATTGTCATGCATAAAAAAGGGCATTCATTCTCGGGACAAGAATATAATTTTGCCTCTTTATAAATCACTGGTAAGACCCCATATTGAATATGCTGTGCAATTTTGGGCACCTGTTCTAAAGAAGGATATTATGGCACTAGAAAAAGTGCAGAGGCGGGCTACAAAATTAATAAAAGGAATGGAACATATAGGCTATGAAGAAAGGTTAACAAATTTAAACCTATTTAGTTTAGAAAAACGTCGCCTGAGAGGGGATATGATAACATTATACAAATATATTCGGGGCCAATACAAACCATTGTGTGGAAATCTATTCACAAACCGGACTTTACATAGGACACGAGGCCATGCGTTTAGACTGGAAGAAAGAAGATTTCGTCTAAGGCAAAGGAAAGGTTTTTTTACTGTAAGAACAATCAGGATGTGGAATTCTCTGCCTGAAGAAGTGGTTTTATCAGAGTCCATACAGATGTTCAAACGGCTACTAGATGCATACTTGCAAGAACAGAATATTCAAGGATATAATCTTTCAATGTAGGGTAATAACTGCTTGATCCAAGGATAAATCTGACTGCCATTCTGGGGTCAAGAAGGAATTTTTTTCCTAGCTTGTTGCAAAATTGTGCTTCAAACTGGGTTTTTTTGCCTTCTTTTGGATCAACAGCAAAAAACAAATGTGAGGTAGGCTGAACTTGATGGACGCAAGTCTCTTTTCAGCTATGTAACTATGTAACTATGTAATATACACACACCGACATACTGACACAAAGAGCCATACTGATACAGACATGCACACACTAACATACATATGGACACACACAGACACATACACTAACAGACATGCTGACACACACACATATACTGACAGACATATTGACACACATTCACAGACACACACACAGGCTGACATGCTGACACATACACTGACAAACATATTGACAGACACATATACATACTGACATACATTCACAGGCATACCGACACACATACTGACAGACATACTGACACACACTGACAGGCATACTAACACATACACTGAAAGACATACTGGCATATAAACATATACTGAGACATTCACAGATACACACACACACATTGACACACACTGGCAGACATACTGACACATACACTGACAGACATAATAACATACAGACATATACTGAGACATTCACAGATACACACACACACACACACACACATTGACACACACTGGCAGACATACTGACACATACACTGACAGATACAGGCAAACATACTGACACATACACTGACAGATACAGGCAGACATACTGACACATACACTGACAGACATAATGACATACAGACATATACTGAGACATTCACAGATATACACACACACACACACTGACAGACATACTGACACACACACAAAATTTACACTATTAAACCCACCCTCCAGTTTCCTACCTTTTCCACTGGTGGCTGAAGCTGTTGGGAGTTGGAGTCTGGCTCGGCCCAGATCCCCTTCGCTCTGCCTCCTCCCTCGTGGCTCCTCTCTTTATGGGAGGCAGTGACTTGCGGTCTTCACTTCCTCCCAGCCGAATGCCGAAAAGCAAGAGGGCCCAGTCGCGCTCTCAAAGCGCCAAAGTGCAAGACTGGACCCCTGCTGACAGAAGCCTCCTTAGTGTGCGGCTGCACCAGCGGGTGGGAGAAATGATTGAGGCCAACGGAGCCTATGGTGCAGCTGTTTCGGGCTCCCCCAGGAGTAACTGGGCCCGGGGCAGCAGCCCTGTTGGCCCTGCGGTAAAGACGGCCCTGACCACGGCAATGCTCCGGATCTCGCGGAATGAACTCTAGCACTGGAGCTGCAGGCTAGAGTTCACTCTCACTACTGCAACCACCAGGGATTCCCCATGGACCACGAGGGATTGAGAAATGTCCCCCCTCCTCCCCCAGTAAAGATAAGAAGGGAGGGGGGACATACATGTATTTATTTTATTTAACACACACACTGCAAACCCCACACACATTGCCCCCCATACACATACTGCCCCACACACACACACACTGCCCACCCATACACACACTGCCCCACACCCACTGCCCCCCATACACACACTGCCCCCACACACACATACACTGCCCCCCCCATACACACATACACTGCCCCACACACACATACACTACCCCACACACAAATACACTACCCATACACACACACACAGCCCCCATACACACATTGTCCACACACATACATACACAGCCCCCATACACACACTGCCCACACACACATACACAGCCCCCATACACACACACTGCCCCCACACACACCATACACATTTACACACACCCCATACACACATTGCCCCACACACACACATAAATTGCCCCACACACACATATACACTGCCCCCACACACACATACACTGCCCACTCATACACACACTGCCCCCACACACAGCCCCCATACACACATTGCCCCCCACACACACACACAGCTCCCCATACACACATTGCCCCACACACACACACATACACAGCCCCCCATACACATATTGCCCCCCACACACACATACATTACTGCTCCTATGCTCTACTACAGCCCCATATCCCAGCAGACCCTAGGTAAGTTGTCAAACTGTTCTTAAATGGTTTGACTACTTACTCTGGGAGAGGGTCCGGCACTCCTGGCACCATAACCACTAGAAGCTGTAGTGGTTATTGTGCATTGATTATTTCTTTAAATAATCTACAAGTGCCCCTCCCAAGATCAGGCTTTGGATCCGCCACTGGGGTGGGGTACAGTTGGAAGCACAGGTAGAATAAAGCGAGCCCCGTTCTGAACCATGCACATATACCTTCTCCTGAAGAATGTGCTGGTGTTTTGAAGGCAGTGAACCTTCATTTCCATTTCTTGTCTCTCAGTGACACTGGCAAAATTTTACTGGTTTTCATTCAGTTGATCATTATTATTTTCATTTGTATAGCAACAATATTTCACTTTGAAATGGGTGGTATAGGAGAGCAACAAGATAATTTGACTAAATAAAAACTGTATTTAATATCACAGTGTATTGGGACTGATTACACCAGTAAGCAGCATTGCTACTTCATTTGTTTCACCAACTTGCATCTCTCATCGTTATTCCAGATGATGCTTTCATTTCATTACTGCCTGGCTTCTAAACACATTATCAAGAAAGTTTAGGATTTTAAAATTATGAACATTGTCTGAACGAAAGTGCACGTTATTGAAATGGATGAAGAGGGCAGAGTTAATGTTGTCCAGGAAACATAGCATATATAAATATGTGGCTCTAAACTAGACTCATTAATCTAGCATACTCCGTAAGGAAAAAATAATTTAACATTTCTCCCTATAATAAAGAAACTCTCAGGGTTAATTACTAAAGGGAGAAATGTGGGAATTTCAAATGTAACCACTAAACTATATTATTATTATTATTATTATTATTATTATTATTATTATTATTATTTATATAAATATATACATGTATTGGTCCTGGTCTAGTAAGCCAGCATGCCGAAAATACCTCAGTAAAAGAATTAAAGAAAAGCTATCAGGGTTTTTTAAATAGATAATTCAAAGTGAATTCATACTTAACCCCTGCCGCACATGCACATTCAGCCGAAGAGGAGGATCGGAGGCGGAGAGGAGGAGGAGAGCTCCCCACCCGGCACTGGAAAATAGGTAAGTTTAACCCCTTTCCTCACCATCCAGCCCGGCAGGAGGGGGACCCTGAGGGTGGGGGCACCCTCAGAGCACTATAGTGCTGGGAAAACGAGTATGTTTTCCTGGCACTATAGTGGTCCTTTAAACATCCATTGATGGCATAGACCACCATGCATTAAAAGTACTAGCCTGGTTAAATGCCTGCTGCTACTAAGGAGCCCCAGGTTTCATTGGACACCAGCGCTGCAAATAGACTTTTAAATCTGTTTAAATTCAGTAATTCTGAGTCTGCCCCCCCCCACGCCCTAGATACCTGAGAGTCCCCTCTGTCATCTGAGGCCAGCTGCTCTGCACCAATCACAGTTTCAGAAACTGCAGCATAAGAAGGAAATCTACCTGTCATGCTCTAATCACATAGCACAGAGTGTTTACAGAGCTGGGAAATCTCTCTGCTACAATATTAATACTGACATCAGCAGAAATAAATCCTTTGAGTTGGGATTAGGGGTTGGATTACGAGTTTGATTATGGGTATGAATATAGCTAGGATTGTAGGTAGGATAATAAGTAGGACTATGGGTTGGAATAGGGGTTGGATTACAGGTAAAATTATGAGTTGGATTGGGGGTTGAAATATCGATTAGATTAGAGACAGGATTAGAGGTTGGATTATTGTAAAATGTATATGTATATATATGTGGTATCATTGTATTCAATATCTGTAGCAAAATACACATTTGGGGTGTTTACAGTAAGACATTTGTATTCTGTGAATTTGCCCAAAATAAAATGTGATATTTAGACCAAGGTTCATTAAAAAATGGTTAAATGAAAAGTTTCACAATATTTTTATAGCTATATAAAAAAATATTTAAATATCCTGGGGTTACGAACTTCCAACAAATATATACATGTGACTTCCATAACTATTGTAATCTCAGCATGCCAGTTTTGTTAAGTTTTATTTTTAAAAATGTAATTCACTCCTTGCAGTATTTGTTATATAACTTGTAAAAATGAATTGAAATCCTAGACATACTAGGCATTTTAACAATCAGGACTAATTAGTGAATCCATTTTGAATTTGTTGTGTTAGTAACATTTGCTGTTTAGAAATTCTTAAAAGATTTGAACATTCAAAACTACAGCATATTAATGATGCCATAATCTATCAAATACTGTAAAGTTGTATTGGTGCTCGGAGTTTCCCTTTAACTTTTGTGACACTGTAAAAAATATTTTAGGTACGTATTTGGATCCATGTCAATTCCAGGTTGCAATTAAAAAAACAAAAAAAGATCCTCAAATTGAATTGCCTGTAACTGAAAAATCCTAGCTAACTAACATCAGTAGTGATTTCTGCCAAGATCAAATGTCTTCACCAATAAAGCCTCTCATTCTGGTCTATTTATGACCGAATGTATCTTTCCCATTTAGAAGCTAAAAAAACCAATAGTGATCATTTTCCATCAGTTCTCGACCTATTATCTATTTTGTGAATGATGTACGCTATGATGGTCTGATTGCATGGCAGCTCATACAGCGGTGTGGTCATAGTAATTAAAAATATTATGACTGCCAAACTCTGGTTTTTTTTTTAAACCACGTAAGAGTTGCAACAACTTTTCTATGCAACGTGAATGACAATGATTGGCTAAGAGAATCTATTCCACTAAAAGGATCAGGACCTCACAACTTTTTTAGCATACTAATATAAAATAAGTCTGAAATTAATGTCATTGTTCAGGATATATGAGATACAGTTTTTGGATAGAATGGTGCCAAAACATGATTACTAGGAACAGAACATCATAATAATCAGAAGATTATAACACTACCCAAAGAAGTGGTTACATTCATTTTTATAATGCATATTAGGATATTTACACATTAAAAGAAATGTTCATAAAACTATAATGGTATTTGTCCCACAGTGTAAAATACCTTGAAACATAAATTGGCAGTGGGACAATATAGACATGTAAAACAATGGTCTTTCAAATTAGTTAATTGTTCATTATACAGCAAATTATTGAAAGATGTATTATATTTTCTGGAAGAAATTGTATATTTTAAGAAATCTTTGGCACTGAACACATTCATTAAGCAGGAAGATTTTTGTTCACCGGATGCACATCTGTTTAATTGCCCAAAAAACACACGGTTTAGGATGATGATGCATATGCCATATTTTCAATTGAATGACTCTTTTGATTTGCATCTGTAAGCAATGATAAATGAGTTCATCTATCATTTATAGACAAAGTCTGTGTATGGTTAGTTACTTTCTTTATATAGTGTTACATTTTTCACATAAAATATGGCACTTTCAATGTTTTATGTATATTGAGAAGAGCTTTAGAAATTGTAACTCGGCTCATATTTAATATGCAAAAGATGCATTCAAGATTATACAAATGAGAAAAAATTAAGATTGAAACACATAAAAGTTAATACAAGCTGTAAATAAAGTTTATGAATTCAAAGTATTTTGTATTTAAATGATATAAAAACATAAAAAATAGTTTGCATAAAGATAGGCTCTGATTTAACTACATCCTCTAAAACATCAAAGAGGGCATAATCAGTGATTTAAACAAACACTCCGGTCACACTTCAAGCAGCAAGCTATTTTAAGGGGTTACTCAGAGCACCATGATTACTTCAATGATTTGAAATGATCATGGTGTTTGAATTCTGTAAGTGCAGCATCAATGGGATGGGCTTCTGCAGCATGTTTTAGGCGCCTGGAAGACCCTGGTGCCCAGCGGTATCCCAGATTTGAAGCCACACTGTTGCAAAATGGTTTGCCTCCTTTTTGGGAGATGGGGCCTAGCATCGTAACTACAACAACTGCCCAAGCCTTATGGTTTCCAGAATTTGAGCAAGCAGTAGGGTAGCATTTGGACAGACATTTGGCACTCATGTGGAGCTTTGTAAGCACAATAGCTGAGTATTAAAGGAAACAGGGAGCCAGTATAGAAATTGACAAAGGGATGAGGCGTGAGAGTCGTTGGACATAATGTAGATAATTTAGGCAGAGGCTTTCATCACAGACTGCAAGGGGCAATTTGGGCACTTTTCAGACCAACAACCAGAAAAATATAGTAATAAAGGTGGGGAGCATTGAGAGCATAGACAAGGACGAATGCATGAAATGTTTGTAAGGTGAAAGTAACAGGATTTGGTGATTGATTATATGTAAGGGGAAAAGGAAAGGTTGGCGTCAAAGAGCATCAAGGCAGTGCAATGCTCCTGCGGAATAGAGGCTCAGTTGAACTTAGAGGAAACAGGCACAGACATAGCCTTTGAGAGAGGAAAGACAAGGAGTTTGGTCTTGAAGAAGTTTAGGAATCACAAAGTCATCTAGTCAGAAATCGAAATTAGGCACTCTGTGATATGATGCAGCAGATGGTTAGAAAGATCAGGCAAGGAGAGGTAGATCTGGCTATCATTAGCATACAAGTGATATTACAAGTGATAGGTTATGTCAGGTTACCAAGAAAGGCAGTGCAATTTGAAAAAAAGAAGAGGAGTTCCCAGTATAGAGCCTTGAGGAACTCCAACCACGAAGGTTACAGAATGAGAGGAGAATGCAGAGAGGGAGACACTGAGTGAGCAGTCATAGAGGTAAGGAAAACCAGGAAAGTGTAGAGTCTCCGAGGCAAAAGTTGAGAAAGGGAGAACGAGTAGGGGGTGATCAAAAGTGATAAAAACAGCAGAAAGATTAAGGAGAATAAGTAGCAAATAATAGCATTTTGATTTGGCTTTCGCGAAGTCATTTTTCACCTTGGTGAGAGTGATCTCTATGTGGAATGTTGGGAGTGGAAGCCAGACTATAGTGGATCGAGTAAGGAATTGAAGTTCAGATAGTCCATAAGTGGAATATGAACAAATCAAGAAGTTGTATGTCAATCAAGAAATTTTACATTTCTGCAGGATGTGGCTCATGACGATGGTTGGGCAACAGTTAGGATAAGATTGCAGCTTAGGAGGTGGTGATCAGAGGCAGGGAGAGGTTTGTTAATGAGTTTAGCAATAGAACAGAGGTTGAAGAAGATGTGGGGCCTGCTTCATGTGTAGGGGGAGTAAGACCACTATGAGATTCCTATTGACGTGGTAATAGAGAGGAATTTAGAGGCATTGGAAGTATTCCTTGCATTTATATTAAAATCTCAAAGGATGCTAGAGGACAGGAATTTAGAAAGTCAGGCAAAGGAGTGTTCAGGGTGGCCAGGATGTAGATAGATAACTACAATGCAATGAGAAGGGTGGTGAAAGAGGCAGATGGCATGGACCTCAAAGGAGAGAAAGAGGCAAACCATTTTGCAACGGTGTGGCCTCAAATCTGGGATACCGCGGGTTACGGGGGAAAGAAGTTTAAAGGTACAGAGAGATGGGAAAAGGAGATCCACACCGCCACACTTATGCTCACAAGGTCTGGGAGCATGAAAGCTTTGGAGGGGGCCATAAGACAGAGGGGCAGGGGTAGCACAGTAAGAGGGGAAAGCCACATTTCAGTGAGGGCCAGGATATGGAGGGAGCTGGAAATAAATAAATCATGAATAAAAAAATTTGCAAGCTGTTTTTATATATGCCCTCCTCCAACAAAAAAATTATAATTAAATGCATGCATGGTTTTGTGGGGGTATGTCTATAAAGCAGTGATTTTCATTGTATTTTATTTATTTGGGGAGAGGAGTGTCCCTTTAAAATCTATGTCATGTTTTGTAGATAAAAATGTGCAAAGTTTTTTTGTTTATTTTTTAACAGTATTGAACCATTCGGAAACCTTATTAAATCAAGGCCATAATTAGCCATGTTGCTATATATCGGGCAAGTTCAATATTGCCTTAAAGTTATGGCAGGTAATTCATATTTTAATTTTGCGTGATTTAGTTTATAAAAAGACACCAACCAGCAGAAGATGCTTAAATTAATAAACTGAACTAACTTTGAAAATGTAGACTAATATATTTCAAGTTCTTAAATATTCAAAACATCATAAAAATGAATCATTTATTTCTCCCACTTACACCCACATAGTTGACAAATGATTTTATAAGCAGAATAGATTGAACAGATTCATAATAAAATGAAAACTGTCATTATCTTTGGAAGCAATTTATTTTAAACACCCAATACTGATGTATGCACTTTGGCAATTTAACACTGCACAACTACATCTTTGAGGTACTTTAAACGCTTGGAAAAGAGTGTATGTTTGTAAGAAAAGGAAACGGTTTGTCGATTGAGAATGCTATATAATTTATGGATCCCTTTCTTTTGTTAGAAGAACAGTTCAATGAAATAGTCATTGCCAGAACACAGTACTACAGTTACCACCAGTTGAGTTAAATACTATATTTTTCAAATAATAAACAAGCAGTCAGGCTTTGACGATTGCTTCTTCTCAATATGTTACCTGTCCTGATCTTTTACATTTACATTTCGAAAATACCCCCAAACTAAAAATATTACAGTTAGTAAAACCAATTTAAAATGAGTCATATCAAGGAAGTAATTTTAATGATTATTACTTTCAGTAGTTATACATGCGTATTTTAAAGAACATCACTGGCATTATCCCATTCAATCATTGCAGACTTAAGTACATAAAAAAAAAAATCAAGGACATAATGTTACTGGTGAAAGAACATATCACATCAGCAAATATATTGAAGGTACTAATCAAACCGAGGTTCTTAACAATACCCTTCTATGCAGGTGTTCTCAATCAAGGACAAAAAAGGAAAACATTTAATCTACCCTTGGAGCAGATAGACTGAATATGATACATATGCTAGAGTTACCCATAAGAAGCAGCTGTGCTATTGTACTTTATAGCTTAGTTAAAAAAGGAAAAGCCCCCTTTGAGTACCACTCCCTTCCTTTGTTGCCACCTCTTGTGTTTTGTTTGTCAGCCACTTCTTATGTCCTCACCATAATCCTTAAAACTATACTTAATTTCCTAATCTCAATTTAAACTGCAATTTACACTTCACAGCCAAATTACATACACCACACTATCATCATTACTACACCTGTTTTTTTTAATACTTTTTTTGTCTGTTGTATACTACTTAGAAGAGATTGTTTTGATTCAGTGTATCTGCTATATATATACTCTACCTGACCAAAACCAACCACTACCTTTTCTAGTTTTATCTAAAATCTGTAGCGGATATATATATATATTTTTGTCCTGATCAAAGTTTGCTGATGTAAACTGAAACGTTGACTATGACTTTGGATTAAAAGCCATTCTTATTTTTATACAAGTCCTTGAGTGCTGGGTTTACTTAGAAACTGTATTTTTGTGCAGCTAAACACTGGGCTGGAGTGCAAAATACCAACAAACTGTATATATATAGTTTTTAAATAAAACTATTACATTAAAATAATTGTTTAGTGAATAAGTGAGTGCACTGGATTGTGTATTTTGTATGTTATTTATACATATATATTTATACACAGTTTTTCCCCAAAAATAAGAACGGGTATTATATTTGCACTTATTTTGGTGGATGTGTTAATTTTCAGAGAAAAATGGTAGCAAGCATGTACAAGAAAGCAGGTCTACATTCAGGAGAATTTACCCAAACATAGACCAGTTCAGTAGCGCATGGAATTCTGTGCATCTTTGTTCGGGGAAACTTCTCCGTACATAGATTTGTTTACTAGCGTGCGGAACCCCACACATCTATGTTAGAGGTAAATTCACCAAACACAGATTAGCAAACTAGCAACAACCTCAGCTAGGGCTTATTTTTGTGGTGGGGCTTATATTACAATATACACATATATATATCCTCTATAGACGTTAAATAAAACTAGAAATGGTAGTAAGTTGTGGTTGGTTTTGGTCAGGTAGAGTCAGGAATGTTACCTAGGCACCATGAGTGTGGTGGTGAATCAATAATATTGAAAATGAAATCGCTGTTTAGGATGTATGAGCTGAGTTCACATGTTAAATATACACACATACAAGCAAGAAATATAAGATCTTACAATTATTATTATTATTTATAAATAACCAACAAGTTCCATAGCGCTGTAGAATGGGTGGACTAACAGATACGTATTTGTAACCAGACAAGTTTGGCGCACAGGAACAGAGGGATTGAGTGCCCTGCTCAATGAGCTTACATGCTAGAGGGAGTGGGGTAAAGTGACACAAAAGGTAAGGGTAGAGTAGCAATGCAATCATTGTGCCTCCACTTTTTATTTTAATGCTCTAACGACCTGACTTACAGTGACAAGACAAGATAAGCTGCAGAAAAGATTTCACATCCACCAATCCACACGTTTAGTTACAAGTTCACTACATTCACTACACTCCATTTACCTACATGACTTGGGCAACTTTAGAACTAGTTTTTTTGTCAAATCCTAATAGTACATTGAAAACCTATACTATAGTTCTACAAAAGTCCACAAGGGGTAAATGTTATCAAGTATTACTACAGGGTATTCCCTGAGCCATAGGTAATGTCTAACTCTACACTCTGCAGTTCACGGAGTCAGATGCCATTTACCTCCCTCAACACTCAGTGAATAAAAACCTACTGAGTCTCTTATAACATGCTGAGCATGTTTAAGTTTAATTTACTTTTATTTTCAGTGTCATTGCAGTACTATCCAAAACTGAACTGCAATAGAAGTATTTTGCACAAATGTACTTGTAAGTTCTTGAAAAAGTGTTGTAAAACACAAAACACGTAAAATACAAAGATCTGTCCCACAAGAGAAAGCTTGTCATTGTATGTCCAATGTAATTTCCATTAGAAGATTATCACTTAATAAATATTTCTGATGGACAGGCAATAAACAGAAACTTTGTGTACACCGCTTGCTATTGTTTCTTCTAAAAAGCATGTGTCGAAGATCCAAGTTACATAATTACATAGTAGTCTAAGTTGAAGAAAGATTAAAGTCCATCAAGTTTATCCTTGATACCCATTCTTTTATTATTTTGCTAGAAAAGAAGGTTAAATGTTTTTGGCATTTTTTGGCATTTCTTATTATACCACAAAAAAAAATCCATCTTGATGCCATAAGATTTATCCTTGGAACAACAGCGTGAAAAAAACTGTAAAACCATATAAGAGCATGAAGGCTCCCTATTATAAGGGAGGTACATAGTATATCATATATAATGTAAACTCCATAGTACATGCCTAATAACAGTAAGAAAATCTCTACTCCCTATACAACAAATTAACCCCTTAAGGATGGAGGCAATTGTACAAGTTACGATCAAAACAAAATCAAAACAAACCCTATGTGCCTATATGTCTAATTAACCATAATTCACCATTTTATATTAAGGACACCCACAGGTATTATATATAATTTTGTTCAGGAGAAACAGGGCTTTCATTTCACATGAAACATCTATATAGGAAATATCATTTTATAGGAATAAAAAGTTAAAAAGTGTGAGAAATTAAGAATTTTTTTTTATTTTCTTAGTTCTGTATGGCATTTTAACTTTAAATGTCATAATACAGCAGACATGTGCAATTTGTTTTGGTCCGAATGTAAATTCGGATGAATTTCAGCAATTCGGACATTTGGATGTTACCGACTGTCTGAATTGATGAATTTCAGAAGTGCCAAATTTCGGAAGTGCCGAACCCAGCCGAATTGCCGAAGTCCCGAATTCCCGAAGTGCCGAATTTCGGAAGTGCCAAAGTGCTTTGAATTTCTGAAAAGTGGCAAAACAGGAGAGGGAGGGAAAATTAAGGGAATGATGACAGGGATCTAACCCTAAACCTACCCCTAATCCTAATCCTAACCCTACCCTTAACTAGAGATGTCGCGAACCGTTCCTGGGCAGCATCCATGTTGAAGGCAGCTTCAACATGGATGCTGTCCAGGAGGTGGGAGGGTCTGGGAGGGAGTGTCTGCTGGAGATTGGCCGGGATGTGTCAGCTGACCGTAGCTCGCCGCGAACAGTTCGTGGCGAACCGTGGCGTGCCGTTCGCGGGAAGTTCGCGAACGGTTCGCGACATCAATACCCTCAACCCTACCCCTAACCCAAACCCTTCCCATAACCCTAACCCTACCCCTAATAAACACACACATATATATTTAATTTTGGCAATACTAATGATCTTTTTTTCTACTTCAAGCATTATGAGGACTGCCTGCAGGCAGCTCCATTGCCTGCCAAAGCGATCACTCAGCAGAAGGGGACTGGCTGGGCTGTCAGGCAGTCACAAAAAGAGGATCATGGTTGAGGTAAGTTTGCTGGATCTCTTGGGCTGAAAACCATTCCTACATTCTATGCCGTCGTAACGGCTTTATGGGGTTAATAACAATAACGGATATTTTTCACAGACATAAACCTTAGGGACCGCTATGTGCTGAAAGCGGTATATCGCTGCCAAAGAGATTGACAAGTTTGTTAATGTTTTCATAATGACCCAGCTCATCTGTAAGACATTTCTTAATATATACTTTTATTTCAATTTAGTTTACTTACTTGACTGATACAAGAAGGAAAGGTGGGCTTCCTCTTTTAGACACTAGTTATTTTGAATGTTATTGAAATGTGTAGTAAAACATTTTTAAGAGCCTCTGTGTCAAATACAGGAAACCTATCTAATAGAATATTTTCAAGATGGAGGAGGAGATCAAATATTCTCAATTGAAGAGCCATATCCCTAACCTGTTACCAATATTGGATCATAGGACAGGAACAAAAGACATGGAGTGTTCTTGTGTATTGAACACATCTCCAACAAAGCGCAGATGTGCCATAGTAAATGTGGGCACATTTTTGAGGCACTAAATACCTGGGCCTTAGCAACTTCTTTGTGATTCCCAATTAAATAGATGTTTAGAGGTGACATGTATGTGAGACATGGACACTTTTGTACAAAAAGAGGGACATCAAACCCAGATTCTTCTCCCATTTTTAATACAGTATGTGGTAATTTTGAGATGGCTTCATGGATAGCCAAGGAGCAGTAACATAGAAAGAGGTTTCTCTAAACATTAAAATAACCAGTTTGGCCTGTAGCATACCCAGGGCCGGTGCAAGTATTTTTGTCACCCTTGGCAAAAGAAACGTTTGCTGCAACCCCCCATGTGACATCACAATGCCCCACTCATATGATCTGCCATATGAACTAATGCCAGTTCTGCACACAGTGTGTTTACATTAAAAAGCCTGCAGGGACAAGTTGTAGACACCAGAACCACTACATTAAGCTGCAGTGGTTCTGGGGACTATAATGTCCCTTTAATGTGAGGTAAATTAGAGATTAGTGCCACGAATAATATATCACATTGCCTACTTACAACCAGATGAGGATGATGATGGGCTCTGGTTGTAATCTGTCTCCACTTGTCTTGTGTAGAACAGGCTCTCTGGAGGCTGTTTGTAACTTTGGTCACCAATTTTAATGTTCTGGGAGAATGGGAAGCAGCTAAATTTTTGGGGGGCCCTTTACACAGCTCATGGTGTGGGCCCCAGGGCCTGACGGTGAGTATGCCCATAAGGCCCACCCATAAGTCCACCTACATGTTCCACCCATGAGTTCGCTCACAGGAGGTGGAGTGTGTAGGGGATGTGTTATGTGTTATTGTAGAGGATCTAAATTGTGTGCTTATGGAATGTAGTGTACAGGGATACCAGTTTGTGTAGGTGATGCAGTGTGTGTGTAGTGGATGCAGTGTGTTTTTGTGTAAGGAATAGAAAGCAGTGTGTGTTTGTGTATAAGGGATGTATTGTGTGTTTCTGGATGTGTATACGGGATGCAATGTGTGAATCTGTGTTTTTATGTGTAAGGGATGCCATGTGTGTTTCTGTGTATGTAAGGGATGCAGTGTGTGTGTCTGTAAGGGGTGCATTGAGTGTGTGTAAGGGGTGCATTGAGTGTGTGTAAGAGATGCATTGTGTTTCAGTGTGTATTTCTGTGTATGTAAGGGATGCATTGTGTGTTTCTGTGTATGTGTGCAAGAGGCGCATTGTCTTTGTGTACAAGGGTTGCATTGTGTGTGTGTGTATGTGTAATAGATGCATTGTACGTTTCTCTGTGTGTAAGGGAAGCATGGTGTGTTTCTGTGTGTGTATGGATGCATTGTGTGTTTCTGTGTATGTATAGGGATGCATTGTGTGTGTGTAGTGTGAAATAGAGAGTTTGTGGGGTAGGATAGGGGATGAGTCTTACCACATCCTTTGTGCGTCTCTTTCCCTCCCTTCTCAGCCTCTCTCCCCTCTTGTCCCTTAGAGCTCTCCCCTCCTGTCCCTTACTGCTATATCCTGCCCCACTGTCCCTTATTGATCTCCCCTGTCCCTTAGAGCTCTCTCCTACCCCCGTCACTTGGTGCTCCCCCATCCCTTAGTGCTCTCTCCTACGCCCTGTCCCTTAATGCTCTCTCCTACCCCCGTCCCTTTGAGCTCTCCCCTGCCCCCTGTCCTTTAGAGCTCTATCCTCCATCCCTTAGAGCTCTCACCTGCCCCTTAGTGTCTCTCCTCATCTGTCCCTTAGTGCTCTCTCCTCTCCCCCACCCGATTACTGGTCTCTCCTCTCCCCCTCCCCCTTTAGTGGTCTCTACTCTCCTCCAACCTCCCTTAGTGGTGTCTCATCTTCTCCCCCCCTTCCATTAATGGTCTCTCCTCTCCCTCCAACCTTAGTGGTCTCTCCTCCACCCCCTCTCCCTCAGTGGTCTCTCCACCACCCCCTCCCACCCATAGTGGTCTCTCCACCACCACACCTCCCTTACATAGTGGTCTCTTCACCCCCTCCCTTCTCTTCCCCCCTCCCTCCCTCCCTCCTCCATGCTCTCTCTCCCCCTCCTCCCTTCATGGTCTCTCTTCCCCTCCACCCTACATGGTCTCTTTCCCCCTCCTCCCTCCCTACATGGTCTCTCTTCCCCCTCTCTTCCCCCCTCCTTCTGATGTCCTCTTTCACCTCAAAAAAATAATTTTTCACAAAATATTATCTCTGCAAAATTACCAGGCAAGATTGATTGCAAGCAAGATTGACTACAAAACTGCAGTATTTAAACAATTATTTTAAGTCACATATATAGAAATATATAGAATTTTGAGCTAAACTATCTGTTGAGCTAAACTATCTGTGTAAAATAATTATCCTTTTTCCATTTTTTGTTGGAAATTACAAACTTTTTCAGTTATTTATCTTTTCAACTATTTATGTACAACATATTGCACATCTTGACAGTATCAAACTTTTAAATTGTTATTCAGCTTGTGAAAAATAACTATTTTTAGCTGTCATTTAAACAGTAGATCAATTGACAGCAAGTATACTTTTTTGATTTTTAGACTTTTAAACGGGAGCAGCAAGACTACAAGCTGTTTATTGAAGAAATACTTCACAACAGAAGCTAATGGAAGACATGTGAAGTTAACAAATTGACAGCATGTAAGTGAATGATTTAGAAAGCTGAAACTCAACTATTCCCTAACTAATGTTGACATGAAGCCTTGTTTTATGAGATAAATATATTTTACACTGTTTAATTGTATATTTAATTGTTTACAAGCAAGGCCCGATTAAGAGCCTGATGGACCTGGTACTGATGATTTGTATGTATATAACTACACACAGAATTGTAACCAGATGTTTATATATGCAGTCATTTATAAAATAGTCTTAACACATTTACTGGATATTGCAGGCATTATAAATTTATCAGATCATGCATAATTTAGAGCCATCTCCTCATGGATATATTGTTTATTTACGTCTGCTTCCTCCCTTCTTGACCTTTTCATGTTTCTTTCTATTAATCTTAGTTTACAACTTACTAATCTTTGCTTTTTTCATTTTTAGTCTCAAATAGTCTAATAGCCCCTTTGTCCTTTAATCACTTGTTTTATTTAACTCATCTCTTCCTGTTTTTTTGTTTTTTTAAATTCTACTGTGCCCAAACAACCAAGCCTTTACCCTCTCTATGCGGTTTTGGATTCTCATTTTCACTAAACAAATCTTCTTTCCACCCTGCCTCCTGTCCCCTGGTTTTTCTCAATTTTCTCCCAATTTTCCAAAAGTCCCTCTTCCCCTCACAAAACATTTTTATGGTTATTCCATTCTCTGGCCCCTTGTTTCTTCATTCCCATCTGTCCTTGTGTTTCCTTCTGATACCAATACTTCTGTCCTATTGAACCCTCACAACCTATTTAATGGTTCTTTTCTAAAGTGAGAATTCAAAAAGGATGTAAAGGGATAGGTGAGCACAAATTAATTTCAAGCAAGATGTATTGGGGTTAGTGACAGCTGAGTAGGTGGACATTATTGGGGTATGAGGCATGATTAAAAAAACAGAAAGGTAAGGTGGTGGTTTATCAAAGGGTGGATGGGTGTACATGAATAAGAGGTGAGGTGGAGTTAATGGCAGGGTGGGGTTTGAGGTGGGGGTTCATCCATTGCATAAAATGGCTGTGTGCTGATCTTGGTGGGGACTAGATGAGGTAAGTTGGCAGGGGCTATGCATCCTCAAAATCAGCATGAAAATTGTTACCAGAGAATGGGAAAACCTATGCTGACATCATATGTTCATGGAGTTTTTTGTGGGGACCTTGTGAGGTTCCTGGGCTGGGCCATGCAGCAGAGGAACCATGTGCTACACGGGATAAGCCAATCACAGGTTGAAGAGATTGTAATGGGCAGATGGGGTGAGAACGTACAATGTTACAATCTAAAATTGTTGCCAGCTCCACTAGCCTGTTTGAATTAGCACTTAATACTTATGGGCCTTACATAGGACATGAGCCTGGAGCTGCCGCTCCACCAGCTAATGTGTTAATTTGACCCTGTTTCAGGTTCAGAATGAACCCTCAATTTATAATACCTACATAGCAATGACACTGAGCAAACATGTAATAGAAAACCCAGTATAATTAAACCAATAAGCAATACAGATTTCCCTTGTTGGCAAGGATTTGCATTGTGTCAAGCCTACCAAAGCTACCACAAGCATCAATGTGTTTCTAATAATTTGCAGTCTCATAATCTTGGACAAAAGTTGTGTAGATTACATTTACTGGCATTTAGAGCTCTGTGAATTATTGCTGTAGGTGAATATTGATATTGAGAGTTCAGATAAAGATTTATATAAGTGGCAGCAGGCAGTGGCGTACACATAATCCATGGGGCCCCAGTGCAAAACTGATCCGTGGGCCCCCTCCTCCCCGCCTCCGACACATACATACAGACACAGACATACAGACACACACACATACACACAGGTACATACATACATACAGAGACACATACACACAGACAGACACACACACACATACACACACACAGTCACATACACAAATACAGAGACACAGACAGACACACACATACATAAAGATACATACATACAGACAGATACAAACACATATACAACCCCCTGACAGACACATACATACAGACACACACATACATACACACAGACATACACCCCCCTGACAGACATATACTCACACATACATACACACACAGACACATACATACACATACATACAGAGAAACATACACACAGAGACACATACACAGACACACATACAGAGACACACACACATACAGACACATATATACAGAGACACACACATACATACAGACACACACATACACACACACAGAGGCAGACACACACACACACACATACAAAATGTTTGTCACCCTCCTGTTTCCTACCTTTTGCAGGAAAGTGACTTTCCCTTGGGTCCAGTGGAGGTGAAGCCTGATGGGAGTCAGAGTTCCCATGCTGACTCCCTCCTCCTTCTACTTCTCGCGCAGCTCTGTCTGATAGCTGGGAGGAGTGACCGGGGCAGTCTCATCACAGGGGGCTCGATCATGCTGTTAAAGCGCTGCATCGCTGACTGGCCCCCCCTGGAAATCTATACCAATTCGGTGGCCCTAACAGCATGGGCCACCCGATGGGCCCCTTCACGTGCAGCTCCGGCAAAACATGACAGCCGGTACCCAATCGCAGAGGTCCGCAGGACGGCCAGGCCCCTGGAATGACAGGCCTGGTTGCAGCTGCGACCCCTGCGACCGCGGTATGTACGCCACTGGCAGCAAGTAAACAGTGGCAGGTCTCTTCTAATAATGTAGGAAATATGTGGAAATGTTTGATGCTAGTGGTAATTGCATAACATCATGTTATTACTACTTCCTCTACACTCAGTCCCTTTATGTGGCTCTTTGTTCTTCAAGGGATCAAGCACAGTCTACAACATTTGAATAAATAGTCTAGAGAAAAAAGACACAGCTGTATGGTGAGGCCCCTATCAGCTACTATACTCTAGAATACCTTTCAGGAATTATATATACATAAAGAGAGAGATAAATAACTAGCAACAGTGATTCATTAATAAAGCTGTTATAACCCATGAGCACAGAAACAAATAAGAAGCAATACTCTCCTAACGTGCACCGTTGGTTTCAAGCACTTCTTTTACTTTCTTCATACAAATATGAAAACAAATGGGGTGAAATGGAAAAAATTGAAAGAAATCTGTGTGTCTATTGTGCAGAATTATTTTTGTAAGCAATAAAGTACGCTTTATTCACAAAACATCAGTGGATACCAAGAAGAGACTATTATTAATTCTATTCATGAATTCAGTATATTTTCATGGTGGTTGGCAATTTATATAAGATTTTAAGCTTCTGGTGATTATGAGATACGCACTGTCCTTAAATATGCTTTTATAGTGTTTCATTTGGAGTTGTATTCAATGCACATATATAAAACTATCTTGCCTTTTAATATGCATCTTGAGAAATACTGTTGAAAGTTGAATTGTTGTCTTTTGTATTTATTTTTGTACACATTTTTGTTATTTTGTTAATTATATAAACACTGTTACATAGCAGTTAACAAATACCAAACAAGTTCCAATGATGACATAATCGTTGGAATTTGCATTGCTAATATAATTTATAGTTACTAAATAATATTGGACCATAGGATATATGAATATGTATATTGTAGGATTACTCACTTAATTTGTCTCAGTGACCCACTGTATATATAAAAAAAGGAATCTATAGAACTGCATCAGTGCCGCTGGCATTGAGTTATAAAGTTATAAAGAGTATTCAAATTACATAGAATGCTCAAGAGAACACTTTACTTTTGCGTAAACATTTCATATTATATTCATTATTATATACAGTCAAAATTAACCACATTTGTTGCATTAGATAATTATTAATCACGTAGCCTTTTTTCCTCTAAAAGTTACAAAGCTTTTTAGAAAAGAAGATTTTTGCTATTAATTATTTATTTATTTTTTTTAAATTGCATTATCTGTTTTTGATCAGAATTTCCCTATTATTGCATCAGTAATTCTGATCAGGTTATCTACCTTATTAGTATGAAGGTCTGTTGTGGACAATATGTAGGAACGACTGACAGCTCCTTAAAAAAAGTATTAGAGAACATTTGTTCAATATACGACAAGATTACCAAATCCCCTAAGGGCAAGCATTTTAGCGCTCATACTATTTATTAGCACAATTTGCAATTCCATGCTATTGAACATGTGTCTTTTTCACTTAGCGAGGGTGATAGATTCAGTAACCTTATCTTAGAGATGCACTGAATCCTGACCCTTTCTACCAGACAACCGGAATCAATAAAAAAAATGAGATGTAGGTTAATGTTTTTAATGACTTACACTTTATTTTGTCTTTTTTAATTTTGTCTTCCTGAATTTCCTCAGTACACATATTACTGTATATGCATTCCTTCACGAGAAGACATTACCTGTTTAATGACATTTGCCTGGTATTTACCTATGTTTTTGTAAAGCTTATTGTAATATCTTGCAAATCTGTTTATTACAGTAATTATTTATTACTAAATGGGCCCATTCACATGGATATGGGACCATTCACATGGATAATCACATGGATAATCCATTCACATGGATAATCCAGATATTGCTCACTCTCTTCACCAATACTCAGATTTTGACAGAATTTGGTCTGAATTTCAATTTTCGTCAAAGCTTCAAATTCAGATGTAAATGCTTTAAATATGGGCCTGTATTTTATAATCCTTTGCAGTGTGTTAATTATGTGGTGGCTGGCTAGTACTTGATGGGGTCTGTTAACCCGTTAATAAGAGCGCTAATCTTACCTGGACCGGCGATCCACAGCGATCCCAGTCGGAGGGGGGTGGGGGGAGGGGACTGCCTGAGACCCTAGCAGTCCCCCTGCAGAAGTTCCAGCCACCGAGGCCCTCCAGGGCCATGTGATCACCAATAGGAGTCTATGGAGCTGCCAGCAGGGGTGCTGGTTGAGCTGTCTTATTATTATTATTAAGTGCGCTCATTTATTTACTAAACAATGATTTAAAATCTTACAGATTGTAACAGTTTTATTTAAAAACACCTCACCTAGGCAAAAACTAATGGGGGTTTAGTTACATTATATGATCATATATTGTATAAGCCTGCCACAACGTCAATGTACCCCTGCCAAAAAAGGCTTTAGTAGTCACAAACACTGGCCAAATTTAGCGTTCATAATTGCTTTTTGCATTTTTAACACACAAACAAATATAAATGCTAACTTTGGCCAGTGTTTGTGTTGAAATGGCTACTAAAAAAGACTAGACATACCCCATATTGAATACCCTGGGTTGTCTACTTTAAAAAAAAATATGTACATGTGAGGTGTGAGTCAGATATTTATGTCAGATAACAGTGTTACAATGTCACTATTGATACATTTTCTAAATATTTATTTTGAAACAGCAATGTCCTACTTGTACTTATAGTAATATAACTTGCAAAAAAAAAGCTAAGAACATATTAACATTGGGTATTTCTAAACTCAGGACAAAATTTAGAAACTATTTAGCATGGGTGTTTTTTGGCGGTAGTAGATGCATAACAGATTTTGGGGATCAAAGTTCGAAAAAGTGTGTTTTTTTTCAAAATTTTGCCATATTTTCAAAAAGAATTTATAGTAAATTATATGATATGATGAAAATAATGGTATCTTTAGAAAGACCATTTAATGTCTAGAAAAACTCTACATATATAATATGTGTGGGTACAGTAAAAGAGTAAGAGGAAAATGACAGCTAAACACAAACACAGCAGAAATGTAAAAACAGCCCTGGTCCTTAAAGGTAAGACAATTGAAAAAAGGTCTGGTCACTAAGGAGTTAAATAATGGAGAAGACAGTTCCCTCTGCCTCCCCACCAATAGAATTTGGGAAGGGAACTTTAAAATAAATAATAGGGGGTGGGCAGATGACTGTGGCCAATGGGTGGGGACAATTTAGCTTACAAAAGTGGGAGGCATCCTAATGCCCCCTTGCCCGTACCCATGGTCATGTGGCGGTCCCCCTACTGGCCAAACCCATTGGCAATAGGTTGGGATCCTAATTATAATATTCCTTTGGGGAGAAGCCTCTCCCTGGGCACCTATCTAGTGGTAGTAAGTCAGAACACTAAGTATAACATTCAGGCAGGAGGATATAGTTTCCTCACATGACCTCCACCCAATGGTGGTATGTAGGGGCCCTTCTTATGTAACTCAAGGGATAGAGCCTATTTTCCACCCCAGCCACTACAAATGGATGTCAGGTGGAGGCTCTAAATAAGTATAAAAAGGGATGGATATGCCATTGTCCACCCTAATGGCCACCAATTCCCTCCTCTCCCCTGGGTAGCTAGGAGTTTCCAATCCTCTAACCACCACCGATTAAAATTAGGTAAATACTATTTGTAAATCATATTCCCAGGCTTTCACATAAGAAGATGTTTGATCTAAAATATTACTTCATAGTGAAGCCTCTTTGTTTGCCTCATCTATAGAATTGGAAGAATGTGTTTATAAAGGAGATTGACAGAAATGTTTAAAGTACTCCCATTATTTGAACATATGAAAATACAAAAGACTGAAGTTGACTATCAATAGACTGTAACACTCCATGCACCAATGCAACACTAATTTATTTAATTATGGCCTTATTAATATGCTGATTTTTTTTGCATGCTCAAATATTTATGTTGGCAGAATGCCGCACCATAAACTTGCATCCTCAGCCATGCCATTCATGACAGGAATATTTAATTATCAAATGTATACATACAATCTCAACCCAAATAGCACTGAAAGAGATGCTTGTAATTCACAGCCTAGCTGCAGATAGAAAGAAAAACAATAAACAGGTAGTGGTATTATTACTGTATATATCCCTGGATTTACTCTCCTTCTAATGCAGGTTAGTATTCTTTATGCGTTAGTTTTCTTTAAATGAAAAGGGTAATTACTCTGTGCAAGTAGATTGTTTGCATCTGTAGGTTTTTGAAAATCTAGTCTCAAACCTGCAACAAGGGTTCACCATCACAGAAATATTAAGATTCTTACATGTATTTATGTATTCAGTTGTAAACTTAACAAATATAAAAATAAAAAAATATAAAAAATAAAATAAAAAAAATGTAATGTAGTGTTACAAAACAGCATATATTCCTCAAGAAAGAGTTCCCATTTCCAAATATATGCCACCCAATATGGACGTTGGTGATGAAGAGGAAAAACGTAGCCCATATAGAAGTCACACATGTCAATAGTTCTAATAAATGGTTCTAATAAAAAACCCTTTGCTATTTTAAGTAAATTCTTCAAAGATCCCATATAGCCACTACATTTTTCCAAATAGAAATTAAATACGAGTAACCATTTGATAAAGGGTTAAGTAATAATAGTTCAATATATACACTGGTTGTATCATTAAGTGTGGTTAAACTGTTAAAAAGACCATTGCTATTGTTTTATTCTTAGTATAAAAGTATAACACATGCAAAACATTTTTTAAATGTATATTCTTTATTGAGGTTTTCCAATATCACATAAAAAAAAAATGCATCAAGAATAACACGGATAATGAACAGATTGTGAAGGATGTATGTGTTATAAGTAAGATCAACATAGATTTGCAAATCGTTGACATTGATTTGTCTCAGATATTTAACAGGTTTAACCAGTCAACTATGTCCTCAGAACTTTTCAAGTTCAGGGTACGTGGCCTCTGAAAACTGGGCATTATTCTAGGGCCAAAGGGAATCACAGCAGCACGACCACGATGGCCCCTGCGGGGTGGCCTGCCTCTGCCTGTCATCATTTGTCAGCCGCATCCACCGTTAGCGAACACACCCGCTTTAACACTGACTGCTATTCAATCTTATAACAGTAAAAAAAGTTTTTTGTTTTTAAATCCAAGCTATTGTGACACCAGATCTAATTAGTGGCACTTGTCAGCGTATCCACTGTTAGCGTAACACACCCGCTTTAAGGACACTGACTGCTATTCAATCTATAACAGTAAAAAAAGTTTTTTGTTTTTAAATCCAAAGTATTGTGACACCAGATCTAATTAGTGGCACTGGTCAGCGTATCCACTGTTAGCGTAACACACCCGCTTTAAGGACACTGACTGCTATTCAATCTATAACAGTGAAAAAAGTGTTTTGTTTTTTTAAATCCAAGCTTTGTGTCACCAGATCTAATTGGTGGCACTGGTCAGCGTATCCACTGTTGGCGTAACACACCCGCTTTAAGGACACTGACTGCTATTCAATCTATAGCAGTAAAAAAAGTTTTTTGTTTTTAAATCCAAGCTATTGTGACACAGGATCTAATTAGTGGCACTTGTCAGCGTATCCACTGTTAGCGTAACACACCCGCTTTAAGGACACTGACTGCTATTCAATCTATAACAGTGAAAAAAGATTATTTTTTTTTTAAATCCAAACTATTGTGACACAGATCTAATTAGTGGCACTGGTCAGCGTATCCACTGTTAGCGTAACACACCCGCTTTAAGGACACTGACTGCTATTCAATCTATAACAGTGAAAAAAGATTTTTTTTTTTAAAAATCCAAACTATTGTGACACCAGATCTAATTAGTGGCACTTGTCAGCGTATCCACTGTTAGCGTAACACACCCGCTTTAAGGACACTGACTGCTATTCAATCTATAACAGTGAAAAAGATTATTTTTTTTTTAAATCCAAACTATTGTGACACCAGATCTAATTAGTGGCACTTGTCAGCGTATCCACTGTTAGCGTAACACACCCGCTTTAAGGACACTGACTGCTTTTCAATCTATAACAGTAAAAAAAGTTTTTTGTTTTTAAATCCAAGCTATTGTGACACAGGATCTAATTAGTGGCACTTGTCAGCGTATCCACTGTTAGCGTAACACACCAGCTTTAAGGACTCTGACTGCTATTCAATCTATAACAGTAAAAAAAGTTTTTTGTTTTTAAATCCAAGCTATTGTGACACCAGATCTAATTAGTGGCACTGGTCAGCGTATCCACTGTTAGCGTAACACACCCGCTTTAAGGACACTGACTGCTATTCAATCTATAACAGTGAAAAAAAGATTATTTTTTTTTTAAATCCAAGCTATTGTGACACCAGATCTAATTAGTGGCACTGGTCAGCGTATCCACTGTTAGCGTAACACACCCGCTTTAAGGACACTGACTGCTGTTCAATCTATAACAGTGAAAAAAGTGTTTTGTTTTTTTAAATCCAAGCTTTGTGTCACCAGATCTAATTGGTGGCGCTGGTCACCGTATCCACTGTTAGCGTAACACACCCGCTTTAAGGACACTGACTGCTATTCAATCTATAACAGTGAAAAAAGATTATTATTTTTTTAAATCCAAGCTATTGTGACACCAGATCAATTAGTGGCACTGGTCAGCGTATCCACTGTTAGCGTAACACACCCGCTTTAAGGACACTGACTGCTATTCAATCTATAACAGTGAAAAAAGATTATTATTTTTTAAATCCAAACTATTGTGACACCAGATCTAATTAGTGGCACTTGTCAGCGTATCCACTGTTAGCGTAACACACCGCTTTAAGGACACTGACTGCTATTCAATCTATAACAGTGAAAAAAGATTATTTTTTTTTTAAATCCAAACTATTGTGACACAGGATCTAATTAGTGGCACTTGTCAGCGTATCCACTGTTAGCGTAACACACCCGCTTTAAGGACGCTGACTGCTATTCAATCTATAACAGTGAAAAAAGATTATTTTTTTTTTAAATCCAAACTATTGTGACACCAGATCTAATTAGTGGCACTTGTCAGCGTATCCACTGTTAGCGTAACACACCCGCTTTAAGGACACTGACTGCTATTCAATCTATAACAGTAAAAAGAGTTTTTTGTTTTTAAATCCAAGCTATTGTGACACTAGATCTAATTAGTGGCACTTGTCAGCGTATCCACTGTTAGCGTAACACACCCGCTTTAAGGACACTGACTGCTATTCAATCTATAACAGTAAAAAAAGTTTTTTGTTTTTAAATCCAAGCTATTGTGACACCAGATGTAATTGGTGGCACTGACTGGGGAAATGGGCACAGTATGCACTGTGAGCCTGACACAGAAGCTGGCAGCAGTGTCAGACAACTGACTGCTATTCAATCTATAACAGTGAAAAAAGTTTTTTGTTTTTAAATCCAAGCTATTGTGACACCAGATGTAATTGGTGGCACTGACTGGGGAAATGGGCACAGTATGCACTGTGAGCCTGACACAGAAGCTGGCAGCAGTGGCAGACAACTGACTGCTATTCAATCTATAACAGTGAAAAAAGTTTTTTGTTTTTAAATCCAAGCTATTGTGACACCAGATGTAATTGGTGGCACTGACTGGGGAAATGGGCACTGTGAGCCTGACACAGAAGCTGGCAGCAGTGGCAGACAACTAAGTGCATTTACATTACATAGAAAAATAAAATAAAAAAAGCATACCCTTATCCCTAACCTAGCTATGCTTTTCCCTATCTTATGAACAGCAGCTACACTTTCCCTCCTCTTACTAAGCATGCAGCTTGAGAATGAATCTAAAATGGATGCTGTCCAGTAGGTGGGAGGGTCTGCTAGGGAGGCTGTGCTGCTAATTGGCTGGAATGTGTCTGCTGACTGTGAGGTACAGGGTCAAAGTTTACTCAATGATGACGAATAGGGGGCGGGTCGAACCGCGCATATGTTCGCCCGCCGTGGCGAACGCGAACATGCTATGTTCGCCAAGAACCGTTCGCCGGCGAACCGTTCGGTACATCACTAGTTACAATGTCCCTATTGATAATTTTTAAAAATGTATGTTTTGAAACCGCAATATCCTACTTGTACTTATAGCCCAATAACTTGCAAAAAAGAAGCAAAAAAGCATGTAATCACTGGGTATTTTTAAACTCAGGACAAAATTTTGAATCTATTTAACGTTTTTTTCATTAGCTTTTGTAGATGAGTAAAAGATTTGTCAAGTAAAAGTCAAAAAAACATGTATTTTTTTCAATTTTGCATCATATTTTTTTTCTTTTTTTTCTTTTAAATT